>JAPPVO010000017.1:26469574-26887514 GCA_030407325.1 Camellia japonica | reverse complement strand
ACCAGAACAAAACGATGATTTAGACCGGATTTGATTGATTTATTGATTCCACCATTTTTTTTGTACACCTCTAATAAACAGGGGTTTTCAATAGAAAATCCCATAGGTTGAACTTGTACAATAATAAATATAGTCTTACAATCCTCAAGTCCCATGGAACAATTAGTTCAAGACCCATTTGAAAAGTTAATTTTAATTTGCATTGAAAGTAGAATATTCTAAAATCTTCCAAAGAGACCACACTAACATAAATTGAAGGGTAAATTACACTGGCATCTCTTATAGTTTAAAGAAAATACAATAAATCTCATAGGTTTTACATCATTATACCAGATTATTTTAAAGTTTTAATTCAGCTAACACTTGGTCCCCATGTCATCATATTAAAATTTGTTAGTCGTATAAATGAAAAAAATGATGTTATCATCTCTTTTACATTAAAATGAATATTTTAATTTGTTCATCTTTGTGTCTTTATACCATCAGCATCGATTTTGGTCTCTTTAAACTTTCTAAAAAAATATTATTGTAATTATGTCAAAATTAAGGGATTTTTTGTATTTTATTCAAACTACAAAAAAGGTCAGTGTAATTTACCAAAAATTCAATGGTATAATTACTAAATTGGGAAATAAAAAAGGCCAAAAAAATGAATTGGTAATACTTTAAGGGCACAAAGTGTGATTGACCTTAAAAATTAAAATTGCGTTAACTTATAGATTCTTGAGCAAATTACATTGTTAGTCTATGTACTTTAGTTCTTGTGTCATTTTGGTCCTTACAATTTCAGTTGATCAATTTTGACCCTGAACTTTTGATTTTGTCTCAAATTGGTCAAATTGCTTCCAATTGTTAACATTCTGTTATGGCGAATGCGCACATGAGTAGCATTTGTCATATTTTTAAAAGCAAAATTGTAAGCTCGATCAATTTAGTGACTTAACATCAAACAATTCCATGAAATTTTCAGTCAAAAACTCTATCAACATTATTAATTGGACCAAATTGAAGCAAAATTTAAAATTAATGGTCAAAATTGAGCTAATTGAATCTATAAGACTAAAATGACACAAGCAGCAAAATGTAGGGACTATCAGTATAATTTGTCCTACATTCGTTGATCAATATATTTCAAATCTATATAGATTAGCCTTAATTTGTAATAATAATTTTAAGAACCTTCAATATATTAAACAACTTTATCAGATTCATGCTTTATAAATAGGGGTTTTCAATAGAAAATCCCATACGTTTTGTCCAATAATGAGCCCCATATATTTTCTTATAATCCTGGAAGTCCCATTGAACAATTAGTTCAAGTCTCTATTTTACAGAAGGAAATGCTATGGTGTGCCCTCTATCACAAAATATGTAATTTTATCAAAAAATTTCACAACATTAATCACAAAATGCGTAATCTCATCACAAATTGACATAAAAAAAAAAATATATCATAACCAAGCCACAAATTTTTGCAACATCAACCACAAAATTTTCGATATTTTATTAAGCTAATTTGTAACAAAATTACACATTTTTATGATAAGGTGCATATAGTATGCACACCATAGGATATCCTTTTTACGAATTGTAAGTATTAACTTTTCTTTAGAAAATCTTTAGTGTCGTTATATTAATCTTCAAAACTGTTCAGATTGATCTTTGTCATACACATTGTATTTTTCTTATAAATAGTTGTAAGTTTCTAATATATAAATTGTCTAAATAAATCTTTTTTTTTTTATATAGTTACATTGACTATATAATGAATAAACAAAAAATTTGCATAGATGCTAACTTAACTATAGCCTATATAACCCAGTATACACTTTTATTTTAAAAAGTTTAATGTCTCAAGCTATAATTAGAACAAAATAAATTACACTTATTTTATAATGTTTAATTATATCTCTATTCATGTATGATCAGTACAATATGAATGAAGAATTAAGTTAATTTACCAAGGATATTTTCAGTGAGTATTTTAAAGTTGAAACTATTCAAATATATATTTTTTAAATTGATTAATTTTTTGAACCTTATTTTAATTTTATAGCGGCATATATTCTCTAATTTGGAAGGGAAAGGTTTATCCATGAGTCAATCGCATATTATTAGGGCCACACCTCTATGACCCATTATAACATATAAAAGTTCTAGGGAAAAACATTTTCATCCTAAAAAATAAAAATATTATTATAAAAAATATTAGGATGCAAATTACAGCAGTCAGGAAAAGGTTGTCCAAAAAGGTAAAATAAGGACTATAGTGACAAAATTTGAAACTGTCACTAATAGATGTAATTTTAGAAACAAAACAATTTGGTGCGAAAGGGTTTACTTTTTGAGTCTCTAGAAAGAGATTTCGTCTCCAAATTTTTATCTCTAAAATATTAATTTGTCGTAGTGATCGAAGTTTAATGGTAAAATCTTAGCCTAATAACCATGAGGTTATGGAATCACTTTGTGCATTATGCCAAAAGTTATATGTGTACCCAATATTTTCCCTCCCAAACACACATTAATGTGTACTAATTGGGCGTTATTTTTTAGTGATCGAAATGGCTCATTTTGTATGACCCTCCTAGAAGATCATTCAAGCCAAAAATCAAATTGATCAGATCTCATTTGTCTAAAAAAACTGATAGACTAATTGAAAAGTTTTACTATTTGTTAATTATTTTTTATACAAATGTGATCTAATCCAATGACTCTTATTACCCAATCAACCTAATTTTTTATATAAATAATCTGCTTAACGAGTCAAACAAGATGAATTATTTGAATTGTCAAGATGGGTCTAAGGTGGGTTCACAGTGGGCCAAACTGCTGGAGAGATGCATTCCCTATTATTATGCTCTTAACATATATTTTTTTTTTTTAAAAAGAATTTTGCTACATTTACAAACCAAACTTTCCTCTATTTTACTAATTACTCACATGTCAATAGGGTCCCACACACGTGACTAGTTGATAAAATAATTGGTAATTTAATTATTTTTTATTTTTTATAATAAAAGTTTTTTATATAGAACAATGGGACCTTATGTGGCCCTCTCACTTCAATGCAAAACACCGATTATTACGGCTCAAAATTGTCAAAATACAATTATCACATCATTTTGTATAGATTTTACGCCTAGGAATTTGGTTGGTAAATTTTACTTTTTATTTGGTATGATTAGAGATATATAAACACAAAAATGTATGTAAAACACAATTTATATTGAATATGGCGTGAAAGTAATGCACACAATCTTAGTACACAATTATGAAAAAAAATAAACCTCCAATAGAGATATAATAGTAAATAAATTCAAAGCTGTTCACAAATTAGCAATTAATTAAGCTCTTAAATAAGAGAAGCATACCTTGTTGTTGAAGAGGGGTTGAATGATGGGATCACAATTACTCTCTGAATCTGAAGCAGGACAAAGATGCTTCAGTTTTGGCATTTCTGACAGTGACAAGGAACTCAGTTGTGGCAGCTCAATTGCATTCATAGCTTTGCAGATAGCAGTCAAACGTGGCAGATATTCAAGATCCAATCGCTTTAGTTTAGGAAACTCTATTTTATCTGTTGCTATTTCATGCTCTCCTCCTTCACTCAAAACAATAATTTCCATCATATCACAGCGTCCTATGGAAAGGTCCTGCAGTTGCACTAGATCTCTAGCTATGAAAAGTGAGAACATATTTTCCAGTTTCTCACAAGGCCACACATGTACAGACGTCAGGTTGCCAAGCCATACAAGTTGGGTGGGACCCTTCCACAAATTTGTCAGTTCAGACAAGAATTCCATTACCAACACTTTCAATGCACTGAAAGCCTTGTTCGGTAGTCGGCGTTCATGACTAGTAATCCCTTTGAAATTATGTAGATCATGAAGATTCAGAAACTCTAACACGGGGAAAGCACTCTGTGGAACCCCATCTGCTGAATTGATGAGGTATTCCAAATCATACAAGTATCGTGGGCTCAACTTCGTTAAGCATTCAAACCCATCTTCATCGACCAAATCACACAGAATTTTCAAACCTTTTGTTCTTGAGTTTACATCCAGAATTTCAGTGCCCTTCAACAGCAAATTAAGCCTTGTTTCAATAATGTCACTCACATTTTGAACTTGGAGCTCCAACAGATTTGATAACGAATAACAAGGGTCAAGGATGTAGTCAAAGTCAGTCACGCCAACAACTATATTAAACTTTTTTACCTTCTCAACGACCAAACCTCTCGGCCAGAAGGTAATGTTTATTAGAGCAATATCCAAAGCCACCAAATTGGACAACGACGCCAGCTCATCGATAATTGCTTTAGCACCTTCTTTGCTTTCTTCAACTTTACAGCACCGTTGAAAGGTGGTTCCAACATACAGCTCTTCTAGCTTTAATAAGCTTGACAAAACCCCGGGGTAAATCCTTTCCACTATACATCCCAACAAACCAAGTACCTTCAAGTAAGCAAGGTGACCTATTATTTCCTTCGGCAATTCCTTGATATAAGAGCCAGCAAAACTCAAAATTTCTAGATTCTCTAATGCTCCAATTACAGAGATATCATCATCAATAAGTCGGCAACGAAAAAGTGACAAGGTTCGGAGGTTGATCAAGCATCCAAGTGATGTCGGCAATGAGCTGTACATATAGGATAAAGCTAGCACTTTAAGTTCTTTCATTCCTTGGTAGAAACTATCTTGGGTCTCTTGTACTTTGACCTCCATTCTTTTGTTGAGATCATATGAGATTCGTGGTAATCTAGCATTGCAATCCAGCTATAGAAGCTTGAGATTTGGAAATTCTAAATTACCAGGAAGCCCATGCATACCATCAAGTTTTAATGAAATTACAGCACAATTTTTTAGTCGATCATTCTCTGGACAGTCTTCTAATACTTCGTCACATCTCACCATAAATGAATGTTGCCCGATGCAATTGATATAGCCACATCACGTATGACATCATGCATTTTGACACTCTTTTTTTTTACTATCCAGCAATAGATAGCATTTTTGTAAATCATCAACTATGGAATATACCTTGTCTCTTGCTTGGCGCACATTATCAATGTGCTCAAACAACTCTATCCCAATTGCATATCTGACAAGATCTTCGATTGGAATATCAAAATCTTCTGGATATAAGGAACAAAACAAAAAGCATTTCTTAGCTTCCTCACTTTCTAAGTAATTATAACTCAACTTCAGAGGTTTAAACACCTTTTCACCTACTCCAGTACTGTTTTTGACCATAGACTTTCGCATTAGTTCAAGAGCAGAATCCTATGAAGGTTTTTTTTTGCATCTAAGAGCCCTCGCGACTGTAACAATAGCAATCGGCAAGCCTCCACATTCCTTCGCAACTGCCATTTGTGTCAACTGCAAATCAGTTGGGTGACTTGTACCGTAGTTAGAAATTCCAGCCATCTCCTTGAAAAGATTCCGTGCTTCTTTTTCACTTAAGACGCCAACCTTAAAATTCTTATCTGTGTCCATGCCAATGCATACATCTTCACTTCTTGAAGTCATCACAATTTTGCAACCCTTGTAATGATCTCCACATGGAATTCCAATATCATTCAATCCTAGTCTCTTCCAAACATCATCCAATATTACAAGGATTCTTCCTGCCGTCAATATTCTTGATCCTAGCTCCCCTACTCTGGCAAATAAATTGTTTCCCCCAGATAATTCAAAACCCAACATTTGGCTATCTCACCTTGAATATTAATCAAATCTGGGTTTTGGGACACTACTACCATCACGATTTTATCAAACATCTTTTCTTCCGCTTTCTTGGCAACTTCTTTCACCATAGTTGTTTTACCAACCCCTCCCATAACACATATCCCAATCACATAGATACTATCATTTGTCAGTGCCTCCATAACTCCATTCATAATCAAACTTCTAGATTCAAACCCCTCAAAACCTCCAGTGAATGCAAATGTTGTCCCCACAGAAGGTGCAACTGCAGGATAGGACACTCTAGAGAAATCTCCTTCTCCACGTAGCTCTTCCACAATTTGAGTTTCCTTTGTAGCTTTTCTGCTCAAGGAGTATCGTAACTTCAAATTTGGACACCGCCCATTCAGACACCCTTCATTTGCTTTCAATTCAACCTCGAGGAATTTCTTAGCCTCTTCGTTGAGTTCGTTCACTGTTTTCAACCACCGCTCGACATCTGGTGCAATAGTTTCTCTCTTTGTCTCTGCTTCTTCAACTGATTTTTGTACTCCAAATCTTTTATCTTCCAGCTTTTGGACCTGCTTCTCCAGATGCTTAATATTTCTCTCACATGAAGACAAATAACCAAACTGGCGACCAACTGGAGCAACTAGATATTCTCCAATCTTCATTACTATGGGAAGAACAAAGTTCAAGATCATTTCTCACCTGTTTCAAATATGCCCCCACCCCACCCTTCTCAAGTATTTTTTTTCTGAGGATTGTGCAATGAAAAATGTGAAACAAGAACAGAACAAAGATATTGTGGGACAACAATCAAAATGGAAATGAGGAAATAGAACAAAGAGAAGAATATGAAGATAGGAAAGGAACACTGAGCAAAATCAAAAAGGGATACGAAGTTTTTTTTTTTTTTTTTTTCTTTTTTTTTGGGGGGGGGGGGGGGGGTGTTAGATAATGGTTGAACAAAGATTAGGAAATGAACACTGAGCAAAATCAAAAGGGGGTACAGGTTTTTTTTTTTTGGGCAAACAAGGTTGAATATAGAAAAGAGAACTTTTTTTTACCAAAACAGAAACAGAAAAGAAGAAAAAGAGATTGGTAAAATGAAAACAGAACAGAGAGAATATTGTTCTGGTAATTGCTCAACACAACAGAGTTATAATAGAGTTGCACAGGAGGAGATTACAAAGCTTTCTGGGTAAGCAAAATTATAATAAAATTGAAGAGAGAGAACAAAATTATAGTTGAAAATTGTAAATAGAAGTGGAAATGAAGAAAGAAAAACCTTTGAAATATTACTCTCTGGCTCTTGTATATGAAAAATGTACAAAATAGCAACCAGTTGGCAGGGAAGAGCAAGAACGAGATCGAATTGAATCGAAACAATTAGGGTTTGTGCAGATGACTGGTTTGACTGAAAAAATTGAAGTAATTCCAAGATCAAAGACAAGTGAAGCTCTAACGTTGCTCTTGATTATGACAATTAGGGATTATTTTATTAGAGAGGTGGGTTATTACAGTATTGCCATTTATTAGGGATTAGTTTATTAGTCTGTGTTTCAACTGATTTTTTAAGTTTTTAATTTGTGTTTTTTTAATTTAATAATTTTTAAAAATATTGTAATTAAATATTTCTTATTTTTTAGATTTATTTAATCTAGATAAACTTAAAAAATAAAATATTTTTAAAATTAAAAAAAAATCAATAAAGATAAAATATATACTAAATTAATTTTTTTATTTTGTATTGGTGAAGTTTTTAAAGATTTTTTTTACAATTTTTATATTTTTTAAATGTGTATAAATTAAGTAAAAGTAAAAAGTAAAAAAAATGATTAAAAAATTAAAAATATTTACTAAAAATAAGATGAATTGAAAATTTAAAAAAATAATTTTTAAAAACTCTAAGTTTTCGTTTAGCATTGGTTTTTTTAGCTTGCTTTTTTGTGTTGGAACTTTTTTAGTCTCATTTAGTTTGACTTTTTTTGACTTTTGTGAAAGAAAAAATGTAATGATTATGGTTTAGATGTGATATTTTATCTTATTGATTTATGTAGCTAATTTTGTCTTTTTGTACTTTTTTAGCCAAAACTCTAAAACCAAACGAAGCTTAAATAATTTAATGAGTTTTCACTGCTTGTGTCAATTCTATTCATTGAGATAATTAAGACATAGCCTCGGTTTGGAAAGAGGCTTTTTTGACTAAAATAGTTACAAAAAACAAAATAGATTTTTTAGTCCAATAAGACAAAACATCACATCCAACCCATAATCATTACATTCTTTCTCTCACAAAAAAGTCAAAATTCCTTCCCAAACCAGGTTTTTTAACCCCAGGCTAAAATAGCCAAAAAGCCAACCCACTTCCCAAACGACACCTAAGCTTAATTTGAAAACTTAGTTAAAAGTCAAAAATTGACTTTCAATCTATTTTAGATTATATCACCTCTTTATTTTTGAAAAAATTACTCATAAATCCCATTTAGAAAAATGTTAGTCCATGTAATCCTATATGTTTTTTTAAACCAAATAATGCTTTTTATTTGTGGTATATATTATTGATTTGATTTAGTAATATTTGAGTTTACTTGTTTGCTCCTTATTGTGATTATGTTTTTGATGTTTTTTGGGGATTGAGTGTATGTGGATAAGGTATAGTTTAACATTCCCATTTTTTTTAGGGATTTTGTAGAGTGATTGTGAGGTTTATTGATGTTACCTACTTGGTGTTACATTATTGATGTTAAATCATTTGTAATTTTTTTTTGGAGATGTATGGGTTGTAACATTCACATTTACCTACATAACATCAGCTTAGAGTCACATTGCAGTGCCATTAAGCCTCTCACTAACAACCTATAACATTAGCACCAAACACCAACCACATAACATAACATCGACACAATCCGATAATTAACAGCCACTACCCCCTACTACCACCAAGCCTCACCAACACTTTCAAGCATACATCCTCTCACTAGCCCATTACAAAATACACACCCAATCATACAAACATTAGCTACAACACCATGCGTCTGTTACATTACATACATGTACAATATCACATTTGCAATCATTGGTAACCCCCAAACCTATGAAAATATTACAACATTAACCAACAAAACCATGTGTCTGGCACATTACAAACATGCACAACATCACATTTGCAATCAATAGTAAACCCCAAACCTATGACGTGAACAAGATCACCTAAAACCCCACATGACGCACCAATTAAACAAAAACTCATTTCGAGCATCGACCTTGATGTCATATTGTTCCACAAATAACCAAACTAACATCGAAGACACCCATACTTGTTGTCATCGCACTAACACATGATCAACAATACTGTCGACGGATTAATTTTAAATCGCCGACATTACATCCTTAATGTTCATTGCACTCCAAGATGTCCCAATGCCCACACCGCTTCGCCTCTGTAATTTGGATAGAAGGGATTTCCATGATTTTTCCAGGGTTTTTTGGGGTTTTGTAATGTTATTTGGGAAATAACGAATTATGGTGTAACGTTCCCAAATCCAGCGTTCAACTCACACAAATTGAGGATCAACACTGCAACATCGTCAAGGAAACGTAGACGTTCCCATTTTTGAGCTTCCGTTTTGTTCGCAATGAACAGAAAAGGGAAAAAAATACTATAGTATGCTTTTGGACTTTTTGGTAACTAAATATCACCTAAACACTCAATATATCCCTCCAAACAGCCAGTCCAGGCGTTACATTCGTGGGCTCAAGTGTAATTAACATTGACATAGGACCAATCAGTCTACAAAATAAATTGCAAGACCAAATAGTTCAAACTATCTAAACTTTGGATTTATTGATATTTTCCCCTTTATTTTTTTATAATTTTTTTTAAAAAAAAAGTCAAAAAATTAATTTTTAACCAACTTCTCAAAACAACTATAATAAAAAATGAAGTGACCAGTCAAATTCTTGACTGCTTCTGATTGGGTATGTGTTTTTGTCCTTCCAGCGAATTTACTATTGCTTGTGGTTTAAAAAAATCAAAAAAAAACAAAAAAATACCAATCAAATTCATTTTTGAGCAATGCTACATTTATTGAATTTTGATTTATCCGAATCGCCTAAATTTATGCATGTCGGCCATCCGGCCGATCATCCGACAATAAGAATGACAACCGCGATTGACAAGGGTTGCACCAGTCGTCCAGGTGATCGTCTAACATACACAAATTCGAACGATTCGAGCAAATTCAAATTCGGTGCATAAATCATTTTTGTCCTTTTTTTTTTTTTAGTTGAGTGAGCATATTTGGTCTACTGGCTATGCATTACTAATGGCATGAGATTTTAGATATCCAATGAATATGAGTTTGTAATTATATTATTCTAATGAGATAAACTAATTGTGTCATTAAAAATATAAAAATGATATTTTTATAATTAAAATATTTTATTCTAAAAAGTAATTTTATTTCTAAATTTTTTATTTTAAAATTTTAATTTGTTGCAGTGAGAATGCATAATGTAGACAATTCTAATGAGATAAACTAAACATACAAGGAACAACACATTAGATTTGGGTATTACTATTTTAAGAAAATATCCTCATAAGTTTTTAAAATCTCATATGCATTACAATTTATTTTGAAGTTCTCTACCTAATATTGGTTGAAATTCAATTGTTAACATTTGGGACACAACAGTTGTATGACCCCAAATTTTTTTTTTATTTATTATGACGTTGAAATTCACTCAACTAAAAACTTTTTTGGAATGTGTTATATAAGTGTATTTTTTTATCTTTTTTAGATCACATCATATCTCTATTTTTTACACATCTTTTTATAAAAAGTCAAAAAATATACTTATTTAAATCATACTAACAATTATGTAGCAATTGGGATACAACAATTGTTGATGACCCCAAAACTTTTTTTATGGTGTAGGCCATATGATAACATGCCAACAAGAGTTGATGAATAGGAGTCACGATTGAGATGTTATGGGTCAAATTTTTTTTTATTAATTATTTAAAAGTCTTATTTACAAATATTATGTTAACTCAAATTATGTTTAAGATTTTTTGAACTATTTTGAGATATAATGACGTTTTCGTCCTTATGTCCTTTAGTTTGATAAACAGATAATATTATCAATTTTTTTTAATTTTAAATTGAGAATATTATCAGTTTTGCATAGCAATGTTCAAGATAGATGTTTTGTTAACTGAGAAAAAAAAAAAGCATAAGATTAAATATTTTTATCCTTCTACTCTTGAATTTGATTCGACTATCCAGTAAAATTGCGAACAATAACAGTTTTAAAACTGAAAACGTTATGTTATTAGTTTTAAAACTTAGAACACTATGAATTTTGCATTATATCTCTCTCACACTCTCACCTTCTCTTCCTTTTACACTTTTCCATATCTGAAAATCTCCAAGTCTGGTTCGAGATTGTCATGGCTATGACTCAGCTAAGTTAGCAGACTCGTATTCGAACTCGAACTATAGTTTTTTTTATCATGAATCTCATACGGATGAGAATCTCCGAATAAAGAGAGTGAGCGCAGTCGGAGAAAGAGTTACCATCTCCCATACTGGAGTTGATTCTACATGTCTTGCTATGGGTTGGAACAAAGTCGAATTCACATTCATCTGAGACATCATTTGGAGACTCGAATTGCTAATATCTGATGTTGATGCGGATGCACTATTGGAATTAATCCCCACCGTCACATCATCGCGAACTCTCTCTTTAGAGCTGAGTTCCGCCAAGGCCTTTGATTGAAGCCATTTCTGTTTTGGGAGTAATTGGTGTCAAGATCTTTGAGTTTCACTATATCTGTTAGATAGGCTCCTCTCAACGGCCCTGATCCAGTTATCTCTAAAGAGAAAGGAGGTTGATATTGATAACACATATCTGCCAGAGGCGAAATGTTTGAGGAATGAAGGTCAAGATCATTCTACCCAGCGGGTGCTCCAACCTACACTATCTCTGCCTAATATTGAGCTCCACAAGATGCCATTGAATCGGGAAAAAGCAAGGGAGGGAAAAAATGCAGCCCTCGAGTAAGGAAAAGTACTTTGACAAAACGAGGCCTGATAGATGTGCACATTGCTGAGGCAGAGGCAGTTCCGGCCACTGCGGTAACCTGTCCGGTAAGCGTTCATACCAGCTGCACTATATCTGATGAGACTCTCTCGAAAGTGTCAATTACATGTCTTATTAAGGAATTATCCAACAACATATGGGTTGTGGTGGCGAGCCCTAAAGTGCCACAGGGATCATGTTGTTGCTCAGTTGGAATTGTCAGGAGATGGGGTGACCCCGGACATTCCAGATCTTACGAGGGTTATGCATAATCCATCGCCCCTCAATAATTTTCCTCATGGAAACCAAAAACAAGCGACCAGTGCTAGAACAAATGAGAAGGAGGCTCCAATTTCCACATAAAAATTATGTTAATCCTATTGGTCTGTCAGGTGGTTTAGCACTTTGATGGAAAGATGAAGTGGACCTGCATGTGAGTTACAAATCGGTAAATATTTTTAAATGTTTCATTGGTATGCAAACATCATCTTCTAGTTGGCTTGCCACCTATGCCCCCTCTCGTTGGGCTGACAGGAGAGTTTTTTGGCAATCTCTAAAAAATCTGACTGTAGGAAACGACTATCCTTGGGTGTGTTTGGGAGACTTAAATGAAGTTGGTTGGTCATAGGAGAAGCAAGGTTTAGGACGATGCAATAGAGCTAGGATGCAAAGTTTTCACGATTTACTTTCGCATTGTAAACTTATGGATCTAGAATTTAAAAGGGCACCATACACTTAGACAAACAACTAGCAGGGTATTCATAATGTACTAGAAAGATTAGATAAAGCTTTTGCAACGGTGAGTTGGCGCCAGAAATTCCCTTATGCACAAGTACACCATGAGGCATTGATAGGGTCCGATCACTGTCCTCTTCTGTTACATTATCATATCCCACTCAAGAAGATACCTCGCCTGTTCAAATTTGAATCTACGTGGACTACCAGCCCTAAATGCTCAGAGATTATCCAATCAAATTAGGGTGAGGACCAGGCTGTTTCAACCATGTCTAGTTTTTCCCAGAAGCTCAAGAGATGTAGCAACGGTCTGTCCAGGTGAAGCAAGGCCAAATTTGGAGATAACCACATCCTCTTTGCTGCTTTAACAAATTCGATTCAAGAACTTGAAGCCCAACCTTTCTCAAATGATACTCAACTCTAGATTCAGAGGCTTCAAAAGGAACTAGATGAGTGTTGGCCCGAGAGGAAATGTTTCAACATCAAAGATCTAGAATCAATTGGCTGCAGTATGGTGACAAAAACACAGCTTTCTTTCATGCTACAGTTATCCAACGAAGGCAACGAAACCAACTAGTCAAGTTAAAAATTGATTTAAGGGAATGGTGTGAGACGGAAGCAACTATTAATGATCAACTCCTATCTCATTTTCAAAATATGTTCCGAGCCATGGAGGCTAGAGATTTGTCGGAAGCTTTAGCGGTTGTGGAGTGTGAGGTCTCTGAAGCAATGAATTCTGATCTGACTAAACCTTTTAGTGATGATGAAATTAAAGCGGCAACTTTTCAGTTGGGATCACTCAAAGCTTTGGGACCAAATGGCTACCCAGGTATTTTTTATCAAAAGCACTGGTTTGTAATTGGCCCGTCTCTATGTGCTGCCATTCGCAACTTTTTTGAAGACTGGAACCATACGAATCTTGTCCTCATACCGAATATGGCTGCCCCAAAAACTTTGCATCACTTTAGACTTATCAGCTTATGTAATTTCAAGATGAAAATTATTACAAAAATTTTGGCGAATAGGCTTAAGAAAGTGCTCTCCCAACTAATCACATCAGCTCAATCAGCCTTTGTGCTGGGGCGATTGATCCAAGACAACATTCTTGTGGCGCATGAAGCCTTCCATTTCTTAAAACATAAAAAGAGGGGTCGGCGAGTGGATTTAGCTTTGAAACTGGATTTTAGTAAAGCCTATGATCGGATTCGATGGGATTTTCTAGAAGCCGTGCTCCGAAAATTAGGGTTCAGTACACAGTGGATTTGGTGGATTATAGAGTGCGTTACGACTATCAGTTTCTCCATTATGGTCAACGGCGAAAAGCAGGCTGTTTTTAACCTGACTTGTGGGATCAGACAAGCGGATCCCCTATCCCCCTACCTTTTTCTGATAGTGGCGAATGTGTTGTCAAAATTAATCACCTGCGACATTCACTCTAAGACCATCTCGGGAATCCAACTGAGTAGGTACTATCTGCTTCTGTCCTATTTGTTTTTTGCCGATGATGTTATTCTGTTCTTCCGAGCTAGTAACCTTGAGTGTCAGAACATGCTCCAGATCCTTCATGTATACAGCAGGGCCTCGGGTCAGCTCCTCAATTTTGATAAATCTGAGATGATTTTTTTCTGCAAATGCTGATGAAGAAGTAAGGGAGAGAATATGCAGAATCATGGGTATCAATCAAGCGAGACCGAATATTAAATATCTGGGTTTACCTTCAGTGTGGGGGCGTTCTAAGGCTGCGGCATATGGTTTTCTGCTTGAAAAAATAGCTGCTAAGATGCAAGGGTGGAAAAATAATCTTCTCTTACATGCCGAGAGAGGTGCTTATTAAAGCAATTGTGCAAGCTATCCCTTCTTATGTAATGGCATGCTTTTTCTTTCCTCAAAATTTTTGCCAAAAGATGGACGCGTTTATTCGTAATTACCGGTGGAAAGGAGATCCAGGAGAGAGAGGCATCCATTGGGAAAAGTGGACAGCTATGTGTATGTCAAAGCACGAAGGCGGCATGGGATTTCGAAATTTTTCACATTTTAATCAAGCACTACTTGCTCGACAAGGCTGGCGACTAATCAAATCCCCCAACTCTTACTGGGCCAGGATGTTTAAAGGGATATATTATCCTCATTCAGATTTCTTACAAACAGCTAGAGGGGCTAGAGCTTCATAGGCATGGTCAAGTTTGTTGAAGGGCCAGGATTTACTATTAGAGGGATGTCGATGGCAGATTCACAATGGGCTCTCAGTACATTTCTGGAGTGATCACTGGATACCAACACTCACCAATTTTAAGGTCTCATCCCTTTAACCCCCAGGAAGTGGTATTGTGTATGTATCGGATGCTATAGACTCTGTGACTAAATAATGGAAAGTCACTAACCTGCACACTCTTGTCTCATTTGAGGAGTTGCAGGCCATTCAGTCCATCCCAGTGCCTTTTATAGATAAGGCAAATACTCTCGTTTGGCACCTCACCAAGTTGGGAACATACTCTGTTAAGTCTGGGTACCATTTGGCCCGCAAGTTTTCGGATAATCATCTCTCAATGCAACCTTCATCCTCCTTCCATTTTCCTCGATGTTTTTGGAGACGAATTTGGAACCTGCAAATCCCCCCAAAAATCCACCATTTTTGGTGACGATCCTAGAAGAATATTTTGGCAACAAAGGCAAATTTCGCTAAACGTCGTTGTGTAGCCTCCAATATATGTCCAGTCTGCCATAAAAAAGTGGAAACAGTAAAACATATGCTTTTTGATTGTGAATGAACAAAGGCAGTCTGGTTTGGAAGCATGTTGAATTTTAGGATGGAACCTGGAGCTATTACAAATGTGGTGCAATGGACAGCTACCTGGGAGGAAAACGGGGTGTTTAAAGACTATGGAAAGAAAATTCTAAACAAAATTGCTTTGATTGGCTAGTATATATGGAAGGCTCAAAATGATTTCATTTTCAACTCTGTGCCTGTAAACCCATCTGACACACTCCAAAAAATACACCATGGATGGAATGAATATCTTATACAGGGTGGAGAAGAAACCATAGTGGCTCTTGCTGATAACTCCATGGACTTCGAAGCCGAGTCTGGATGGATACCTCTTTGGGTGAGGACTTTTAAAGTAAATTGTGATGCATCTTTCATCTAGTCATCGTCAAAAGCTTCTGCAGCAACTATCATGAGGGATTCAGAGGGCCATTTTATCGATGGGGTTGTCACCTCTTTCTTCTCGGCATTAGCTTTGCAAGCTGAAGCGTTTGCGGTGCGTCTGGCTTGCCGTTTAGCCCAGACGAATGGACTTTCTACAGCTGATATTGAGAATGACAATCAAGAACTCATCCACCTGTATATGTCTGAAACAGTCCCTCCATGGGAGATCATGGCAGTTGTGGCTAATATTCGCAACTTTGCAAAGGACAGAGCTTGGAATTTCATGTGGACCTGAAGGACCAACAACTCTGCTGCTCATTGGGTGGCTGCTGCTCACTCTAGATCAACACTCCCTGCAAGTTGGGTCTCATATGTGCCACTGGAATTTACTTCTGTTCTTTCCCATGATGTACCTGCTCATCTTTAGTTTCTTCTTTAAACTCCTTGTTCCAAAAAAAAAAAAAATCTCAAGATAAAAGGAGTATTTCTAGGGTTTTTGATGAGAGAGAGGAAGAAAGAGAAACAAGACAGCTTGTTTTTTTATTTTGATTTTGTGTTTTTGAATTTGTAAGGATAAATTGGTCATATAAAATTAATAGAAGGCCTGTGAGTTTAAAATTTTGTGAGTAGGATCTAAGCTACCGTTATTTGTCAAAATAGGACTTGACTATAAGTCTCCCTTTTTTTTATATATATAATAAAAAAAAAGGCAGATGAATTTGATTATTTATTTTCTACTTGTATATATATTGTCTTTGTGGTCTTTTTCTTGTATTGATGTATGTACGTATGTGGTGGTAGAATTTATATAATTGTATAGTTTGTTTTAATTCTTTTAATATTTATAAATATTTTTATTGATTAATAATTAAAAATATAAAAAAAAAAATTAGGAGCCATACTTGTTTTCCTTTTCTTCCTTACTTTTTTTGGTCTTATGGTATATATCTATTTATTCTATTATATAAAGCCAAGGTTTGACTTGGTGTTTATGTCACAATTTTTTCCTATTCCTAAATTTCTCTTATATACCTCTGTATATATATACCCACAATAGCAGTTATAGACAAATATACAAAGACTCACAAAGAATAATATACACAGATTTACAACTACTATGATCATTTTGATTGCACACATAGTGTGCTTACCCTTCTAATATATATATATATATACTAGTGTATGCCCGTGTCTAAAGGCACGGTGTAAATAATATTGTGACCAAAATATAGTTGTCACTTATACGTATCATGTTAAAATTTGTGGAGTCTATAACATTTTTTGATTCTTCTTAAAGAATTTTCAACAATTTTACTTATACGACACGCTCTATAGAACTTAATTAAAATAACAACTCCCCCTAACCTTAATGCAAATCAAAATAGTAAAATGTAAAGTAAAAAAAAATAAAAATTTATAACTCGTACCTAAAGGCACTCTCAACAATTTTTTTGGTACCTCACACTCTACAAAACTCAATTAAAATAAATTAATTCAGAATGACAACAATTTCATTGCACTATAGAACTCAATTAAAATAAATCAATTTAGAATGACAACAATTTCACTGTATAGAACTCAATTATAACAAATCAATTCAAAATGACATACTTCATGCATAAGAGGAATGGTGAATGAACATTTTGGTACAAAAGAATGAAAGACCAATCATTAACACACATAGAAAAAAGCAACACAACCACAACGTTTCTAATACTAATCAGTCACATGTAATAAAATCACTCCAATACTTGAAATCAACTTTAAAAAATTAGCTAAAAGAAATCATAATAGGAAAAATCATTCAAAAAATTTATGAGAAACAGGAAAATCAATAATTATGAATTAAGAGAAATTGAACATTAAAAAAAATTCTAACACAACTCTTCTTGATAAAAGCACCGGTGTCTTCCCCAATTTACCTGCAATTATCAAACTAAATACCAGCAATTATCACCCTCATAAGTATGTGATCAAAATACATGATTTCCTCATAGAAGGCTAACCCCCCCCCCCCCCCCCCCCCCCCTAAAAAAAATATGACACTTGAGAAAATCCAAACAATCGAAACTGACTATTGCTGACAAAAGCTAAGAGACAAAACAAACTATTGTATTAAAACTAAAAAGATAGGACACCTAGTCAAGGTTCCTCACCTTCATAAGTATGAAAGTATATTGTAGATAACAGGTTTATTCCCTTCAAAAAAATTTGCCTTGAGTTGTAATGGAGTATCATAGAACTAAATACGAAAAGTAATATGAAGTCTTGCACTTCCTTTTACATACGTATTGTTAAAAAAAAAAAAAGTACAATACTTCCAAATGCCTTCGAGAATTACCAAATGCATCCATCACTACAATTTGTGAATTAGAATTATAAAAGATTGTTTCAATTCCTTCGACTCCCCTGATCTGAAAAACCTTTACAGTTTGTTTACATAAAGCCACATAAGAAAAGTTAATTGAAGTAAGCATGTTAAATAAATAAATAGGCATTGAAGTAAAAGTCAATTGAACAAAATTATTGACTACATCATGCATGATTTCATTAGACAGTGATGAGACTACTGGAATCTTTCAAATCTAAATCACCAATCATTAATAGTACATTATCCCCTGTTTCTCACTTAATCTCATTAAAAGAAATAAGCTTAGAAATTATGAATGTATTTAAACTAATTAAAAAAATTCATGAGATCCATGGCCATCAAAGCCACTATCTTGTTGTGCCCTTGGGTCAATATTCACTTATCCAGCTTCAATGGAAGACAAATCCGGAATAAGCAAACCAAAAAAAAAAAATCATGCATGTAAGAACAAATTTAAATTATTTGTTTGTGATGAACTTAACAAATCTAGTAGTTCATGGCAAAACTGATATTACACATATTACTACATTCCTAAGTATGTATCAGTGTCGGAATTAAGAAAAAACCACAATGTTGCATTCAATTATTCGAACATGAGGAGCTTTCAGCATGATTTTTTTTCTCTTCTTCATAAATAAGCAGACTTTATTATAAAGCATCAAGATGATGCAAAGCATACAAAAATTCAGCCCCCAAAGGGATAACAAAGCTAAGAAATCAAATCATTCACAAAATCTATAAAAGCCAAAACATTGACTTATTGGCTTATTTGGATCACACCACCTCTCTACTTTTTGTATATTTTTTCGTAATAAGCCAAAAACCAACTTACGAGCCACATATAAACTTGACAAAACACAACCTACAGGTAACATCAAGTAAAAGTTTAACAACAATACTAATATTATGAAGCATCAAGTGTTTTACAGTCTTGAATCATACTAATATTTGAATTGCTAAATAAATAAATAATAAATAAAAAAAATTCAAGAACCATACCAGTTGATAAGAATTTTATTCAATAACCATCCTGGGACTAAAAAAACTGTGATGTCAACACTTTGAAAGTTGTTGAACCTCTTTTAAAATTTAAAAAAAAAAGAAAAAGAAAAAATAGCTTTGTGACAAAATAAAAAAATTCAGCATCTGTAGACGTCCCCGAACGCCCCGGGAGGGTTAAGTCCCGTTCCGTTCATATTGGGGTCACTACAGTTCAAGGACTCAAATGTCACGGTTCTTAATCTTGAACCAAAGAGTCCAAATCCGGCAAATCAATTTTGAAAACAGATTTTTTGAAAAGAAGTGCCAAACATGGACTGCTTTGCCAGATACAGAGTCGCCACCTAAATATTTTTTATGGGAAATTTAGGAAACCCTGACTCGGTGCCGAAGGCCACGTGTCCGTCATCACCAAAGTTACCTCGGCTCGGGAACTTGGGTACGATTGGGGAAGGTCACTTCGTGAGCACCCCCGCTCGCCCGGTCAAAGACCGGCCTCTACTAACCATGATATCTTATTTTGAAAACATTGTGCGTTCTTATTCCGGTTATTAGCCTAGATTTACTATGTGATGCGCACAGCATACAAGTATAGACTGGATCACCTGAATTGGAACAAAACACTTCATGTTTGTTTGTTTGAAAAATGGTTTGATGGTGCTACCTGCAGGCAGGCTAAGACGTGAATTTGCCACCCTCGGGTGGGCTTAGAAAACATGATTTTGCCACTATCTAGTGGGCTTAAAACAAACATTTGATGAATTGTTCCAATCCAAATAACCCAACCTCCACCCACAGGCATTCAAGCAGTTATATCACATAAGCAGTTAGCCTCATGGTAAGCATGCTATTCATGGCAACACTCACACGCATGCAAGGATGCTAAAGCATAAAAACTCACCGAGTACTCCAAGCCAAAACAAAAACTCATTAGAAATCCATGCATGATCCTAGATACACAGAATTGCCTAATGCAACACATGCAAAAATGCAAACTATAGCAGGCTCGGCTATTCTAAACATGGCATGTGGAATGCTACGACTAACACGTATTCAATTTGGAATTGAAATACAAATGCAGTTTGTATGATGCGCCGAGCCCGGTGCGTGCAAAATAGATGAATGATGCAAACATGCTGTCATACTGTATGCTAATTGAAATATGCCCTAATCTAACCATCATAAGCAGGTAAATAAAAGGGAAGAAAGACGTGGGGTTGGAAGACATACATCACACTCACCCACACTTATTACAATTATGCCCTCGCGCAGAGGGTCCAAATAAATATACAGTCCCGAATAAAAGAATAGTACAGTCCAAATAATGTACAAATCCCTAATTAATTAACAAATTAACTAAGAAAAATAAAACTGGCATGCAAGCCAGGGACTACCTTGATTTTGCTCCGAATGATGGAATGATACATGTTTGGGTTGCTTTGCACGGAAATCCACGGCGATGCCCCGATTAGCCTCTGTTTTGCAATGTTTCTTGAAAATTGTGCCAAGCCTCGGAAGACTGCTGATTCTTGATATGCTGCAACAGAGAGCAGGAAAGGGGCATAGCAATGTATTTTCACAGATATATGCATGCCTCGATCCTCGTGCCACCAATCACGCATCTCGATGCATGATGGCTGAGGAACCGAATTGCACAACTCAATATAGAATGAATGCATATGAATACTATAACAAAACCTAACTCCATCATGGATAATCCGGAGTGTCGGTGACTCGGGAATTGAGACACGTTCCGTCACTCGGAGTGCGGAACGTACCTCGTTTCCCGTGCCCGGGCTAACTCCTATCCCGAACACAATGCGATGTGCATGACATGCATGAAATGCGACTAAGATACAATCCTAACATACACAATGTCATGGAATGGCATACACGCTATACGAGGTAATACACAACGGGCATACACAATGCTATGGGTGAAATGGCATACGCAATGCAATAATGGGCTTACACCAACATGAGAGAGCCTCAGCCACACTCACATAAGAGGTCATCAGATGAAATCAAGACAACTCGAAATGCGTGCCCGCGTGCACGCAAACCGAGGACGGACCCTCAGGCACCGAAATGCCACTCTAATGAGACACGGCAAAGACATGGAATATGACATGCAAACATGCAAAAATCAGTGGCAAAACGAGGAGCAAAACAGCCCCGAAACGAGGCGAAATAACACCCGATGCATGGAACCTCTCCCGAAATGCAAGATTAGGTACATGAAAATGGCTTACAGCTAACGAAGCATGCATAATTGGTACATGACATGAAAAAGAAGAAGCAAGGCAGCCCCAAAACTCACATTTTTTCAGTTCAAATCAAGGCCAAACAGCAATCACAAGTAGGGCAAAAATGGCATACAAAAATGGCTCCGCAAGGGAGGCAATGAAGCAAGTGATAGATGCAAAGCCCAAACAGAAAAATATCCTTCTACAACACTGAATAGGAACCAAAAATATGAACATTTACAGTTTATGACATCCCCCAAATCAGTATGCAAGCATGCTCAAAATGCAATGCAAGATTGAGGCCACAAGATGGTATAACATGAAGTAGGCAAAATATACACCAAAAATCTAAGGACCCTTAATGAAACATGACAAGGGGGTCAAAATATGGCCACTTTCAGTTCTGATCATGGCCGAAAACAGAAGCTAGATAAGCCTAAAAAAGCATGCAAAAACAGGGACCAAAGAGGGGTGATGAAGAAAGTGGTACATGGAGGTCCCAAACAAGGTTGAGCCCTTCTACAATGTTGTAGAGGGGCTCAAAATAGGCCTATTTTCAGTTTACATCAGGCCCCAAAACAGATTACACACATGCTAAAAATACCATGCAAGATATTGGCATACAAGAGGGTATTGAAACAAGTGCCAAATGGGGGGCTCAAACAGGGTTGAGCCCTTCAACAAACATGAAGAATGGCTCAAAAAAATGACCCTTTCAGTTAGGGTCGGAGCCCAAAACAGCAAGAAAAGAGGCCAGAAAAATGGTGCAAAATTGAGCTACAAAAGGGGGAAAATGGCTTACCCTTGAAGACCAATGCTTTTGTTGCTTCTTGGCTTGAGTTTGCTGCCTCTTAGCTGCTGGAAATCCTCTCCTTGCTGCTGGAAATGGAGTGGTGGTGGTGGTGCTTGGTGGTGATGAAGACATGGTGCCAAACTTGAGAGAATGAGAGAGATAAAGGGAGATAGAGTATGTATGAACTCTAAGGAATTTTCCAACCCTCTAAACAAAGCTTGAGCTGCTGTTATGTAAGCAAGAATGGTGGGGGAATGGAGGGAAAAAGTGTAGGAAAAAAAGGATTAAGTTTCCCTTCTCTACCAAAAGTCCCCCGAAATCAGATATTTTGGGGGAAAAAGCTATACAGCTGCAATGCACACATCCCAAGGATCATGGCCGGCCTGCTATTTTTGTTGCAGGTGGCCGGCCGGCCACCCTCCTATGGCCGGCCGGCCAAGGGGCAAAATGGTCCAAAACAATTTCTGGCCGGCCACCAGATATTGGTGTCCTCCCAGGTCTCCTCAACACAACTCTGTGGTTCAAAATTGGAAACTGTAAAACAGGAGAGAGAATAGGCCACTTTTAGGAGGGGTTCAAAAGGTTCAAGTTGAGTTACTGGCCGGCCATGTGATATTAGGGTCCTCCCATGTGTGTACAACACAAATATGTGGTTTGGGCTTGAAGAAAATGCTCCTAGGGTGGTCAACATTGGCTCGGAAGTGAGAAAAAGGGGCATCGGAGGACGCCGGAGGAATATAACTGGTTGTTGAGACAATTGCTGGCCTCCCACCCTTCAGTGACCTTCCTGGTGATAAAACAGAGGTACCTGCCAAAAATGAACGAAAACCGATGCAAAACGAATGCTCGGGGGCCAAAACACGCAGTTTGGGGTCCCGAAAATAGGCTGTTAAGCACCGAAAGTGGCATCCGGCCACGAAGTGGGTCTCTCGGACCCCAGTGTCCCTCAAAAGGGAGTAAATAAGATGCATGCCAAAAATCGGAGCAATCGGAGATAGTTAGGCGGTCCCAAACCGAGGCACACGGCCTGACAGCTACGAAAACCGGGAACCGGGCTCCGAAATGGGCAAAATGGCCTACAGCCACAAAATGTAGCCCACGGCCACTGAGAGATGGTCTACGGGACCTCTCCCTCCCCTCAGGAAAAGAAACAGAGAAAACCGAGTCTGGTTCGCAAACCGAGGCAAGGCACAGAAGAGGGTTCGGGAGTCCGGAGGCAGGGCTCACGGCCGCGACTCTGAGACTTCTGAACGAGCGCGACATGCAACATCACCAAGCGCTCCATCGGTGACGTCTGAGTCTTAAGGTCGGTCAAAAATGAGGTGTCTACAGCATCTCACCAAAAACGAAAAAGTAAGAAAGAAAGAAGCATAAATTATCAAAAGAAGAATATATCAAAACAGTCCTTAAACTAATCTAGCGAATGACCTGTGCCTAAAGGCACTCCCTAACCAAAATGAAGTGTAAATTATCAACATCTGATATTCCTTAAACTCACTGTTAGCCTCACACTCCATTTTTAAACCTCAAACAGTCCTCAAAGATTCAATTTTCTCAAGAAAATCAAATTAAGGATATTAATGCAACAAAGTTCACTCTAAATATTCACCCAAAAAAAAGTTCACTCTAAATGGTTAACAACAAAGTCCAAAACAAAGAATAAAAAATAAACAAAACAAAAGAAAAGCAAGCAGACAAATACAAATCTAAATAAAGGAGCTCTCATATGATCTAAACAACAATGCTAGGGATACAGATGTTTAAAAACAAACCCAAAATAGAATTGTAAACATACACCAAATCAAAATCAAATTAGAAAATGAAGGCACATAAGGATCTCATCACAACTTGAGTCGAAAATAGAAATGTTTTTAGAGATCTATTAGTTGGCATAATGAGAAAAGGAAAAAATCCAAAATAGGAAAAGCTCATTATGTAATGAAAGAGGCACAAAAATAGTGAAAGCAAAAATTAAAAAACCTAGACAACAAAAATTAGACTTTGATGAGGCGGTGGGTAGGAGGAAGGGACAAAGCGGAGGAGGGGTTGAGAGATATCTAGAATCTGAGATAGATGAAGTGTTAAAAAATAGACCATTGGATTGAATTAATCTAGACCATCCAAATTGCCACATAGGACAAATACATTTTCAAAATCAGTGTTGGAAATGGACCGTGGATGAAAGGGAGAAGCAATCCTAGCCATTGGATCAAATACTACCCTTGTTATATAGAATTTTCTCTAAAACTAAATGTTTGGTTTTTTTCAAATTTATTCCCCTATCACATTGCCACCACCTTCTTTGTCTTTCCCTCCCCTACCGCACACACTCTCTGCCTCACCAACAACTTACCAAATCCATAAAGATAGAAATTCAATAAAACCAAAGTAAACCAACTAATGTGCTAAAGAAATTTAAAAGCGCATCAACTAATAAAAAACCAAAAACATCAAAATCAACAACCAACAGAAATAATGATTCATTAAGCATAATATGAAAGGTAGATGTCAATGAATACCTTCAATTATTTGGATGATCTCATAAAAGCATAATCAGAATTAGTTCAATTATTTCCTGCAGAATAACACAAAAGATCATCTAGAGGGGATTCTATTGTAGATCATCAATTATTTACAAACGATCATCAATTATTTACAATAGCTTTTGAATGTGAAAATGTGCAAGAAATATTGTGAAGTAGGCTTTGGAATTATTGACCGAAATAACAAAAAGTGTAGTTAGGAAATAAACAACAATACAGGAGTTACTAAAATGATTGTGAATCACTTCGGCCATATGAGTCCTCTTCTTGTTATAAAGCTTTTAAAATTACATGAACCTCAAATATACAAACAGATTTCATGAGTATTCAAATGATAAAAAAAAAATACATAGAAAAAAAAATAATGAATCACATAAAAAATATTCTTAGAAATAGCGATTATATTAGAAACCTCAAAAATTGTTAATCAAAAAGAAATCAAATTTCAAAAATAGATCTAGAAAAAATCTAAAAAATCATTAATCACATGAAAAATATTCTTACAAATAGTGATTATATTAGAAACACAAAATTGTTAATCTTTAAGCAAGAAGAAATCAAATTTCAGAAATTGATTTAGAAAAAATCCTTACCAAATTGTCATACCTTTGACATAGCTTCACCATTCTACGACCGAAGAACCAAGAGACATTACAAATTCTCCTGTAATACAAATTAAATAAAAAAATAGATAAAAAATTATATCAGTAATGGGAATGGTTACAAAAAATACAAACAGATTTCATGAACCACGTAAAAAATATTCAAAATTATACAAACAATGATACTACAAAGAACAAAAATTGTGCTTGAGAGAGAAGAGGGAGTTGGAGCTTTAGAGGGGTAGATCGAGCAAGGCTAGAGTAGATCGGCAAAGTTGGGAAGAGAGTGGTTAGCACTTCATTTTAAAGCCAACTCACCAATAGGATTGGACTGTATGACATGCTTCAACAATAGGATTTCAATTTGAGGTGGTTGCTGATTTTGCATATGAGACGAAAAAATAAAAAATTATACATATTATTTTGAATTTGGATGATAATGTTGGACCCAAAAAACCAATCTTAAAGTTTCTTTGACCCATTTACAAATGGATATTTTCAAAAAACATCAAAAAAATATTGACATTTTCAAGGATTGGTAACACAATTTGACTCCAAACAACATCAAAAGAAAATAGTAATGAATGTTACCATTTTTCTTACAAATTAATAAATCATACAATTTTTAGATATGCCACATTACCCCAACCTAGCAAAGGGTGCAAATGAGTAGAAATCTATGTAGTAGCAAAGGGTGGAAATATATATTCTTTTTTTTTTTTTTTAATAAATAGGGTGAAAATATATACTTCTGCACCTAAAGTGGACAAATAGATAGAAAAGCAAACAAAAAGGATATATTTCATAAAGTCAACCGCTAAAGTCAAAAAGCCAACAAATAATTTCATAAAAAATAATTCATCCACCGGGTGGTCAACCACTAAAACATCTCCAAGATATAACTAAGCTAACCTTTTTTTTCAAAAAAGATAGATATGACAAAGAAATATTTCAATGTACATAAGAAAATATCTAACCTTAAAGAAATATTATGAGAATTGAATTGTTAACCTTAAAAGATCTAAGAATTGACTTTCTAAGATTGTTTCATTTTTGGGAGGAAAAAAAAAAAAGAGGAAAAGATAAAAAATAAATTGGTTTGCTTAATTTTTTTTTTCTTCTATAAATTGGTTTTGCTTCCTCAATTTAAAAAAAGTTATGATACACTGCTTTAGGCATTGATAAATTGCAAATAATGTCTTGCTCATTATGATCTTGTGCGAGAAACTAACACCAACAATTTAATTCTTTTAAACTGTGTTTGGATCATGAACTTGAATATGGATTTGAAAAAGGAAATAAAAATGAAAAAGAAGAAAAAAATTAAATTATATTTCATCATATTTTACTTACTTTTTTTCTTTTATCTTTCCAAATCTCTACCTAAAACCCTTAATAGATTACATTTTCTTAAACAAAACCAAGAAAATCTAGAGTAGGGATGAGGTTGCCAATTAAAATTTTATTCAAGTCTAAGCATATGAAAAAAAACAAAAACAAAAAACAAACAAAAAAAAAAAAAAAAAAAAAAAGGAGAAGCTCATCATACTACAAGGTTTTATCATGAGTTGAAAAATGTTGACAGGTTATCTAACAAAAATGCAAGAACGATGATTCTTAAATTTTGTAAATTTATTTAGCTGGGTTTATAATGGGCAATAAATTATCAATACCACCTCATTACACAGGTTATCTACCCAAAGTTTTATCTAATCATCCTTTCAAGAAGATAGCAAATAGCCATAAGAAGATAGCAAATAGCCATATTTGCTCCTGTTTCCTTGGCCTTCTGGCCAAAGCAGAGGAGAAGAATGGTGTTATGTTCATATAATTTTATATAATGCTTTGCCATGTTCATAAAATTTTATAGGTGAAAAGAAGTAAAGATTTTCACTACTTTATAAGTTCACCAACTGAGCAAACCCATGCGCAACATGATTTGTAGGGGAGAAGAGAAAAGAGAGAGAGAGAGAGAGAGAGAGAGAGAAATCTAAGAAATATATAGTTGAAGGTAAAGGAAGACAAAGATGAGGCAATTGAAACCATATAAATCCCCAAAGATATCTTATGTTTACTATAGGAAAACGTCTTAACCATGAACAACAATATATAAAGCCAATCCCCAAAGATATCTCTTATACTTACCATAGGTCTTAACGGCACTTCCAAACACAATCAGACTCAAATCAAAATTGAGGGAATTCCTGTAACGAAGCTAATTAATTCTAGAACTTGACACATTTCAATCATGCTAATTGAGATCCAATTCACGTTATCTAAGACCCGGAACACATCTTATAGAAAATGTAAGACCTGGAACACATCTAAGACATGAAACAAACAATAGAAATCAATATGGTAGATACAAACCAAACTGTATTAAAAAAAAAAAAAATTGTAGTGAAACTATCCGATTTCCTGAGCTAATAAATAAAATAAAATAAAAGATTTCCTAGGTTTTTCACAAAACAGGATAGAAATTTTTTCAAACCCATAGAAACACAAACACAAACACATATGAAGGCCATTATTGGCCAAAAATAGCCCTTTATTGGCCAAAAACTATCTGATTTCATGATTAATCTCAAAAAACTGTTTGACCCAAAAAAAGGTCCGATTTATTGATTAATCCATTTGATGAAATAAGAGAAAACAACAAAAAAAATCAATCAATTTATAAATGATTACAACCAAGAAAATTTCCATAAATGATTTTAAAAACAGAAGACAGTGAGAGTGGGGAGTTTCAGATGGGGTTGGGAAGGGGTTTGGGGTGGGGTTTGGAAGATAGAGGGACTGAGACCTTGAGGGGAAGAAAGAGGTGTTACCTGGAGGTGAACAACATTGCTGCTACCGACGACAACCACCGAAGCAACAAAAAGCTGGTGAAGCAACGAAGAACCACCGAACCAATGATGATGAATGGGTTTGAATACAACCACTGTATCAATGAAAAAGAGAAACAATGATGATGAAATTTTGGGCAGTGAAGGGAGAGTAACATTGAGATGGATATGAAATATTTTCAACTTTCAAGCTTATATCCAACGGTGAATATAAAAGACGGCCTCGTTTGAGAACAGGCTAATTTAGTAACTTTTTGGCTATTTGGCTAAAATATGAACTAAAAAAAACTAGTATGTTTGGGATGACTTTTTGACTTTTTACGAAAAGATGTGCAAAAAGTAGAGAGAAAAGAGAATCTTTGACTTTTTGATATGGGTTGTTGGCTTTTTGGTTAATTTAGTAACTTTTTGACTTTTTGGCTAAAAATGAGGGTTCCCAAACGAGGATTGAATCTGAAATTAATCTCAACCTTTAAATCTATTGCCACCTGAGACACAGTCTTATCAGGATTGAAAAACAGAGTTGTCGTATCAATTTTAATCAATTTATCAATTTTCATCTCTCTCTAACCCATTTTCGTCAAATCTATAAATTAGGACCCACTTCAATTGAAAATATCAAATTTAGTAAATAATAATTTGAATCTGAATACATAAAGATATCCAGTTAAACTAATCTAGAACAACGAAACTGTCAACAACCAATCAAAGAACAATGAAAATACAAAGACTTCTGCTAATGAGATTAATTAAAGCTTGAACAGTATATAATACCACAAATTCAAACCAAAGTATAAATTTAAGAAACCAAACAGTATGATACCACAGTATGAATTTAAAAATCAATTAATTTAAAAAATTAACTCATGAATTCTATAATTCTGTTAAGGGCCTATTTGTTGAAATAGAAAAATGAAATGTGGTTTAGACTGAGACAAAATGTTTTAAAAAAAAAAACATATAATATAGTTGATTTCTTGCTCCCCATACCCCACCCACCCCAATTTGATTTTAATAAACCAAATAATGATAGTTGTAAGAAAAAATTTAAAATAAAATAAAATAATAAAAAAAAAAAAACTGACTCATAAATTTTCTACACAACGAACCAAAGAAATAATCATAAAATAACAATGATCAAATCAAAGCCTAGGTTTCCATACTTACCACATCTCTACCTTGTTTCGATATGAAAGGTTTTAAAGAAGTCCACAATGCTTCAGACACAATGTTTCAATCACAAACTGAAAACATCAATAAAGCAATTAAATTAGACAAACCTATTGTCAATATTATTGAAACAAAAGATTATTGAAGATTATTGAAACATGCTAGAAATTAAAGATTATTGAAACAAAAGATATCCAAAAATTAGAGAAAAGATTATTGAAACATTATTGAAATACTCAAGAAAAATCAAAGCCCAGGTTTCCATTTTCCCCACTGTTTGCTCACCTAAACAACATTTCTACTAGATTCTTCCTTTGTGGAATAAAACAGTAATTAATGATTGGTTGGTTGTGTAATTAATGACATTTAATAGCTTGTAATTTGTAGAGGTCATTTGTAAATCAAATTCAAATGTTACCAATTTTACAAACTAATAAATCTTACCAATTTTTTATGGACGGGTGTTTTATGCAATAAATAAAACTCAAAATCTGAAATAGTACCACTTTAATAACATAATAAGGCCTATTAATAATAAAATGATTAATAATCCCATGAATTAGTGAAGGATTCATTATCCAATCAAATTCATGATATAATCATTTATTTTGTACTCATTGAATTTTATTTTCTTTCTTTTTCTTTTATATTTGAAATTATGATCCCCAACCCTTCTCAATATTCGCTAATTTCGTTAGATTGAATCTGGTTAATAAAATTTGCAATCAAACATAGGATTGTGAGTTCATGAACTAACAATCCCAATCCTATGCTATAATACTACTAATCAAACATGCCCTAAGTGTCACATCAATAAGTAAACAAAATAGATTACTTTTATCAACCTATTAATTCAAGGAGAAAAGGGGGAAAAAATAGATTAATTTAACTCCTAGCTATTTTGGTTAAATTTGTTGCCGAATATGAAAATTGGCTAAAAAGCCAAAAACTAACACAAAAAATCAATTCATTCTCTCTATTTATTTTATATAAGTCTTTTCATGAATAATTAAAAAGCCACAAAAATAAAACAAAATAAAATAAAATAAACAATTTCCAAGCAAACCCTTGGATGAGACAAAAGAAACAATATCATCAAAACAAAATTTTATAAGTGCCGGTATTTTTTATTTTTTCTCCAAAATTCAAAATGAGGGTTTTAGAAGAAACCAATGTCTCCCCTATTCACTAATCCAAACAGATGATATGAACTGAGAGAAACACTTTTCTTTTGTTTCTGACTTTTCATGTAAGATTCTATGTAAGTGTTTTTGGCCTAATTGAAAAAAATCATGGATCCATCCCTATACATCCATAAAATATACACAAATACATATATATATATATATAAATGCATAAAATACACACAAAATGCATATATATATATAAGATACACACAAATCGATAATTTCGTTAGATCCATCCCTGTACATCTATATATATTAATACACACAAAATGCATATATATATATATATATCAGTCCCCATTGTATAGATAAACATTATTGAATCAAAGCCCACACAAAATGCATATATATATATATATATATCAGTCCCCATTGTATAGATAAACATTATTGAATCAAAGCCCAGGTTCCATTTTCCCCAAAGATGGATTTGCTCACCTGAAGAATCAAAGCCCAGATTCTTGTATAGATATCAGTCTCATCCCCAATTAAAAAACACCCTTGCGCAGTGGCTCCATTCGTCAATATTGAAGCAGGTTTGGGGCTGCCACTGTTGATGACGATTGGGATGGCGGAGGGAGGAAGGAAGGGAAGAAGAGAGAAGATGAAGAGAGTAATAGAGGGTTTGGGGTCCGGTCGCCGACAGGGGTTGGGCTCCGACAGGGAAGCACCGGAATGGGCTCCGATAGAGAGAGAGAGAGAGAGAGATGTGTGTTCAAATTTTGAAATTAGAAAGTGATGAGAGGGGTGTGGGTGAGGGGAAGAGAGAGGGTGATTACATTTTGGATTGAATTTTTAGCCTTAGGATTGAATCAATCTAATGGTCTATATTTTTGACAAATAAAAAAAAATAGCTTTTTTGTTATATAGATATAATATATATATATATATATATAGAGAGAGAGAGAGAGAGAGAGAGAGAGAGAGAGTGAGTGAGTGTGTGTGTGTGTGTGTGTTCTCGGACCGGTCTTTAAACCCAAAGAAGAGTGCTTTGTTTTCAAGTTTAAAGCCTTCATCAGAAATAAGCCCATGTTTTTATTTGGCCAACTCTAGGTGTGCCATATGCCCCATTTCTTAGCTTGGACTTCGTTGGAAAAATAAATTATTTACGGTTTAAAACAAATGGATTTACAATAAACCTAAATAAATCAATGATAAATATAATGAGAAAATATCTTATTAATTTTTTAGCTCTAAGTGCTTGTTTGGAATGACTTTTTTAGTTGATTTTTTGGCTTTTTTGATTTTTTTAGCTTGAGACTTTTTTAGTCGTTTGGTATTCTTGTTTGGCTTTTTTGGCTTTTTGACTTTGGAATGGTGTATTTTTTTTTTTTTTTGTCTTTTTACTTATTTTGTCCTTTTATAATTTTTTAGTCCAAAATGTTTACCAAACGACTCCTAACAAGTGTGGAACTAAATTCGTTATTTTTTAAAAATAATTTCGTTATATCAAAAAGTTTATTTGGCACAAATAGGATCACCATTCAACATCAGGAATGGTTCTATGCAATCACAAACAATCCTTTGAACTTGTAGTTATGTATGATATAATAAGAAATAAGAATTAGAAAAACAATTCTATGTATTTTTTTTGGGTGAATAGAAGCATGAGTGGATTGTTAAAAGGAATTTAAATATTAATTTCATAAATTATGTGATTGATCAGTGAAACTTGAATGAAATAAATTATATTCCACATATTTTTTTTACGTTGCACACACACGCCTAGCCTAGTTCAAGTCCAACGCACCTATAATATATGGGCTTTCTAGACTTCACCTCAAGAAGGCCCACGGTAGATCTGTAGCCCATTCTAAAACAAGGAGGTTTATAAGGCTCAATAATATGAGTATCAATATGGGACAAAACATTATAATAAAATTTGAACATTCCCAACAGACTTCTATAAAATCAAAATATGTTGCATTTTCAAACACTTGCAACTCCTAACCTTCATTGTGTTTTTTGCATATATATGCACCTGATCACATCCTTAATTAAATGGGATGTAAAATAACCTAATTATATCATGAAATATTTGAAGAATATAAGATCTCGTTTGGAAAGATGTTATTTCAGTTAAAAAGTCACTAAAAAGTAAAAAATTTAATTAGTCAAGATTCATTTTCATTCATTTTACTTTTTATACGTTTTTTTCGTAAAAATTTTTAGAAAAATCATTCCCAAACATATTGATTTTTTTTACTTTATATTTTAGCCTAAAAACAAAAAATCTATTAAAAAAACCACTTTCCAAACTGCGAGACATGCAAGCTATGTTAACAATTTATTATCAAATGTGGATCTGACCCAGCTTCCAAAAGCAATCCATAATAACCAACCCAAAAGCTTTGGGTATTTGCAGGCCCAGTGGGCTGACCCAAACCAGAAGCACTAGGTTGGGGTCGAGAAGCTTTAATTTATGAGGTACTTTTAATTGTGAAAATTTTAGGTTGCGTTTGGTAGAGTTTTGTAAATATGATTTGAGAATATGAGTTGTATTTTGAGTTTGTGAGTTTTGAAATTATGATTTGAGTGTAGAAAATTTGTTTGATTATGAGTTTTGAAAAGTGTTTTGAAAAGAATTTTAAATTGAGTGGATAATTTTTGATGTGGCATGTGATATTTGATACAAAAATTAACAACTCATAACCAAACACACAACTCAAAATTCTATACAAAACTCATAAAAAAAATTTAAAATTTTGGAAAATATTGTTTATTTAATATACAAAACATAACATGTGTCAATTCTCAAAAAAAATAAAAAAATAAAAAAAATTCACTGGCAGGAATGTCCTGTGGGACATTCGGGGGGTCAACCGGGGGGAACATCCGGGTGACAGAGTTTTCAAAGCAAAGCGTGGAATTGATTTTTAAAAACCATAAATAAACACGCAACTCAAAAATACACCTGGAATCACATTTCAAAAACACAACTAAAGAGAGCCTTATTTTAACAACTAAAATACCCCATAGGTTGGCCCTAGTTGCCAAGGTAACTTAACATTTGGTTCTAACATGTTCTATAATTTAAATAAATATATATATTTATAGTTAAAATTATGACTAAGATAATAAAACAATTGACTTTTGGTTGGAAATGAAAAAAGCTCCTCAAGCTAAACTTGCATTCAGTTCGTTCGAAATTGACTCGTATAAGCAATTTAAAATGAACATATTTTTAAAAGGAAAACTCTATGGTGTGCTCCCTTTTGGCGTGCATACTATATGTACCCTACCATAAATTAACGTAACTTATTAACATCAATCATAAAATATGTAACATTACCATAAATTGGCATAATAAAAAAGTGTCATAATTAAATCACAAACTTTTATTACACGAACCACAAAATTTTAGCTACTTTATTACACTACTTTGTGGTGAAATTATGCATTTTGTGATTGATGTTACAAAATTTTATGATATAGTTATACAAATTTGTGACAGAGATAGTGTAAACCATAAGTTTCTTCATTTAAAAAAAGTTTCAAAATAAATTTAAACAATCGATTACTTGACTGTATAAAAGTATATATCTATTATAAAAAATGAAATTGCTTAAACTTATGCAATCTCAATAAATTGAATATAGAAATATGTAAAATAAGATTTTAGAGACACAATGGTTTTTAATTTTTTATTTCAGAGAATTTGATATTTTCATTTATTATTTTGAGAGTTAGTAAAACAAATAGAAAAAGGTTTAGTCTATTGAAATTTTATAAATGGAATTTGAGTTGAAAAACACCCAAAAAAAATTTCAACAACAAAAAAATAACAAAAACGAAAACTTCAAAAATTATTTTTAAAACCTCACATCTTAATAGAGTGAATGAAATTTTTAATAAATTAAACAAAACGATCAGTATAAGATTTGTTAGGGGAAAAAAAAAAAAGGATGATTAACCCTTAACCAGAGCAATAATTGAAGATGGCCTCACAAAATTAACTACAGGGTATGGTAACAATCTAACTAGAGTTAGAAAGTGAGTTGGTTTGGGACCTCAGATTGGTTTTGGCTGTCAAGCCACATGTCGACAACCTTACTCATGTGAGCTGCTGCCAAACCAATAGTACACTCAGTTTTGTCTCTTTCCTCCCAACCAAGACTTCAGACCACACGCTCCTAATGTTGCCTCAACGGCGTAAGACTAAGGGCTCGTTTGGGAATAAGTTAATTTAATAATTTTTTGATTATTTGATTAAAATATGAGTTAAAAAAATTATTATGTTTGAAATAATTTTTTGATTTTTTACGAAAAGATGTGCAAAAAGTAGAGAGAAAAGAGAATCTTTAACTTTTTGGTATGGATTGTTGGCGTTTTGGCTAATTTAATAACTTTTTTACTTTTTAACTAAAAAGTAGGGTTCCTAAACGAGGCCTAATTTAATATGTTTCCAAACAAGGCTTCAAATTCAATCTACATAGTACATGAGTATTTAAGAAGAAAAAAAAAATCAAATTTAAATGATTTTGTTGTTAAACTTTTTTTAATTTATTTATCAAAGTGTTGAAATGATAAGAGTTCAAGCCTATAATCAATGACTTAAAAACATGTTTTTTGTAATTCACCAAAATTAGTGTTTTAAAATCAATAATTTAAGCTAGGTTTACAATCACAACTTTCAGTTGGATTTGCTGCAATTTATTTTATAGTAAATAAAAATTCAGTGTTAGTTTTTTTTAAATAAATTAGATTAGTGGTATATTTTAATGAGTATAAAGTCTTAATTTTTTCACATAAAATTGTGAATTGTAATTTCTAAAAGTTAAATTCATTTCCTAAATTTAGATTAATTAAATTTTATCAACTTTATTCAAGTCATTTTTATTTTATAAATTGTAAAAGGAAAATATATAACAAATGCCCCAACACAATACATCTTATTCTAAGTTATAATTTAATACTTATAAACAGATTTTAGAAGTATTATTACTCTAATTTTAAGACAATACAGAAATTGAATCTAAAAACTTGAACATTGTAAGAAATGCTATTGAGATTTGAAGATCTACAAGAATAGCTCGAATGGAGAGAGAAAATTGTACCTGAGATTCGAAGATTGATCGAGAAATGAATGACTCTATCGACTGAGAGTGGGTGAGAGAGAGAGAGAGTGTATGTGGGGAAGAAAGTTAACCCTAGAGTGGTTTATATATGCCAGTGGAGAGTGAAAGGTGAGATCCAACGGCTGGTGTTGTTTCCCTCCTATTTGTCGCAGACTATGCCGTCGGACGGCAAAAATAGACGGTCCAGATGAGCTTTACCAGTAATGATCGGTTTGATTTTTTTTTTTTTTTCAAATAAGCGAACTCTGTGACAATTATACCCTTGTTTAAATGACTGAAATGTCCTTTGACTATGTTCTCATAAGGGTATATCCTTAAAATGCACTGCATTCTAGTAATGAAAATAAATAATTGATTAAAGGATAATTACAAATACACTCGCCAGTATTTATTTAAAATATAAATTACTTTTTATAGTTTTAGATTTTTTTTTTTTCATGCTAAAATTAGATTTCATTGATAGACATAAACAAATATATCAAGAGTGATTATTCCCAACTCCAAATGGAATTACAGCCAAGATTTAGAGGTTGTTTGGGGTATCCTAAAAAAGTGATTTTTTATTCTTTTTGGATAAAAAGAAAAAAAAAATATGGAGTTTGGGTTAACTTTTTACTTTTATGAAAAATGTGTATTAAAAAATTATATAAAAAGTGTGTAAGAGATGATTAGAGAGTGAGGCGCCAGCCGTACAATCGGCTGTACACCGTGGAGTGAAGTAGATGGAAATATTGCTATTTTCGCTTGATTGGAGGTTTGTTTGGCCGTGGGGCCCACCACGGGTCCCTTTTTAATCGAACCGTTAATGTGTAAACTTTTTGAACAACATCTATATAAAAAATCACGTTATATGGATATCGATAGCTATCTGATCAGATTTATTTTTTTTTTCAATTTTAATATAACACATCCATTTGTTTACAAAATTGATTTGATCATTAGTTAGAGATATCCGATCAATTGATTTTTTAGCGCATATAGTACTACGACTGTTCTACAATTAACGGTTCAGATTATCAAAAGGACCCTGATAGGCCCCACGGGTCCAACTTTACCATCTAATTTAGTGAATATTTTACTATAATTTTTTTTCCCCCAGTCACTGACTCCACCATCACAGAATGTCTAATCTTGGGGCCATTTTTTTTATTTGTAATATTATTTTTTTAATTTTTTTTTTGATAAATAATAATAATTTTTTAACTTTTTGACTTTTTCAAGGGTTGCCAAACCAGCCCTTAGTATTTCAAATTCGAACACTCAAACATCTAGGGTGTGTTTGGTAACGTTTACGTTTTCAGTTTATATTTACAAAAATTTTATAAACTGGTTTTTGTTTATTTTTTGTTTATTTTTAGAAAAAACATAAACTACAAACACGTTTGGTAATTGACAAAATGTTTAAAAAAAATTTAAAATATAAAAAAAAAATGAGAAATGGCAAGTGGTGGCAAGTGGCGGCGGAAGACGGTGGTAGAAAGTGGTGACGGTGGGTGGTGGGTAGCTGCTGGTGGTGGTGGCGGGTGGTGGCGGGTGGGTGACAGTGGCGGGTGGCGGGTGGTAGCGAGTCGGTGGTGGTGGTGGCGGCGGTGGTGGGCGGGTGGTGGTGGCAGGTGGGTGGGTGGCGGATGGCGGGTGGTGGTGGTGGTGGTGGTGGTGGGTGGTGGTGACAGTGGTGGTGGTGGTGGTGGTGGTGGTGGCGGCGGGTAGTAGGTGGTGGTGGCAGGTGGGTGGCGGATGGCGGATGGCGGGTGGTGGTGGATGGTGGCGGGTGGGTGGTGATGGTGGATGGGTGACGGCAGCGGGTGGTGGGTGGTAGCGAGTGGGTGGTGGTGGTGGTGGTGGTGGTGGTGATGGGTGACGGTGGCGGGTGGTAGGTCGTAGCGAGTGGGTGGCGGTGGTGGGGTGGTGGTGGCAGGTGGGTGGTGGTGGTGGTGGTGGTGGTGGTGGTGGCGGATGGATGGTTGGTAGTGGTGGGTGCTGGGTGGTAGGTGGTGGCAGATGGGTGGTGAGTAGTGGTGGCAAGTAGGTGGCGGGCGATGAATGGTAGTGGCGAGTGGTGGTGGTGGTGGATGGCAGGTGGGTGATGGGTGGTAGTGGTGGTGGCGAGTGGGTAGTGTGTGGTGGTGGTGCTGGTGGTGGTGGTGGGCGTGGCATGTGGGTGGTGAGTGGTGCGGCAGGTGGTGGTGGGTGGTGGTGTGAGCGGAAGATGGTGGTGAAAATGGTGGCGGGTGGTGGTTAGTGTTGGGTGGTAAAAAAAAAAAAAACTGAAAACTGAAAACGAAAACACATTTTTTTTGTTTTCATTTTTTTACCAAATTTATAAACTGAGACCACTGATTTATAAATCAAAAATTTTACCAAACATGTTTTTATTTGAGTTTTTAAAATTTTTGTAAATATAAACAGAAAACTGAAAATGTAAGTGTTACCAAACGGCACCCTAACAATCATAGCCTATAACATATTGCAACCATCAACCAACAACCATAACCACAATATATCACGGCCACTAACCAACAACCATACATATAACATACTGCGGCCACTAATAACAAAAACAAACCCGAACGTCCATGGAAGAGAAAGAAAAATCTCTACAAAGAAGAAAAAAAATAATAAAATAAAATACAAAAACACTAAAAAAAGATCAAAAAATCACATTTGTACAACCCGTAGTGCAGGACCGGCAAGCAACTCTGGCATTAGCATCAAATATGCAATCCACAGAGGCAATAGAAGCTTAAAGGTAGAAAACCTCATGTGGGCAAAAGACTAGATCTGAGAAGAAAACAAATCACCTACGTAGACCAAAAGGAGAGGAAAGGGAGAGGGAAATTAGATGTCACCACTCCCCTACCATGGCAACAAGAGAAAACTCTAGAGTTTAGAGAGAGAGGCTTTGATTTCTCTAGAGAGAGAAAGAGAGGACAGTTTCTCTCAGTTACCAATTAAATGTTCATCTGCGCAAATTTTAAGAAATTACATCTCGTCATTTAAAAATTTTAATTTCATAACAAATTATCATTTTTATTGATAAATTATCAGGTCAATTAATAATTTTTAATGATGTCAAAAAATTATTTCAATTAATAATTTAAGTAATTTTATTATTATATAACAAAGCAATTAGGAATTTTATTTTTTTCAATTAATTCTGTTAAATAAAAAATCTGACAATGATATATTTGTAATTTTTTAAATAACATGAGACAATTTGTATTTTAAAAAAATCTTAAAAAATGTAAGTATAATTTACCCATAATTGTAAATTACACTAATTAAGAAAATTGTATTCACCAGTTTTGAAAATAAGATTTTTTTATTTTATTTTTATTATAAATGTATTCACTTCTTATATTACATTTTTCAACTTTTAAGATATTTTAAATTTTTTATCTACGTATATTTTTTTTTATAAAATTAATATTTTTTGAATCTTTTTATTAGGATCTATCAAATAAGGGTCTATCAAATAAGACCCATAATAAATATGAAATTTTGTTTAAAAAATCTGTGAAATATTTTATACTTTTGAAAACTTCCATACAAAATTAAACAAACTTGCAAATTGAATAACCTAATGACTTCAGACAAACGTGAAATTTTTTTAGGGAGATTGGTTAATAAGTCTTAAATTTTAGATTTGTAATTTATATTATTTTTTTTTTTTTTTTTTGCAATTCATTAATCTTTTTGGATGTGTAATGACTCATTTGCTTGCTATATTGGAGTGTCACATTTGAAAAAAGTAGAGTGTCACATTTAAAAAATATATATTAAAGAGTTTTTAATTTTTTTAGAGTGTCACATCATATCCACCATGTTAGAGTGTCATATGTCACATTCGGAAAAAGTACACTAATGAGTTTTTTGATTTTTTTTTAGAGTTTTCATATCATATCTGTTATGTTGTCACGTTTAAGAAAAGTATAATAAGGAATTTTTATTTTTTTGTAAAGTGTTACATCATACCCGTCACGTTGTCACATTTGAGAAAAGTACACTAAGAAGTTTTTATTTTTTTTGGAGTAAAGTTTTAGAGTGTCGCATCATACTCGTCACGTTGTCATTTTTAGGAAAAGTACTGTAAACAAAATATGACGCAGCGGAATAAAAAATATTTATGGTCATACCTTTCTGAAATATTCTAAACTCTGATGGATCTCGTGGGTAAATCAGTGCTTCCTGAATCTGGTCAATCAACCCAGCAGTGGGGTGATATTACAATGGTGAATATCACCCACACAAATCACAGTGCAAATAGCTTATTGATTGTTGTTTATGGGAGAGAGTCAGTATATGGGAGAAACTGTATATTGGAAAAACAGAGATGATACGTTGTATATCACTTCATCACCCATATCCCATATATAAGATATATAATCTAATTATCTCCTTTATCCATATAAGTTACTAGAGATAATATCATATATCTATGTCATCTATCCATATTAAGATATGATAGATATATATCTAGAGTAGTTATCCAAATAGGTTTGAATTCAAATTCAAAACCCATTTGGATCAGGTTCAAAATGTTAAATGGTCATGCCACATCATCAGCCAAGCCAGCCAAGCCGCCGGGGAAAAACGGCGCGGCTCAGCGCGCTCGGCGCATGGCTCGAAACGCGGCTCAGCACTCGGCTCCAGCACGCGGGCAGACGGCGCGCGAGTGGATAGCGCCGCTAACGCGCGTGTGAGGGCGCGTGACAGCGCGTCGACTGGGCATCTGGTGCGTGCCAGCGCGTGGGAGCGTCTCACTGCGTCGGGTGGCGCGTGCATACCACGCGCCGCCTTCCAGGGTGTTTTTTGGTCTGATTTTTGTACTGCCGGACTCCTTTTTTCAAAATAAAACCATTTATCGTATTTAAAAAAGGCATTAATGAACATAAAAAAAATATTTATGCTCTTAATCTAATAAAATAGATTTTTTATTTTCTTTACTAACATTCATGTATATAATGTATACATATATATATAAAAATATACACGTGATTAATGGAAACACGAAAATATCCATTAGAAGCTCTGATACCAATGTAAACAAAGTATGACGCAGCGGAATAAAAAATATTTATGGTCATACCTTTCTGAAATATTCTAAACTCTGATGGATCTCGTGGGTAAATCAGTGCTTCCTGAATCTGGTCAATCAACCCAGCAGTGGGGTGATATTACAATGGTGAATATCACCCACACAAATCACAGTGCAAATAGCTTATTGATTGTTGTTTATGGGAGAGAGTCAGTATATGGGAGAAACTGTATATTGGAAAAACAGAGATGATACGTTGTATATCACTTCATCACCCATATCCCATATATAAGATATATAATCTAATTATCTCCTTTATCCATATAAGTTACTAGAGATAATATCATATATCTATGTCATCTATCCATATTAAGATATGATAGATATATATCTAGAGTAGTTATCCAAATAGGTTTGAATTCAAATTCAAAACCCATTTGGATCAGGTTCAAAATGTTAAATAGTCATGCCACATGGGCGCCCATTTCTAACAAGTACACTAAGGAGTTTTTAATTTTTTTTGAGTGTCACATCGTTGGAGTGTCACATTAATACCTGCTATATTGAAATATCACATCATACTTGTCGCATTAATAAAAAAATATAGTTGTCTACCAAAATACTATCAAAATCAAAAATAGAACCACACGAAAGGAAAACTCTCCACTAATAGGACTTAACAGATTAATAGAAAAAATTTAGAACTAATTGGAGTATTTGTTTATGAGATAAAATTTATTAATCAATATTCCAATTTTCTATAGGAATTAGTCTCACGATAATTAAAATTAACGGTCGATACACGTGATGTGTGTATAATTTAAACAAATAAAAATAAAAATAAAAATAAAAATTTATTATATATTATACATCACTTAAATAATAAGAATCTTACTTAATAGATCTACGATCCAAAGTTGACTCTCTCTCTCTCTGCTTATCTAATACACATATCAAGCAAAGTTGAAATTTTCAATTTCTTTGATTTGATGTGATAAATAAATAAATAAATAAATAAGCAAACAACTAAAAAAATTTGAAAAATCCTCATTTTCTAAACACGAAACAACCTTCTTCTTTTTTTTTTCAAAAGTAGTGTTTTGACCTATAGCTGTGTAGAACATTTTAACCTCAAAATATGAAATCAAAATATCTCTATAAATGGTCAAATGGGCGTGCAAAGTTAATTTATGTTGATAGAGAAATTTATGAAAATTTGTCTAATCAAAGGAATTTATATGTAGAACATTGAAATTCCAAAATTTCACCTCCACCACCATCACTGGAGAAATTATTTAATAATTTCTTTAAACAAAATTACCTTTTTTTGCGACGACAAAAAAAACTATCTCAAAATAGTATAAATTCTAAAAATGCACCAAGATCCATTTGGTTGCAAAAATGGCATAACAAAATCTTGAAATATGGTCTAATCTACCCCCATAAGTAAAATTGTATTTATTGCTAACAAGTGCCCCTGACATTTGTTAATATCGGGAATGTGAAAAAAAGTATATTGAAAAAGTGTAAAATAATTATAAAGTATTTTGAAATTTATAAAAAGTGTATTAAATTCATAAAATGTGTATTGAATTTCGTAATAAATATTTCGAAATTGACATATCTTTTATCATTTTCTTGTGTCCTAAAGTCACTTGTTGACAAGGCCCTTATTAAATTTGAGAATTTAAAGTTATATAAAATGTGAGTCAATCACTTAAAGTTGATATATCTCATACCTATTTTGGGTTAAATACAAGTGTAACATAAACCTCAACCTCTCTATATTGTCCCACAATGGACATCCCAGCAAACATTCCATCCACAAGCCTTATAGCCACCAACATGTACCTTTGGCTAATAGAAGACATCCCACCCACATTGCTAAAAGAAAGGGATTACTAATTATTTGTGGGATCCATTTATCCTACATATAGTTGTATAATTTGACTTATTAAGATAGGATACTCTATATTGGAATAACTCTATTGGGTGGAATGGAGTGAGATAAAAAAAATTTTAAAAAAAATTATGGAAAAATAATAATGCATATAATAATGTCATTGTTACTGTAAGAATTTTATTTAAGCTCAGCTTACAAAACTTATTTAATTTGTAATTGTGTATGTGAATTGTAATTAATTTTAAAAGACCAAGTTGAGTCATGATAAAATTTGCTTTAAAATCAACTTGGAGTGAAAACTAACCAAAAGATGCAAAGCAAAAGTTCATGAAGTATCAGAGTACAAGATTTTTAAAGCAAGAAAGAACATAAGTAAAATTCTGAAAAAATAATTGGTCAAGTGAAGTTGGTCCATAAAATTTGTTTTGTAATATGCTTAAGCCAGATTTTGCGAGCTCAAGCGGAAGGCCGACATTAGTTCGTTTGGGAAGTGGGTTGATTTTTTGACTTTTTGAATTTTTGGCTATTTTAACCTAAGACTAAAAAGTGTCGTTTGCAATAGACTTTTTGATTTTTTTGACTTTTGTGAGAGAAAAAATAAAATAATTATGGATTAAATGTGATGTTTTGTCTTATTAGATTAAAAAATTTATTTTGTTTTTTTGTGACTAAAATCAAGGACAGACTATAGAAGAGACCGTGAGGGGCCATGGTCTCCTGCTCAGTTGAACATTACTGTTAGCTAGTATTTGCAAATAGTCTATACTTTTCATTTTATACATATTTGGCCCTTTCCCCATTGAGCATCTATGAACTCTTTTTCATATCTCAAATCAAAGAACTCTTTGCTTGTTGTTTTCCTTCATTCATTAGTTGGACTTAGAATCGTTTGGAGACTATTTTAGTCAAAAAATTAAAAAACACTACAAGTTATCACATCATTCTCTCTACTTTTTTGCACATCTTTTCGTAAAAAATAAAAAAATTACTAAAATAATTTGTTCCCAACCCTGATGAAATATTTTTTTATATTAAAATATCTTGTAATCAATCAATTTATCTTAATTGATTATATGTATTTTTTATTCTAGTTAATGGACAATATAGAATTAATTATATATTTTTAAAATTCATTGTTAGGGAAAGGCTATAATATACATCCTCATAAGAAAGAATACTTTTCATAATTTTACTATATTTATTCGTGATAAAATTAAAACGATGCATAACTTTTCTTATTATATAACAATTTGTAATATTTTAATATTTATATATAACCACAATGGTTCATAATCAAAAAATAAAATAAAAATAAAATTATGATGTGCCCTTAAATAATCATAATGTTCATAACTAATATCACGAAAAATCTTAACTTTTTTATAATACAGAGAGGAGAGTGTGTACCATAGTCTTTCATTGTTACTGTATTCTTATAAAATCAGCGCTACGTAACTCGAATCGGAAGCCCCCAGAATTCACCTAAATCTCAAAACGACGTCGTTTTGGGATTATTTTTAAAAAAAAAAATTTATACCTTTTTTCCTTCCCTTTTGTCTGAAGAAGAGGAAGACGCAGAAGAGGAAGAAGAGAGGAAGAGAAGGAGAAGAAGAAGAGAAAAGAAAGAAGAAGAAGAAAAGGAGGGAGCAGAGCAAAGAGAGAGAAAGAGAGATCATCGCCATCATCAACCAAAATCAAACCCATCTCAAATTTTTTTTTCTTTAATCATCAACAACAACCAACGATCACACACAAAAAAAAAAAAAAATCAAAATCAAGGGGACGGTTGTGTATACACAGATCTGTGTGTATACAGATCGAATTTTTTTTTTCTTTTCCTTTTCTCTCTGAAACAGAGAAGGGAGAGAAGAAAGAGAGAGGGGGGCGTTGATCGGAGGCAGCAGACGACAGCGACAAGGCGTCTGATCGACAGGGGACAATCGCGGCGACGATTGGCGGCGGTGATCGGCGGCCGAGCCCCTCTCTCTCATCGCCATCAACATCTTCCTCTCTTCTTCCTCTCTCTCATCGTTCTTCTCTCTCTGCTCCTTTCTCCTCTCTCCTCTCTCTGTTCGTTTCAGATCATAAAGAAGACAAATTCGAGGGATTCGGGGAAAACAAATTCGGGAGAAAAATCATTTTCGATTCTTTATCATTGAGTATTTCTTGTTTTTATTTTAAGATTTGTATTAGAGCATCTCCAACGGTTCAGCAAATGTTTCATCAGATTTGAGTAAAAAAAAAACCATTTCCTTGATTTGATACTGGGCGCTCCAATGGTTCCCCTTCATCAAAATCTCATTCAGGCATTCAGGGCAACCGGTTGGTTGACCTGCAGGTCAACCAACCAGTCGACCGGACAGAGGAAAATTTTTTTTTTTTTTTTTTTAAGCTTTCTGAACTGTTTGAACCAACCAGTGAACTGTTTGAACCAACCAACGTGAACTGGCCGATGTGCACTTAGCAGTGGGGCGACCGGTTGGTTGACCGGCCGGTCGACCGGTAAGCTGTTTTTTTTTTTTTTTTTCTTAATTTTAATTTCCCTCCATTTCTGTTTCTCCTATTTGTTTTTCCCTCCATTTACATGTATGGGTTTTGGTTTTACCCGTAATAATTTATTAAAATATCTCATAAACACATTGTTATTTATATGTCAGAGAACTCCATAGGTTAAACACAAGGATCATATCTTCAACAAAACAGAGCATAATGGATTGTTTGAAATCGATGATATTTACTTCATTTTCATCCTCCTCTTCTTCTCTTCCTCTGACGAGGAGTCTGATGATGAAATATAATCACACTTTTAGCAGCTTATGAACAGAATACCAGTACTATGCTTCAGATTCTCCAGTCAAGTGATAGCTCCAAGAAAATAGGGGTTCTGTTGTGGGCCACAAGTATATACGCAGAGATAGAAGGCAAGGTCATGATAGATTATTTGCAGATTACTTTGCTATAAATCCAGTGTATTCAGCGACAATATTTCGGAGACGTTTTCGAATGCGTCGTCCTTTGTATCTGCGAATTTTAAATGCAATCGAAGCACACAATTCCTATTTCATTCAAAAACAAGATGCAGCTCATGTTCTTGGATTATCTGCCTACAAAAAATGACTTCAGCAATGAGAATATTATCATACGGTATCGCAGCAGATGCAGTTGATGATTACATACGTATTGGGGAAAGCACTGCAATTCAAAGCTTACAACAATTTTGTAATTCAGTGATTGAAATCTTTGAGTAGAATAAATCTGAGATCTCCGACACCAACTGACATTGCTAGATTACTTGCTATTGGCGAGGTTCGGGGGTTCCGGGTATGTTGGGAAGTTTAGATTGCATGCATTGGGAGTGGAAAAAATTGTCCAAAAGCATGGCAAGGTCAATACGTAGGCCATCAAAAAAAGCCAACCATTATTCTTGAAGCAGTAGCTTCTTACGATTTATGGATTTGGCATGCATTTTTTGGAATGCCTGGATCACACAATGACTTGAATGTATTAGACCGGTCACATTTGTTTTCTGATCTTGCCCAAGGTAAGGCTCCCCCTGTCCACTACACTGTTAATGGAATAGTTACGATATGGGTTATTATCTTGCTGATGGTATATACCCGCAATGGGCAACACTGGTGCAAACAATTTCTTCTCCCCAAGGAGCAAAGAGACAACATTTTGCAATGATGCAAGAGTCTGCCAGGAAAGATGTAGAGCGGGCATTCGGAGTCCTTCAATCTCGATTCGCAATTATAGGTGGTGCTGTACGTTTTTGGGACCCGAAAATGCTTAGCAACATAATGAAAACTTGCATTATATTACACAATATGATTGTTGAAGATGAGAGGGAGGAGCACATTGATTTTGATTATGAAATTTCATCAACCAACACACCAGTGCAACTTTCCTCTACTCCTACCAATGACTTTGAATCATTTTTGTCTCGTCATTTAGGTATTAGGGATAAAAATGCATATCATGCCCTCCGTAATGATTTAATAGAACATATGTGGCATCTTCGCGGTGAAAACTAGATTCACCATAGATAATTTTGTAATTTTGTTTATAGTTTTGAAATCGAAAGTTGTCTTCTTTGTAATCTTCATTATGATGCACTATATTAACCAAGTAACAGAGAAGTTATGTAATTACATGTGCCTTTTCTCTCCTTTACAACATGGTTTTGATCATGGTGTGACCTTTGCTTAATACATTAGCCTTTTCTTTAGTTCACATTATTGATATGAGAAGAAATATGTAGTTCTATAATTCTGTTTTTGGAGTTCAAGAGAAGAAATAATTATGATTTTGCTAACAAATTTTCTTAATATGTGTATAAATAAATAAAAATATAAAACATTTTCATTAATTTCAAAATGCTTTTACTAAATTTAAAACTTTTCCTTTCTAACAGTTTCATTAATATCCCATTGTGATCCTATTGTTAAAGTGGGGACATGTTGACCTTTCATCTCTCTCCCACTAATGCATATACCATATGTTTTCATATTTGCTACACAATTATTACATAACCATAATGTATATATGGACAAAATCTCAAAGTACCAATCTGAACCATGGTCAATTGTTCATTGTGATGTGCAGATGGGCTACTAAAGGGTCCCATGCTTGTACCTACAAATATAGCATAACCCTCATTACCAACATTAAGGATGTGTTTGGAATAATTTTCTATCTTTAGTTGCCTTAGATTCTACTCAATTAGGGGCCATGGTTGCCTTCTGTCATATTACTTGTTTTTCATATTAGCATCATCCAACTTTAAACCTCACAGGTTGGTTTCTTAGGATGTTTTTTAAAACCTATTACTTAATATAAATTGTTTTTATGATGATGAAAGAATATGGCATAATCAATGGATGAAATTTGCTTGATTATTCACTTATGTTCAAAATTTCATCAGTTTGTTTTTTAAATATTTTCACATAGGTACAGGATGCACAACAAATCCACATGATCTGATTTAATAAAACTTTTGACATTTTTCTTCACTTTCCTCTAACCTCAGTTTGCTTTTGCTAAAAAATCATAATTATTTGTTTTCAATTCAATCATAATTATTTGTTTTCAATTCAAATATCATAATTATTTGTAAAAATCATATTATGAAAAGCATAATTATTTGTTTTCAATTCACATGATCTGGTAAAAATTATAATTATTTGTTTTCTATTCAATCTATTATTTGTGCCATCAATTATTTGTGCAACCATGTCAATTATTGATGTTGATGCATTCAACATTCAACCTACTTTTCTGCCACAAAAATACATTTAACCTGAGAAGCATATTCATATATACAGTGAATACGTGTGCAACATGACAGCACCTACCATTCACAAGATGACAGCAACTACCATTCATTATATGCAGCACTTATGAATTCAACCACCTACCATCCTCTATATCAGCATCCACAAATTCTGCATATTGAAGTGTGAATCCACACAGACTCTACTTTTCAAGAGTGAATCCACACAGTGCAACTTTCAAGTTTGAATCCACATCATCACCAAACCAGCATCATTAGGAACACAGGAGCAAGGCAGGATCAACACCTACCATAAAAGCAGAACAAGAAGGCAGCATAGCAGAACAAGAAGGCAGGTGATTAACGGGGCAACCGGTTGGGCAACCGGTTGGCCAACCGGGAGGGCAACCGGTTGGTCACCCGGCCCTTACATGTTTTTGGTTTTTTTTTTTCCCCTTCCAGTGTGCATGCCACTCACTTGTTCAACTTCTGTACAGGACACATGAGCATGACAGTGTTTATGTTACTTTCATATTTTGTGCATGCCACAAACAATTTCAACTTGTGTACAGAACACAGGAGCATGAATAAATTTATGTTACTTTCATGTTTTGTGCATGCCACTCACTTGTTCAACTTGTACACAACACAGGAGCATGATTACATTTATGTTACTTCCATGTTTTGTGCATGCCACTCACTTGTTCAACTTGTGTACAGCACACAGGAGCATGATTAAATTTAAGTTACTTTCATGTTTTTGAAATTAATGTAGTTTATTAAAACCTGCAGTACAGAATTGAATTTTAAGTTTCAGTTGGTGTTTTTTTATTATTTTGAAAATGCATGTCATTTATTAAAACCTCAACTACAGAACCATATTTTACTTTCAAGTTTGTAAAATGAATGTAGTTCATTTAAAACTCAACACAGAACAAGAGTTTACTTTAATGTTTTTTAATAGACATAAATTTATTAAAACCTCCCTCAACTACAGAACAAGATTTAGATTTTTATTTCATGTTACTTTAATGTTTTTAAAATGAATATACAGAGTCTGCATTAAGATTTTAATTTATTAAAACCTCCCTGCATGTTTTTTTAAAAGATGAGCTACATTATATTGATATGTACTGAATACAGAGTCTACATTACTATGTTTTTGAAACATGAGCTTTATACTACATTACATTACTATGTTCTGAATTTGTCAGTAAGCATTTCATAAGACAGTGTTTATGTTAATTACTTCTTTACTAGCACATTTTTCTAAAAATTCAACAGATATTCACATAATGCCTAGAACTACAAGAGTGAGAAGAGAAGGTGGTGAAAGTTCTAATCCTGGACGGCGCGAACAACAGCAGCTTCAAACTCAGTCATATCCTACGGATGAATTTCTTAGTGAAAGTCATGCACTAGCTTTTGAAAACTTCGCAAGCCGACCTATTGTAACAGGGAGGAGGGTCAATCTGCCACCTCAATATGATGCACTACTAGTTAGTAAACTTGAAAAAATGGGATGGCTAAATTTAGTTAATTTACCCCAAAAGGTATATCCACGGCTAGTATCCCTTTTTTATGTCCACCTAAAAGTCACGCATGAACAAGATGGCAATTTTACTCTTTTATCATATGTGAAAGGAGAGGGTGTACAGTTTGATGTTCCTACTTTAGCAGGCATTATTGGAGTTGAGGTAGGTGATGAGAATACCCATTTTCAGACTGAGGCTGAGTTAGTTAAACTTGTCGGTAATGGGACTGATGTATATACTACTATATGTCAGAACAGATTTACTGGAACTAGTCTACAAGCAAGGCATTTAAAACCTTATCTTCGGATCCTTCACCGGTGGATTGTAGAAAATGTCACTCCGAAGAAAGGACATCATGATGCGGTCCCATATTTTAATGCGTATTTATTATACTGTTGAGGTTGGGCAGAAGTTAGATTTGGCTTACATAATTATGAAAGAAATAAAGTTATTGAGAGGGTAATTTATACCGAAGTAGGCCGAGCTGGGTATTGGGCCTTAGGGCCGAAATGAAAAGGGCCGAGTAGAAAGGCCATGAAGGTTACTCCGGTTTGGAGAAGTAACTTTGAAGATAGACCGGTCACAGCCGTGGTGGTTAGCCCGGTCTCGGAAGGACTTAGTTCTACTCCGGTTGAGTGAAGTAACACGAAGGTTTCGGTCTTCGATAGTTACTTCGGTTATAGCATGTGAGAAACCGAAGTAAGCTGTGGTTTCTAAGATAGCTCGGCTTTAACTCCCTTATGGATAGCTCGGTCTTAGTGTGGGAAAGCCGAGGTAAGGGAGAGTAAAGTGAGGGCCGAATTAATAGTTACTTCGGTCCTGAAGTAGTCCGGCCATAAGAAGAACCATCTCACTTGGTTTAAGCAGTGAGGGGGGTGTTGGAGGATAAGCATTGTCTTCCAGGAGTATGAATCCAAGGAGGACTCTACGCAAGGAGGAGTAATCCTAGAAGGACTCTGCACATGGAGGAATAAGAGTCCTACCAGGATTGTGCCACGCGAAACCTATATAAGCTCACTAATATCACCTTTGGAGAGGTAATGCAACTTTGCTCCCTGAATTCATAGAGCTTTTGTCTATTTGTCAAGCTTACTGACTTAGGCATCGGAGAGGTTTCCGGCACACACCCGCCGGCTAGCTCACGTTTGTGTTTTCAGGTGATAAAGCGACGTCGTACGGAGGAGCGCAGACTTGGTCAACAGGATTATACGAGAAGGTGTATTTCTTTCCCGTACAATTGGCGCCGTCTGTGGGAACTCAGACAAGAACAACCTCTTGATCAAGCTTTTTCTCCCAAAAAATCAATGGCGAACAACGAAGAATTACCTCCTCAGTCCGCCGTCGACGGACTAACTCCAGAAGGGGGTGCAAGGCGCGAAGGCCTACCCGTGGTCACTCCCATGGCGAACCTGGAACCACACAGACAAAATTCCAGGAGGGATGCAAGGGGACGAAGGCGGAATAACAGCCCTCATCCCTCTCGTTCGCAAAGCCCAGAAAGACAAAGACGCAGAATTGATCCTCAAACTTTGGAGGATCGCGTCAAGGAACAAGACGAATTGATCCGTCGGATGGCAGCAGACATGGAATCTCTAAAGCGCAGGTGAAAGGAAAAGAAGTGGCGACAGGAGAGGGGCGCACAAACAAGACGCCCCCTCGCCACTCGGAAGTCGTAGTAGGAATACTACACCCTCACAAGGGAGAACAAGAGCCTCAGGACAGGCGACACGCAATCCAGATCTTCCAGAACTCGTCACTCCAGGTCTGAGAGGACGAGGTCTGAAGGTCACACACCGGGAAGCACATACTGGCCCTCGCATACGCACCAGACAAGGTCCAGGCAGACAGAGTTGCCCAGATCGTCCGACCTACGAACCGTGCTAGAAGAAAAGCACGATGGAAGGAGGACGCCAGGCGCGCGATCCACACAGAGTTTCTGCCTTACAGCGGTTGGCTCCTCGGACGCATGAAGCGTCGAGGTTGGAATGCCAATACCGCCCGCCCGCTACGAACCAACGGACAAGGCATTGGCGAGGCTGCAGACCTCACCATTCGTCCCAGCAATAGAGAACGCGCCCCTACCGTCAGGCTTCCTGCAGCCCAAATTCACAACATATGAAGGGAAGACGGACCCTTACTCACACTTAAGCCACTTTCGCCAGGTCATGGCTGTATACCGGCGGAATGAGGCCTTGATGTGCATCCTATTCCCTTCAAGCCTTGGTGACCTAGGCTTGACTTGGTTTGAGAAGCTTCCAGAGGGCAGCATAGCCTCCTGGGCGCAACTGGCGGAGGCGTTTGTAACGCGATTCAGAACAAACACGAAAACCCCAGTGGAGATCGACCAGTTACTCTCCATCGACATGGGTGATAAGGAGACCTTGAGGTCATATAACAGTCGCTACTGGGAGACATTCAACCAGATTGGGGACTGCCCAACCAATCTCGCCATTGCGCAATATAAAAGAGGCCTCCCAGTCGGGAACAGACTGAGGGACTCTATCACCATGACGCCACCCCTCACTCACCATGGAGGCCCTGATGGAGAGAGTGCATCAGCACATCAGGGTGGAAGAGGATGGCGCTCGTGCCAAAGCAAAATCTGGCGCGGCCGCAGCACCAGAGAAGAAGGCCTCAGCAAAGGTCAACGCAGTAGACCGTCCGAACAGAAACGGACGTGGCAAAAGAGACAACGGAGAAGACCAAGACAAAAGATGGTTGAGAGTCCGCACTGCCATCACCACGGTCTTCAAGAAACCGATCTACCGTATACTTAGCGAAATTCGAGACGAGCCTTTCGTCAAGTGGCCAGCTAAGTTAGGCGAAGCTCAGAAGGACTACGATGACAGATCGAGGTGCACCTTCCATAAAGAAAGGGGCACCGCACTGAGAATTGCACACCATTGAGGCAGCATCTGGAAGAGTTGGTGGCGGCGGGTCACCTGGACAAATACATAGAAGGAGGGGCACAGCCAGCCCCCCAGGACCAGAATATGCCCAATGGAATGCCAAACGACGCCCCACCTCAAGGCGTCATCAACGTAATACATGGAGTCTTTGAACCTGAGCGTGTATGCGAGCTCAGAGGTTCAATCAAAAAGGCTGAGCACTTCAGAGAGGTACTAAGTGTCCACCAGTCGCCAAAAAGGGGAAGATAGAGGCCACAAATGTCATGTCCTTCTCAGATAAAGACTTGGCAAGGATTTATTGCCCTCACAACGATGCCTTGGTCGTCACTCTTCGAGTCAAGGATTTTGACGTCAAGCGGATTCTGATCGACCAAGGTAGTTCCTGTGAAATCATGTATTACGAAACCTTCAAGCAACTAAAGTTGCAGGATAAAGACTTGGCGCCTGCCGTATCTCCCCTTATCGGATTCAACTCCATGCCAGAATGGCCCGTCGGCAAAATTATCCTCCCAGTCAGAGCAGGGAGTGTGACGAAACAAGTGGAGTTTTGGGTGATAAAGGTCCCCTCCACCTACAACGTTATCTTGGGCAGAACATGGCTGCATGCCATGCGCTCGGTGGCATCCTCCTACCACCAAGTGATGCGATTTCCCAACGACACCGGAATAATTGAAGAAGTATATGGGGACCAGATTATGTCCAAACAATGCTTCGTCACAACGAATGGCAGCCACGCTGCCAAAGGATATGTTCATTCGGTTGAAGAACCTGAGAGTAATGAACTGTTCGCAGAGGTTGGCAAAGCGGCTGATCAGAAAGCGGTGGAAGACTTGGTGGAGGTAAGAATCGACGAAAAGAACCCGGATAAGTTCTTATTGCTTGGTTCGTCGTTATCCAGCGCTGAGAGGTTGGAGGTTATGGAATTCCTGACCTCCAACATCGAAGTGTTTGCCTGGACGCCTTACGACATGCCAGGCATTGATTCAAACCTCATCTGCCACCAACTCAATGTCCACCCATCTGCCAGACCGGTCATTCAACGCACACGCAGATCGGCACTCCACCACGCCGAGATAGTGGCAGAAGAAGTGGGTAAACTACTGGAGGCAGGAGCAATCAGAGAGGTACATTACCCCAAGTGGATCTCCAACACAGTCGTGGTACCAAAAAAGAATGGCAAGTGGCGTGTCTGCGTCGATTACAAGACGGTCAACAAAGCATGTCCGAAGGACAGTTTCCCCCTACCAAGGATAGATCAATTGGTGGACCTAACAGCTGGGCACAGCAGGCTTAGCTTCCTTGACGCATACAGAGGCTACCATCAGATAGCCATGCACGAACCTGATCAGGAAGTAACATCCTTCACCACTCCAAGAGGACTATACTGCTACAGGTCATGCCCTTTGGCCTAAAGAACGCAGGGGCGACATTCCAGAGAATGGTCACAAAGATGTTCGAACCATTGTTAGGCAGAACAATGGAGGCTTACATCGACGACATGGTGGTCAAAAGCAAGGATGCGAATGACCATCTAAAGACCTAGATGAGATGTTTCAGATCCTGAAAAAACACAAGTTACGCCTTAACGCTTCTAAGTGCGCATTCGGTGTAGGGTCTGGCAAATTCCTGGGTTTCCTGGTGACCAACCGGGTATTGAGGCAGACCCCTCCCAAATCAAAGCAATTCAGGAATTAGAGAGGCCTAACTCAGTGAAAGAAGTGCAGCATCTCACCGGCATGGCAGCAGCACTTAACCGATTCATCAGCCGATCTTCAGACAGATTGCGTCCATTCTTTCAGTCATTAAAAGCTAAGTTTGAGTGGGACGAAGAATGTGACCGAGCTCTGGAGAGTTTGAAGGAATACATGTCTTCTCCACCACTACTTGTCACCCCAATACCTGGAGAAGAACTCTTCCTCTACTTAGCAGTCTCTCAGCACGCGGTAAGTGCAGTATTGGTTCGAGCAGAAGGCATCCAGCATCTTCCAATCTTCTACGTCAGCAAGACATTGTTAGGCGCCGAAACGAGGTATTTGCCACTGGAGAAACTGGCCTTGGCCTTAATGATGGCCTCAAGGAAGTTGTCACATTACTTTCACGCCCACACCATAGTTGTTCTCACAGCCTTCCCACTCAAGGCTTTATTTGAAAGGGCGAACTTTTCTGGGCGAATTCTGAAGTGGGCAGTAGAATTGGGACAATATGACATCAAGTTCCAACCCAGAACCGCAGTAAAGGCCCAATCTTTGGCAGACTTCGTCGCGGAGTTCACTCCTGGAAGCCACCAAGTCTGCCCAATCGACCTGACTGACACAACCGAACTAGGGATGGAGATTGACGCCGGAATAGCGCAACCCCTAGTGCAGGTAACTCAGCCAGAGCCCAAGGCAGACCAGAGTAAAAGGAGCAAGGAGGAAACAGACCTTGCTACACCAAGTCAAAACTCACCAACAACTAATGACTTGGTACCATCAGAAGACAAGGGGCAGACTGCAACTATGGATCATGAAGGAAACTCCAGCGACATTCCAGACCCCACAACATCATCCGATCCCTCCATATGCTGGAAGTTGTTTGTAGGGGAAATGTGGAAGCTCTTTGTGGATGGAGCATCCAACCGACATGGCGCAGGACTTGGCATAGTCCTCATCTCTCCAGATGGCCTAGTGGTGGAGCAGGCAATCAACCTTGGCTTCCCAGCATCAAACAACGAAGCAGAGTATGAAGCACTTCTGGCAGGCCTCAAGTCAGCATACTACATGAAGGCCACCGAGCTAATGGTTTACAGCGACTCCCAGTTGGTGGTAAACCAAATATCTGGCGACTACGAGGCAAAGGATGATAGAATGGCCAAGTACCAAGAATTGGTCAGAACAGAGATAAAAAAGTTCGAAGTGGTGAGGATAGAACAGATCGGCAGAGAGGAAAACAGCAGAGCAGACGAGCTAGCAGGCTTCGCCTCAATGGCAGACACCTCCATTCCTCACCCACTGCTAATTGACTATCTGCCCAGACCAAGCATTGAAGACGCAGAGGCAGAAGAGGTATGTTGCGCAGAATTAGGCCCTTCTTGGATGGATCCCATCATACTGTTCCTAAAAGACGGCACCTTACCAGAAGAGAAAAAAGAAGCCAACAGAATAAGAGCAAAGTCACAGCGATTTTGGCTCTCCCATCCTTGGCATTATACAAAAAGTCGTTCTCAGGACCTTACTTAAGTGTGTTCACCCCAGCAAAGTGGAAGCATTCCTGTTCGAAATACATGAGGGGGTATGTGGCAGCCATCAAGGAGGAAGATCATTGGCATACGAGCTATTTCACAAGGATACTGGTGGCCATACATGCAAGCAGATTCAGAGAAGTATGTCAAAAAATGCGAAAAGTGTCAGAAGTTCGCACACCAAATACACCAACCTGCCAGAGAACTACTACCATTAACTAGCCCATGGCCTTTCGCAATGTGGGGTTAGACATAGTAGGTCCACTTCCAACAGCACCAGGCAACAGGAAGTTCTTTCTTGCGCAACAGACTACTTCACAAAGTGGGTGGAAGCAGAAGCCTTGGCGTCAATCAAGGAAAAAGATGTGAAGAAGTTTGTCTGGCAGAACATCATTACTCGCTTTGGCATACCAAAGGCACTGATCTCAGACAACGGCACTCAATTCGATGGTAGGATTTTCAGAGGCTTTTGCGAAGAGTACAAGATAGAGTTCTACAATTCTACACCGGCATATCCTCAAGCAAACGGACAGGCAGAGGCGTCAAACAAGGTAGTCTTGGATGGATTGAAGAAAAGGTTAGAAAAAGCCAAAGGCAAGTGGGCAGAAGAGCTCCCCCATGTTTTATGGGCTTACCGCACCACGCCTCGACGTTCGACAGGAGAAACACCATTCTCCTTAGCTTATGGCATGGAAGCAGTCATCCCATTAGAAGTTGGCCTCCCACAATTCGAAGCGAAAACTTTGATCCAGACCTAAATGGCGAAGCCATAGCATTGGAACTTGACCTTGCGGAAGAAAGAAGAGACAGAGCATTAGTTCACATCGCCTCCTACCAACAAGAGTTGTCTAGAAAGTATAACAAAACAGTGCATCCAAGGCAATTCAAGATCGGAGATTGGGTACTGCGCAAAGTGATGGGAAATACCTTGGTTCCAGGAGATGGCAAGTTAGGACCTAACTGGGAAGGACCTTACAAAGTGGTCGGATTAGCAGGCAAAGGGGCATACCACTTGGAAGATGAGGACGGCAAAGCAATTCCCAGGCCATGGAACACAGCAAATCTCAAGTTTTTTATTTTTAGCTTTTTTCCTTTTTCGTATATGTAATTTTTTACTTTCTCAATAAAACAATTCGATTCTTTTTCAGTATATTTGTTTTCCGTAGAAAGTAGCTTTAGTAAGTTAGTAGCATTGTAAAATATAGTTGGCCGGAATAACCAACTATTAACCCTTCCTAAGCCCAAGATAAGGATCCAGGCTGCAGGACGTTTGGTCGAAAAAACCAAACACTATTCTAAGTTGGCTGGAAAAACCAACTTAGAGGTTGGCTGGATTAAACCAACACCCTTCCTAAGCCCAGGATAGGGATCCAGGCTGCAGGACGTTTGGTCGAAAAAACCAAACACTATTCTAAGTTGGCTGGAAAAACCAACTTAGAGGTTGGCTGGATTAAACCAACACTTGTACTCTTCAGCCGAAGTAGGATATATGGCTGAAGAGTGGTTGGCTGGATTAAACCAACACTTTGTACTCTTCAGCCGAAGTAAGTTATATCGGCTGAAGAGTGGTTGGCTGGATTAAACCAACACGGGTACTCTTTAGCCGAAGTAAGTTATATCGGCTGAAGAGTGGTTGGCTGGATTAAACCAACACCTTGTACTCTTCAGCCGAAGTAGGCTATATCGGCTGAAGAGTGGTTGGCTGGATTAAACCAACACTTTGTACTCTTCAGCCGAAATAAGTTATATCGGCTGAAGAGTGGTTAGCTGGATTAAACCAACACTGGTACTCTTTAGCCGAAGTAAGTTATATCGGCTGAAGAGTGGTTGGCTGGATTAAACCAACACTTTGTACTCTTCAGCCGAAGTAAGTTATATCGGCTGAAGAGTGGTTGGCTGGATTAAACCAACACTGGTACTCTTCAGCCGAAGTAAGTTATATCGGCTGAAGAGTGGTTGGCTGGATTAAACCAACACTGGTACTCTTCAGCCGAAGTAAGTTATATCGGCTGAAGAGTGGTTGGCTGGATTAAACCAACACTGGTACTCTTCAGCCGAAGTAAGTTATATCGGCTGAAGAGTGGTTGGCTAGCAAGTTAGATAGCTTAACCGAGATCACAGTTGAGCAAATGAGTTCGTGCAAAAATCATTACAAATGAAGGCATACATATACAAAACCGAAACAAGAGTTGTAGAAATTTTCATTGAACTTCAAACCAAGTACAATCGGGGGGGGCTTCAGCCCGGTTACAAAAGTTCAGAAACAAAAAAGAAAAAAGAAAGATCAACGGAGGAGTGCGTCCAGTTCGGCGTCAAATTCTGCGTCAGCATTCGCCTGGAGTCCGGTGTCAGAGGGGAGCACGGTTTGATGAGGGAGTTCGGTGTCAACCTGAACTTCGGTATCAGTCGGCTGCAGCTAAGGAGTTGGATCTTCTATAACTGGCTCAGACCGAACTGTTTGGTTATTTTGCTGTTCGTTGACAACCGGAATGAGAGATGACTCATCATCATCGTCATCATCATCGTCATCATCATCGCCGGACCCCTCAAGAAAGGCTTTTTAGAGATCGGCAGCATATTGCGAAAGTGAGGCCGGAATAGAACACGGCGGAGCATCGTAGACATCGGTGTCAGGTGTACATCCGAGCCGCTCCACCGCACTCCTCCAGCCACATTTGAAAATAAGTCCTTGGCTGCGTTGCACTGGAGGGTGTAGGCGTCTTCGGCCTCCTTGAAGCCCCGCTTCTCGGCCTCCTTCACCTCCCCCTTCAAGTGCTTTATCTCGGCGTCCTTCTTCTTTTCAATTGGCGGCCAAGATACAGGTATCTATCTTTTGCCTCGTGGCAACCTTTTTTTTCTCGGCCTCGACCGAATTTGCAACCTCGGTCAGCCGACCGTTCTCTGCCCGAAGCTCGGCCAGCTGTTTCTTCGCTTCCTCTAGTTCGGCCGTTTTTAGTTCGGCCTCAGCCATGGCCTCCCTTGTACTCCTCCTAAGTTCCATGACCCTCCTGTGAGTAACTTGGTTTTTCTGGATGGCCTGCAAAGGAGAAGTAACGTTAGCCGGACTCCAAGTTGGAAAAAATCTTACATAGAGAGGAATACTGCTTACTAGGATCATGGACTTAGTGGAGGACCGAATTGACTTTAGCTCGGTGTTGAGCTGTTTGTAGTGGTGCTCCATGTCCTTGGGGAGGCACACACCCTTGGCCAAGTTGAAAGCCATCAGATGGTCCTTCTCTGAGACCACCGAATCAGACGCGGTGATGTCTCGGTCATTGAAGGTGAGGATAGGAGTCCACTTGGAGGAAGCAGTTCGGTCGGTGGGCTCCGGTTGAAGGCTTGGCTGAGGGCTTGGTGGAGGGCTTGGTGGCAGGATGGTCTCGTCTTCATCGGCAAGACGTGGCTCGACTTGGATAGTCCGGGCACGTTTGCTTGGACGTGATGAAGACGCCGTTGAGATGGGAGAGCCACCACGGTCTCAGTGGCTTGGCCGGTTGTCCGCACTTCGGCTGGAGTTGTTGCGGTTAAGGGCCTTCAACCTGTTCTTCTTAGCCATTTCTTGCTCGGCTGTGAGTGGTACAAGGTTGATCTGGGGCAGGGAAGGGTCCGGTTCCGGTGCGTCCTCAAGGAGGAAGTCGGTCACCCTTGCTTTTCGGCGACCGGAGTAGCGGTAAGTCGGTTCAAAGTCTAGAAGCTTTGCCCAACTTCTCTCCTTTACTCGCAGTGCGGCGCGCAGAACACCGAGGTTGGGGTAGCCGTAGTTTGAAAGGAGATGGGCTTTGTCTGCAAAAGAAAACAACTGTTAGTCCGGTGCAAGAATAGAAACCGAAGTAAAAGATGAGAATGCATGGAAAACCGAAGTAGGTGTACCAGGAATTCCTTTGTTCCAGTTTATAGCCCAGCCAGGAATCTGGGCCTGGTGGTCCTCATAATTTCCAGAGACCCAGAAGAAGTCATCATCGTTTAAGTCCTTGTCCGGTGTATGTTTTATTATTTTCTCTCGGCCACGGCGTACTCTTAGGTAGTAGCACCAGCCTTCGTTCTTAGAACCTATGGAGTATTGATGTAGTATCTCGGCCAAACCTAGGTTGAGACCGGTTTGGTGGTTCAGTGCGGCTATACCCATTATTATTCGGTATGTATTGGTGGATAGTTGGGTGGGACATAGTCTGGTTTGTCTTAAGAATTCACAAATCAAGGGTTGGACCGGGAATCTAAGTCCGGTCTCTATTATTAACTGAAGTGTAAAGGGCACAAAACCTTCGTTGCCCCATGGGTCAACATCTTGTTCGGCTAGGGTGAGATTTACATCGGCTGGAATGTTGTAATCTTTTCTGAATTCGGCTAAACCGCCTGGGGTTTCCACTAAGAATCTGTACTTCCCCATTTATCGGATAAATAAAAAATAAATTACTTCGGCTGAAGGAGTTGTGCTCAGTAGCTCGGTCGAGCCTTCAAAGAGAATGGCTTGGGCGACCTAAAGTCTGCAAAGTGGAAGAACAAAGGGGTCAAGCACAGATCATTGACCATGCTATAAAAAACAAAACAAAGAAAGGAAGCCTTACTTCGGCTAGATAGATTGCTACGGGATCTACCTCGGTTTCAAAGAGGAGCGTGTTATCTCGGTTTTGGCAAGGCTTTGGGTTAGCTCGGTTCTACTTTTGGTTTTGTTATCCCGGCTGAACGTCAAGGGGCAGCTTTCTGAGTTCGGTTTACGAACTAAGAATGCTGGCATGGCCCCTGAAGATTTAGCTCGGTCAAGTGCTATGGTTTCTAGTTCGGTGGGTTTTGTTTCAGCTATTGTGGATCAGTTGGTGACCTATTAAAACTACTTTGATGTGCGCAAGTGCTAGTTCGGTTTCAGTTCACCTATATCTTTACATACATCACAAACATTATTCTACTTCGGTTGGGGCATGTATAAAGATCAAAATGGCATTCTATTGATTATCATTATGAAGTTCTAACAGTTTACAGACAAGTTTTCCCAGAAAACATCATGGAGCCAAACATGGAGTGTTTTGCAAAAACATATGAAGCAAAATACAGAAAAACAGAAGCAGGATCGTGATGCTTACCTGGTGAAGAGGAAGTAGAATGGGATGGGGGCAAACGGCAGCAAGGACGAGCTTCAGAGGTGCAAGAACAGCAAAGAGTTGGAGGAAGCGAGAGAGGAGAGAATGAAAAGTTTGATGAATAATTTGAAGAGAGAGAAAATATTTTGTTTTGATGAAAAGCCTTCTGGCGGGAACTGTTCAAATTTTTCGGAGTACGAGGGCGGCGCAACAGCTGTGAATGGCCAATAGGGGCTTGCCACGTGTCATTGGAATGTGGAACGCTTCAGTTGCTGTGACTGAAGAGACGTTTGACCGGACGTGCTTAGCTCGGCTTAAGCTTAGCTCGGCTAGAGAAGCTAAAAAGGTTTTCAGCTCGGCCGGAGTAGCTAACGGATTGTAGCTCGGCTGGATAAGCTAAAACTTTAGTTCGGTTCGTAGACAAGTAATCCCTATCATGCTGTGCAGATGGAATTAAGGGGCAATTGAGAGGGTAATTTATAACCGAAGTAGGCCGAGCTGGGTATTGGGCCTTAGGGCCGAAATGAAAAGGGCCGAGTAGAAAGGCCATGAAGGTTACTCCGGTTTGGAGAAGTAACTTTGAAGATAGACCGGCCACAGCCGTGGTGGTTAGCCTGGTCTCGGAAGGACTTAGTTCTACTCCGGTTGAGTGAAGTAACACGAAGGTTTCGGTCTTCGATAGTTACTTCGGTCATAGCATGTGAGAAACCGAAGTAAGCTGTGGTTCTAAAGATAGCTCGGCTTTAACTCCCTTATGGATAGCTCGGTCTTAGTATGGGAAAGCCGAGGTAAGGGAGAGTAAAGTGAGGGCCGAATTAATAGTTACTTCGGTCCTGAAGTAGTCCGGCCATAAGAAGAACCATCTCACTTGGTTTAAGCAGTGAGGGGGGTGTTGGAGGATAAGCATTGTCTTCCAGGAGTATGAATCCAAGGAGGACTCTACGCAAGGAGGATTAATCCTAGAAGGACTCTGCACATGGAGGAATAAGAGTCCTACCAGGATTGTGCCACGCGAAACCTATATAAGCTCACTAATATCACCTTTGGAGAGGTAATGCAACTTTGCTCCCTGAATTCATAGAGCTTTTGTCTATTTGTCAAGCTTATTGACTTAGGCATCGGAGAGGTTTCCGGCACACATCCGCCAGCTAGGTCACGTTTGTGTTTTCAGGTGATAAAGCGACGTCGTACGGAGGAGCGCAAACTTGGTCAACAGGATTATACGAGAAGGTGTATTTCTTTCCCGTACAGTTATGCATCGTTTTAATTTTATCACGAATAAATATAGTAAAATTACGAAAAGTATTCTTTCTTATGAGGATGTATATTATAGCCTTTCCCTAACAATGAATTTTAAAAATATATAATTAATTCTATATTGTCCATTAACTAGAATAAAAAATATATATAATCAATTAAGATAAACTGATTGATTACAAGATATTTTAATATAAAAAAATATTTCATCAGGGTTGGGAACAAACTATTTTAGTAATTTTTTTTATTTTTTACGAAAAAATGTACAAAAAAGTAGAGAGAATGATGTAACAACTTGTAGTGTTTTTTAATTTTTTGACTAAAATACTAGTCTCCAAACGATTCTAAATCCAACTAATGAATGAAGGAAAACAACAAGCAAAGAGTTCTTCGATTTGAGATATGAAAAAGAGTTCATAGATGCTCAATGAGGAAAGGGCCAAATATGTATAAAATGAAAAGTACAGACTATTTGCAAATACTAGCTAACAGTAATGTTCAACTGAGCAGGAGACCATGGCCCCTCACGGTCTCTTCTATGGTCTGTCCTTGATTTTAGCCACAAAAAAATAAAATAAATTTTTTAATCTAATAAGACAAACATCACATTTAATTCATAATTATTTTATTTTTTCTCTCATAAAAGTCAAAAAAATCAAAAAGTCTATTACAAACGAGACTTTTTAGTCTTAGGTTAAAATAGTCAAAAATTCAAAAAGTCAAAAAATCAACCCACTTCCTAAACGAACTAATGTCGGCCTTCCGCTTGAGCTCGCAAAATCTGGCTTAAGCATATTACAAAACAAATTTTATGGACCAACTTCACTTGACCAATTATTTTTTCAGAATTTTACTTATGTTCTTTCTTGCTTTAAAAATCTTGTACTCTGATACTTCATGAACTTTTGCTTTGCATCTTTTGGTTAGTTTTCACTCCAAGTTGATTTTAAAGCAAATTTTATCATGACTCAACTTGGTCTTTTAAAATTAATTACAATTCACATACACAATTACAAATTAAATAAGTTTTGTAAGCTGAGCTTAAATAAAATTCTTACAGTAACAATGACATTATTATATGCATTATTATTTTGTCCATAATTTTTTTTAAATTTTTTTTTATCTCACTCCATTCCACCCAATAGAGTTATTCCAATATAGAGTATCCTATCTTAATAAGTCAAATTATACAACTATATGTAGGATAAATGGATCCCACAAATAATTAGTAATCCCTTTCTTTTGGCAATGTGGGTGGGATGTCTTCTATTAGCCAAAGGTACATGTTGGTGGCTATAAAGGCTTGTGGATGGAATGTTTGCTGGGATGTCCATTGTGGGACAATATAGAGAGGTTGAGGTTTATGTTACACTTGTATTTAACCCAAAATAGGTATGAGATATATCAACTTTAAGTGATTGACTCACATTTTATATAACTTTAAATTCTCAAATTTAATAAGGGCCTTGTCAACAAGTGACTTTAGGACACAAGAAAATGATAAAAGATATGTCAATTTCGAAATATTTATTACGAAATTCAATACACATTTTATGAATTTAATACACTTTTTATAAATTTCAAAATACTTTATAATTATTTTACACTTTTTCAATATACTTTTTTTCACATTCCCGATATTAACAAATGTCAGGGGCACTTGTTAGCAATAAATACAATTTTACTTATGGGGGTAGATTAGACCATATTTCAAGATTTTGTTATGCCATTTTTGCAACCAAATGGATCTTGGTGCATTTTTAGAATTTATACTATTTTGAGATAGTTTTTTTTGTCGTCGCAAAAAAAGGTAATTTTGTTTAAAGAAATTATTAAATAATTTCTCCAGTGATGGTGGTGGAGGTGAAATTTTGGAATTTCAATGTTCTACATATAAATTCCTTTGATTAGACAAATTTTCATAAATTTCTCTATCAACATAAATTAACTTTGCACGCCCATTTGACCATTTATAGAGATTTTTTGATTTCATATTTTGAGGTTAAAATGTTCTACACAGCTATAGGTCAAAACACTACTTTTGAAAAAAAAAAGAAGAAGGTTGTTTCGTGTTTAGAAAATGAGGATTTTTCAAATTTTTTTAGTTGTTTGCTTATTTATTTATTTATTTATTTATCACATCAAATCAAAGAAATTGAAAATTTCAACTTTGCTTGATATGTGTATTAGATAAGCAGAGAGAGAGAGAGTCAACTTTGGATCGTAGATCTATTAAGTAAGATTCTTATTATTTAAGTGATGTATAATATATAATAAATTTTTATTTTTATTTTTATTTTTATTTGTTTAAATTATACACACATCACGTGTATCGACCGTTAATTTTAATTATCGTGAGACTAATTCCTATAGAAAATTGGAATATTGATTAATAAATTTTATCTCATAAACAAATACTCCAATTAGTTCTAAATTTTTTCTATTAATCTGTTAAGTCCTATTAGTGGAGAGTTTTCCTTTCGTGTGGTTCTATTTTTGATTTTGATAGTATTTTGGTAGACAACTATATTTTTTTATTAATGCGACAAGTATGATGTGATATTTCAATATAGCAGGTATTAATGTGACACTCCAACGATGTGACACTCAAAAAAAATTAAAAACTCCTTAGTGTACTTGTTAGAAATGGGCGCCCATGTGGCATGACTATTTAACATTTTGAACCTGATCCAAATGGGTTTTGAATTTGAATTCAAACCTATTTGGATAACTACTCTGGATATATATCTATCATATCTTAATATGGATAGATGACATAGATATATGATATTATCTCTAGTAACTTATATGGATAAAGGAGATAATTAGATTATATATCTTATATATGGGATATGGGTGATGAAGTGATATACAACGTATCATCTCTGTTTTTCCAATATACAGTTTCTCCCATATACTGACTCTCTCCCATAAACAACAATCAATAAGCTATTTGCACTGTGATTTGTGTGGGTGATATTCACCATTGTAATATCACCCCACTGCTGGGTTGATTGACCAGATTCAGGAAGCACTGATTTACCCACGAGATCCATCAGAGTTTAGAATATTTCAGAAAGGTATGACCATAAATATTTTTTATTCCGCTGCGTCATACTTTGTTTACATTGGTATCAGAGCTTCTAATGGATATTTTCGTGTTTCCATTAATCACGTGTATATTTTTATATGTATATGTATACATTATATACATGAATGTTAGTAAAGAAAATAAAAAATCTATTTTATTAGATTAAGAGCATAAATATTTTTTTTATGTTCATTAATGCCTTTTTTAAATACGATAAATGGTTTTATTTTGAAAAAAGGAGTCCGACAGTACAAAAATCGGACCAAAAAACACCCTGGAAGGCGGCGCGTGGTATGCACGCGCCACCCGACGCAGTGAGACGCTCCCACGCGCTGGCACGCACCAGATGCCCAGTCGACGCGCTGTCACGCGCCCTCACACGCGCGTTAGCGGCGCTATCCACTCGCGCGCCGTCTGCGCCGCGCACGCGCGCCGCGTGCTGGAGCCGAGTGCTGAGCCGCGTTTCGAGCCATGCGCCGAGCGCGCTGAGCCGCGCCGTTTTTCCCCGGCGGCTTGGCTGGCTTGGCTGATGATGTGGCATGACCATTTAACATTTTGAACCTGATCCAAATGGGTTTTGAATTTGAATTCAAACCTATTTGGATAACTACTCTAGATATATATCTATCATATCTTAATATGGATAGATGACATAGATATATGATATTATCTCTAGTAACTTATATGGATAAAGGAGATAATTAGATTATATATCTTATATATGGGATATGGGTGATGAAGTGATATACAACGTATCATCTCTGTTTTTCCAATATACAGTTTCTCCCATATACTGACTCTCTCCCATAAACAACAATCAATAAGCTATTTGCACTGTGATTTGTGTGGGTGATATTCACCATTGTAATATCACCCCACTGCTGGGTTGATTGACCAGATTCAGGAAGCACTGATTTACCCACGAGATCCATCAGAGTTTAGAATATTTCAGAAAGGTATGACCATAAATATTTTTTATTCCGCTGCGTCATATTTTGTTTACAGTACTTTTCCTAAAAATGACAACGTGACGAGTATGATGCGACACTCTAAAACTTTACTCCAAAAAAAATAAAAACTTCTTAGTGTACTTTTCTCAAATGTGACAACGTGACGGGTATGATGTAACACTTTACAAAAAAATAAAAATTCCTTATTATACTTTTCTTAAACGTGACAACATAACAGATATGATATGAAAACTCTAAAAAAAATCAAAAACTCATTAGTGTACTTTTTCCGAATGTGACATATGACACTCTAACATGGTGGATATGATGTGACACTCTAAAAAAATTAAAAACTCTTTAATATATATTTTTTAAATGTGACACTCTACTTTTTTCAAATGTGACACTCCAATATAGCAAGCAAATGAGTCATTACACATCCAAAAAGATTAATAAATTGCAAAAAAAAAAAAAAAAATAATATAAATTACAAATCTAAAATTTAAGACTTATTAACCAATCTCCCTAAAAAAATTTCACGTTTGTCTGAAGTCATTAGGTTATTCAATTTGCAAGTTTGTTTAATTTTGTATGGAAGTTTTCAAAAGTATAAAATATTTCACAGATTTTTTAAACAAAATTTCATATTTATTATGGGTCTTATTTGATAGACCCTTATTTGATAGATCCTAATAAAAAGATTCAAAAAATATTAATTTTATAAAAAAAAATATACGTAGATAAAAAATTTAAAATATCTTAAAAGTTGAAAAATGTAATATAAGAAGTGAATACATTTATAATAAAAATAAAATAAAAAAATCTTATTTTCAAAACTGGTGAATACAATTTTCTTAATTAGTGTAATTTACAATTATGGGTAAATTATACTTACATTTTTTAAGATTTTTTTAAAATACAAATTGTCTCATGTTATTTAAAAAATTACAAATATATCATTGTCAGATTTTTTATTTAACAGAATTAATTGAAAAAAATAAAATTCCTAATTGCTTTGTTATATAATAATAAAATTACTTAAATTATTAATTGAAATAATTTTTTGACATCATTAAAAATTATTAATTGACCTGATAATTTATCAATAAAAATGATAATTTGTTATGAAATTAAAATTTTTAAATGACGAGATGTAATTTCTTAAAATTTGCGCAGATGAACATTTAATTGGTAACTGAGAGAAACTGTCCTCTCTTTCTCTCTCTAGAGAAATCAAAGCCTCTCTCTCTAAACTCTAGAGTTTTCTCTTGTTGCCATGGTAGGGGAGTGGTGACATCTAATTTCCCTCTCCCTTTCCTCTCCTTTTGGTCTACGTAGGTGATTTGTTTTCTTCTCAGATCTAGTCTTTTGCCCACATGAGGTTTTCTACCTTTAAGCTTCTATTGCCTCTGTGGATTGCATATTTGATGCTAATGCCAGAGTTGCTTGCCGGTCCTGCACTACGGGTTGTACAAATGTGATTTTTTGATCTTTTTTTAGTGTTTTTGTATTTTATTTTATTATTTTTTTTCTTCTTTGTAGAGATTTTTCTTTCTCTTCCATGGACGTTCGGGTTTGTTTTTGTTATTAGTGGCCGCAGTATGTTATATGTATGGTTGTTGGTTAGTGGCCGTGATATATTGTGGTTATGGTTGTTGGTTGATGGTTGCAATATGTTATAGGCTATGATTGTTAGGGTGCCGTTTGGTAACACTTACATTTTCAGTTTTCTGTTTATATTTACAAAAATTTTAAAAACTCAAATAAAAACATGTTTGGTAAAATTTTTGATTTATAAATCAGTGGTCTCAGTTTATAAATTTGGTAAAAAAATGAAAACACAAAAAATGTGTTTTCGTTTTCAGTTTTCAGTTTTTTTTTTTTACCACCCAACACTAACCACCACCCGCCACCATTTTCACCACCATCTTCCGCTACCACCACCCACCACCACCTGCCGCCACCACTCACCACCCACATGCCACGCACCACCCACCACCACGCACCACCACCACACACTACCCACTCGCCACCACCACTACCACCCATCACCCACCTGCCATCCACCCACCACCACTCGCCACTACCATTCATCGCCCGCCACCTACTTGCCACCACTACTCACCACCCATCTGCCACCACCTACCACCCAGCACCCACCACTACCAACCATCCATCCGCCACCACCACCACCACCACCACCACCACCACCACCCACCTGCCACCACCACCCACCACCGCCACCCACTCGCTACGACCTACCACCCGCCACCGTCACCCATCCACCCACCACCACCACCACCACCACCCACTCGCTACCACCCACCACCCGCTGCCGTCACCTACCCACCCATCACCACCCACCCGCCACCATCCACCACCACCCGCCATCCGCCATCCGCCACCCACCTGCCACCACCACCTACTACCCGCCGCCACCACCACCACCACCACCACCCACCACTGTCACCCACCCACCCACCCACCACCACCCGCCATCCGCCACCCACCCACCTGCCACCACCACCCGCCACCACCACCGCCGCCACCACCACCACCGACTCGCTACCACCCGCCACCCGCCACTGTCACCCACCCGCCACCACCCGCCACCACCACCAGCAGCTACCCACCACCCACCGTCACCACTTTCTACCACCGTCTTCCGCCGCCACTTGCCACCACTTGCCATTTCTCATTTTTTTTTATATTTTAAATTTTTTTTAAACATTTTGTCAATTACCAAACGTGTTTGTAGTTTATGTTTTTTCTAAAAATAAACAAAAAATAAACAAAAACCAGTTTATAAAATTTTTGTAAATATAAACTGAAAACGTAAACGTTACCAAACACACCCTAGATGTTTGAGTGTTCGAATTTGAAATACTAAGGGCTGGTTTGGCAACCCTTGAAAAAGTCAAAAAGTTAAAAAATTATTATTATTTATCAAAAAAAAAATTAAAAAAATAATATTACAAATAAAAAAAATGGCCCCAAGATTAGACATTCTGTGATGGTGGAGTCAGTGACTGGGGGAAAAAAAATTATAGTAAAATATTCACTAAATTAGATGGTAAAGTTGGACCCGTGGGGGCCTATCATGGGTCCTGTTTTGATAATCTGAACCGTTGAATATGTAGAACTAGTCTAGTACTATATGCCTATTAAAAATAACGTCTATCGGATATCTCTAACTACATGATCAAATCAATTTTGTATAAAAATGGATGTTGTTATAGTTAACAATTAACAAAAAAAACTAACACGATCAGATAGCTATCGATATCCAATCAACGTGATTTTTTATAAGCATGTTGTACTCAAAAAGTTTTACACATTGAACGGTTCTGATTAGAAAAAGGGGACCCGTGGTGGGCCCTCACGGGCCAAACAACACCATCCAATCAAAACCGGAAAAGTAGACAATATTTTCTCATCTACTTACCCAACTAGTCACCACTGCCATTCCGTACGGCTCCTACCCTATATTCTTGTACACACTTATTTATATAATTTTTTAATACACATTTTTTCATAAAATGTGAAAAAGTTAACCCAAACATCCATATTTTTTTCTTTAACTTTTTAGTCCAAAAAAATAAAAAACACACTTATTTAGGATACCCCAAACAACCTCTAAATCTTGGCTGTAATTCCATTTGGAGTTGGGAATAATCACTCTTGATATATTTGTTTATGTCTATCAATGAAATCTAATTTTAGCATGAAAAAAAAAAAATCTAAAACTATAAAAAGTAATTTATATTTTAAATAAATACTGGCGAGTGTATTTGTAATTATCCTTTAATCAATTATTTATTTTCATTACTAGAATGCAGTGCATTTTAAGGATATACCCTTATGAGAACATAGTCAAAGGACATTTCAGTCATTTAAACAAGGGTATAATTGTCACAGAGTTCGCTTATTTGAAAAAAAAAAAAAAATCAAACCGATCATTACTGGTAAAGCTCATCTGGACCGTCTATTTTTGCCGTCCGACGGCATAGTCTGCGACAAATAGGAGGGAAACAACACCAGCCGTTGGATCTCACCTTTCACTCTCCACTGGCATATATAAACCACTCTAGGGTTAACTTTCTTCCCCACATACACTCTCTCTCTCTCTCACCCACTCTCAGTCGATAGAGTCATTCATTTCTCGATCAATCTTCGAATCTCAGGTACAATTTTCTCTCTCCATTCGAGCTATTCTTGTAGATCTTCAAATCTCAATAGCATTTCTTACAATGTTCAAGTTTTTAGATTCAATTTCTGTGTATATGTAGTTTTGTTCATGTGTACGCGTTAGATCTTGAACTTTTTTACTGCCTTTTATGGATATATATATGTGTGTGTGTGTGATTTGATCTCTGGATTGTACAAACCAAGCGAATTTCTTTTGCTTTGTGTAAAATTTGTAATTGTGTCTTAAAATTTTCAGTGGCACTTGTTGGATTTGATCTTCTTAGATTAAACTGTTTTAGATGTTAAATAAAGTAATGCATTTCGTGGATATTTGTGGTTTGATGTCTGGATTGCTCAAATTGTTTGATTTTCGTTCATTTTCTGTGAATTATTCCACGATTTTTTTTTTTTTTTTGAAGATTATCTGATTTGAAAATTATCTATTACATTGTGCACAAATTGATCTAGATTTGTTTTGAATTCACTTTGTTCCTACATCTGTTTTGAGTTCACTTTGTAGATCCGTTGAAGATCTTTGAAATTTGAATCATATGACATATAATTTTGTCATTTTTGTCTATTTTACTGGAAAATTTTCAAAAAAAAATTGGATCATAATTCCATGTACAATCCTGACCCTTTCATTTTTGTGAATATTATATTTTTGAAAATTTTTATCTGAGTTCTGTACACTCGTCTTGAAGAGCATTATATTCTCCTTTTAATTTATTTATTATGGAATGAATAATTTTGAGTTGATTTGGTAGATCTGTTTTCATTGAATTATCAATTCAATTCGGTAGAGCATTATATTCTCCTTTAAATTTATTTATTATGGAATGAATAACTTTGGGTTGATTTGGTAGATCTGTTTTCATTGAATTATCAATTCAATTTGGTAGATCTCTTATGGATTAGTAATTCAATTTCAAACTGGGTATGACGTTTTGAGTTGAATTACCTTAGGATTGTTCAAATTGACATTGAGTTCACTTTAATTTGCAGAAAAAATGAGAGAAATCCTGCACATTCAAGGTGGACAGTGTGGAAACCAGATCGGATCAAAATTTTGGGAAGTTGTTTGTGATGAACATGGGATAGATCCAACTGGAAGGTATGTTGGAACTTCAGATTTGCAACTGGAACGTGTCAATGTATACTACAATGAGGCTTCTTGTGGGAGGTTTGTTCCACGTGCTGTCCTCATGGATCTTGAGCCTGGCACCATGGACAGTGTTCGCACTGGTCCCTATGGCCAGATCTTCCGTCCCGATAACTTTGTTTTCGGTCAGTCTGGTGCTGGAAATAACTGGGCGAAAGGACATTACACAGAGGGTGCAGAACTTATTGATTCAGTGCTTGATGTTGTGAGGAAGGAGGCTGAGAATTGTGACTGCCTTCAAGGTACTATTGCATGATTTGTTGAGGTCTCTTGAGCTTTCTGATCTATATGTCAATTATTTTGTATCTTTTGAAAGCTTTTGTCAGTTTATGGACATGATTTTTTCCCCTTGTAGGTGGTGTATTTTTCAATAAATTAATTCATACAAGAGTGCATTCTTCAATAAATTTTGTCCACTATTGAACCATTAAGGTCTTAAAAAAAAAAAAAGAAAAAAAAAAAGAGTTTGTTTCTTGTCATCATTGATTCATTGGGGGGATTTTTGAAATAAATTTCAGTTCTTTATGACTGTGATGGGGCTTTCTGATTGTAGTTATCTTATGGTGCAATAATTTATTTTTTTGGGCAGGCTTTCAAGTCTGCCACTCCCTGGGTGGAGGAACAGGTTCTGGGATGGGCACCTTGTTAATCTCAAAAATTAGGGAGGAATACCCTGACAGGATGATGCTCACATTCTCTGTGTTCCCATCCCCAAAGGTTTCAGATACAGTTGTTGAGCCATACAATGCCACTCTTTCTGTCCACCAGCTTGTTGAGAATGCAGATGAGTGCATGGTGCTTGATAATGAAGCTCTATATGATATCTGTTTCAGGACACTTAAGCTTACCACTCCTAGCTGTGAGTATACATTACAATCATGTCTTTCTGCGGTATATTTCTGGGCTGTTTTAGTTGATTTACCTGATTAATATATTTGTCATTTTTTTTTTGTTCTGATGTGTCTTTTTTTCCTTCTCTATGTTTTTTGGGTTTTCTTGTCATTTCTTCTTTTTTGATTGCCTCTATACTGATCCTTGTCAATAGGACTATATGTTGATAAATATCTCATGGCAGTGATTTTGAAGCTTGTGATGTATTGTTACACTTGCAAGTTTCTGCTCTTACATACTGGTCCTTACTCCTGATATCTCTTACGTTCAGATATTTTCAGTAGACATATACTGTCAATGCTGTCAAATCTACAACAATTTTGCAGATACTGTCAAATCTACAACAATTTTGCAATTAATAGATTTGGAGTACTTATTGGAACTCATTTCATTCCTTGAATTATCTGCAATTTGTTTAGTGGTTTGTTATTAATGTGGGTAAGTGCACCTTGCTTCAGTCCAAAAGCAGACAAAACATATTTTTGGTGTCAATCATGTGTTTTATCCTGCCAATTTGGTAGGTTGCAATTCATGTGTTGTGGGTCCAAGCGTCACTTGAATATGCAATTTTTATGAACTATTGTGCATAGCCTATGGTCCACTGAATTTTGTTGTGATATTGAAGCAATATGGTTTGGCCAGCTGCTCTACGTTATATCAAGTGGATAACCTAACTGGATTTATTTTATTCCAATGAATCATGCCAACTGGATGTGGGATCCACATTAAGTCATGACTTAGTGTACCCATTTGTCTAGCTGATGAAACTTATAGATTTGATATCTTCTTGTTGGTTAATCCTCTTTAGTTTAGAACTCGATTCTGATACATTGCACTTGTTATGTATATTATTGATCACTGATTTTTCCGTTGCTTATTTGTATCATTTCTGGGATAGAGAACAATACTTGTATGGAGAAAATATATTAACACAATCATATGGTAAATTACTTAAGTCATCTTTGATTGAAACCCAATTTATATTTGCATCTTTTTACAACCATCCCACCCACCCATAACTGTCAGAAAATATTTTCTTCTAGGAGACTAAAACATTTGAAGTTGTTTAGCATGTTTGAGAAAGGACAACATGTAATTTACTTCCTGATTGCCTATAGAACTAATTTGCATTGGTGTAAAATCTATCAATGCTGTATGTTATTCGTAATTTCTCTTTATCTTTATTGACATCTCTTTGTTGCAATTCTTGTTGCAGTTGGTGATCTGAACCACTTGATCTCTGCAACCATGAGTGGTGTCACCTGCTGCCTCCGATTCCCTGGTCAACTCAATTCTGACCTCCGAAAGCTTGCTGTAAACTTAATCCCCTTCCCACGTCTACACTTCTTCATGGTGGGTTTTGCTCCTCTGACCTCACGTGGGTCCCAGCAATACCGTGCCCTTACGGTCCCTGAGCTGACCCAACAAATGTGGGATGCAAAGAACATGATGTGTGCTGCTGACCCACGACACGGCCGCTACCTCACTGCCTCAGCCATGTTCAGGGGTAAAATGAGCACCAAAGAAGTGGATGAACAAATGATTAATGTTCAAAACAAGAACTCTTCTTACTTTGTGGAGTGGATCCCTAACAATGTGAAATCGAGTGTATGTGACATTCCACCTAGGGGTCTTTCCATGGCATCTACGTTTATTGGGAATTCAACCTCCATTCAGGAAATGTTCAGGAGAGTGAGTGAGCAGTTCACTGCTATGTTCAGGAGGAAGGCTTTCTTGCATTGGTATACAGGGGAAGGAATGGATGAAATGGAGTTCACGGAGGCTGAGAGCAACATGAACGATCTTGTGTCTGAGTACCAGCAGTACCAGGATGCTACTGCTGATGAGGAGGGTGAATATGAGGATGAGGAGGAAAGAGAAATGGACCAAATGTGAGAGTGAATGCACGTTGATATGTGATGTGTAATAATGTTAACTTCATATTATGTAATTGAAAAACCTCCTTTCTGTAGCGTCTGGTGAAGATGGGTGAAGTGCTATTCCTACTGAGGAGAGGTTCGAAACTACCTGTTTTCGCTCTCCTAGCTATTTGGTATGGTAATGGCGATTGAGTAAGGTTTGGTTAGATTGCATGTTCTTGTTCATTGTTACAGTACGTGTCTGAATTTGAGATTCGTTGATGTTTTTGCCTTTTGTGGGTTTTTGTTCAGTGTTATTGTATCCATTTTGGATGTGAAATATAATTGGGTTTGGTTACATACAGGTCTAAGTACATAGGCCAAAATCAGGAGTTCGGATCACTTGAATTGGTCACCTTTTGAGGTGATAAATGGGTAGATTTCGACCGGGTCAATATGGGGTCATGCATCAAAATAATTTAATTTGAGCTTGACTACAAATGAGGTTGAGTTGAATTCAATACAGACGGGGAAATGGCAAAATATATTACATAATGGTTGTGATTTTTTTTTATGGGTTGTGTAATGGGCCATTTCACCCATTAGATAAATTCAAATCCAAGCTGCTCACAAACTAACATCATGCATTACAGGTCACTCCACTTGAGACCATGCCAATTTTTTTTTTTTGGATCGAGGAAATAAGAAAACAGAGGCAAACTCAAGAACCAGGACACCCAATCAAGAGGGAGCTGATCATGAAGACAGTCTTGCGTTACCCAATGGGCTACTTTGTTAGATGCTCTTTCCTTTGTTTACAATTATTTTATTTTACAATTATTAAGAAGAAAATAGGGAATGAGAAGCTACTCAAATTCATAAATCATAATTTGATAAGATTGTCTCTTTCACGAGGCCAGTCATTGGTCTTGTTTATCCTTCAAAATATTGTAGGAAAAGGTGATTGATTTTTTCCACATTTCAGCCGCTCCTTACAAAATTTTCTTTTTTCGAATAAATGGAATCAAATAAGTTTGGCATTGCCAGTTAAAGTAGCACATAAAACTCCTAAGTTTAGAATTAATTCTATGATTTTCTTAAACTACCAGGGACCTATCTTTCTATTTTTAATTAATTTTGGGCCTGCCAAAGGGAGGTGGTGACGTGACGGGGACAGCGAATGGGTTCTCAGGATTCGATCCGGGTTGGTGAGCATAGCTTGACCCGAAGATGAGATCCTTTTACCACAACCAACCAACCATGTTTGGGCTGCCTATTAGTAGTAGTATTATAAAGGACCTTGATCTTTCAACCAACCCAACCGAAAAAATGGGCTTTTTACCAAGAGTACATTTTAATGTCGGCAAGCCCAATGTACATACTGGCTTGGCCCATCATCAACCCAAAAGTCAACATATTGGATTTGAAAGTCACATCATTGATCCCTCAATCCTCCAATGAAATTTCACTGGTCCATGTGAAAGATATGAAGAATTTTTTAAACAACCACCATGAGGTTGATTGCCATTGTGCGCCCAATAAAATTGCAACCATGAGGTTGTTGGTAGATCCCCTTATTATGGAGAGCAATGCTAACCATATATATATATATATAATTATATTTATTTTATTTATTATTTGATGTGTGAGTGTATATATATATTAATCAAATATTTATAATAATAATGAACATTACAATAAATAAGAGTTTTAAGAATTAAATTTTTTATTTTTAAAAGTGAAAATTTTGTTGTGAAAATCATTTGGGGATCAATTCTTACCGTTGTGTGGATGGTCATTAAAATATTATCCCAAAAAAAAAAAATAAATAAATAAATAAATAACTTTTAAAGACAAAATTTTACAAATGCTGCCAATAAATACACTTTTAGGGACAAAACAATTTGATCCCAATTTTTTTTATTTTTTAGACAAAATTTATTTATAAAAGGATAGTAATTTATCACTAAATATCCAATTTTGTTATTAAAAATATAATAATATTTTTTTATAATAAAAATATTTTATTTTTAAAAAATAATTTTATCTCTAAAATTTTTCTATTTAAAATCTTAATTGTTATAGTGAAATCTCACATGAATACTATTAATACCTAATACTTATATGTGTTATATTATATAATAAATAAAATATGATAAAATGAAATGATTGTTACAACATTACTCATTAATGATGTAGTCAATCCTTAATCAAAAAGCATTTATTCCTTTTCATATTGTGGTCCATATTTGTCAAGGGTTCCTTTTACATGAACCACGAAGTCTATTTTTGTTGCACTGTGGACTGTGAGCAAATGGACCAATAACTAAAAAGATTAATGCACCACCATTGTAGAGCTGATAAATTACTTTTTTAACCCCATCTTTGAATTGTGAATTTGTCTCTTTTGTTCTTTTCTCTTTATCTTTCACAAATCATCAAAAGTCTAATCTGAACTTAAATTTTTTTTATCCAAAAGTGAATACTATTATGACATATGTGCATGGTGTTTTACACTAATGAATGTGCACAAAACAGGATAAATGAAGGTAATAATTATTTCTGACTTGTGTAAGTTTAAGTCAATTTCACCTGTTTCGTTTTAGTATTTTGAAAACGCAATGCAATGCAATATTTTAGTATATTTAGTTTCAGTTTTTTGAGAATTAAGTTTTTTATTTTTTGTCTTTTATTTTTTGATTTTGATTTTTATTTTTAGTGAATATTTTTAAAATTTTAAACAAAATTTTTTTTATACTTTTTTAGATGCACATTTCTTAGATGTATCCAAATAGTAAAATATTTGTGTAAAAATATTTTAAAATTTTAATAAATACACAAAAATACAAAAAATATATTGAATTTTTGTATTTTTGGTATTTAGTGAATTTTTTAAAGATTTTTTTCACTAGATAATTAAACTTTTTATTTTATTTTATTTTTATTTTTTCTCCCACCCTCTTGAGACTTTGCTTGAGGGTCTTATTAGTAAAGAGTTACTGCTGCATTGAATTCCATTTATTTTGGTAAAAAATAATTTTTAGAAAACAATTTTTGTATATTCTAGCATTTAATAGGATGAAAAATAAAAATTAGTAAAAAACATTTTCGATGATCAATAAAAAATAAATTTATACTTGCACTCAAACACATATTTCATTAGTATCAAACAACGGGATAAGGAGTTGCGGCAAGGATGAGTTGGGAGTGGTAATGGCGATAGATGATAGTGGAGGGGAAGAGGGAAGGTGCAAGGGACAATTTTGTCTACCAAAATGAATATTCCACAAGTCCCTAATTTTTTCCTCATCTTTCTACATGTATTGAAATTTTACATGACTTTTCACCAATTTCTATTTGGATAGTAAAAATATTGTAGTGGGTATTATTACAATCTTTAAAATTAGGTAGCATACTCATATTGCTTTCACAATAAAAACTGCAATTGTGTGTTTATTACCTGCTTAGTCATCATGATATTGCATATATATTATAGTATTTATGTTAGTTGGCAAAGGATAAGAATATGAAGGATACTTTAATTCTTATCCTTGCAATCTCATTTCAAAAGATACAAAATGCATTAAGGGAAAGTCAAGCAATCTTTTGCCACACCCACTACCAAAAAGAATGGAAAGGGACCTTTTCAATAACCTACACAAGGAATTGTTTTTCCAAATATGCTTTTGACATTTTTTGAGATAAAAAATAAATATTCCAATTACCCATCATCTTATGGAATATGGGGCTTGAGCCTTTTTGTTGTGCACAAAGCTAGATAATGTGGTCATCTTGGAATTTGAAGCTTTAATGATGGGAATTTTAAGTTGTGGCTATTGATGCCAAATCTTTTCAATTTAGGAAGAACATATTCTAGGAGAAACTCTTTTTTTCACAACCAAATAGTCCTCAATTGTTACTTCTGTATGTTATTGAAATAATTAGAGGCAATATCATTTTAATGGGAAGTAGAAAAAATAATATAAACTTAGTGGTAAAGTTTATGAAGTTCTGTTTTAGTGTTGCAAAAATTTTCATTAATTTGATAATATTTTTTTGCTTTTCACTAAAATTGTATTTTTTGAAGAATTATAAGTTTATGCAAAATTATGAGGGAATGGTACTTTTTGATGATGAGAATATGTGAAGTTTTATCTCAATCAACCCATTGCTTCATAGATATTGGCTAATTATCAAGCACAAGTCTTGGATGGTCCCAAAGAGGACAACTGCTCCATGAAATTCATACTTGTTACTTATGTTTCTTAGGATGATTATTACGGCCAGGGGCAGCCTCTAGCCCCAAGGGTGGGTGTTCAATTGAACATCTTCAATTTTTTTTATATATATATATAATTCAGTTCAAAATTTTATGTTGAACATCTTAACTTACTTTTTTGGATACTCAGTCTAGTTAAACATTCACCCCGCTCACTTTCTTGAACATCTAATCCAACTAAATCCATAACCCATTAATCAATATATATGCTTTGTGGAGTGACTTCCTAAGCTTGTGCAAAATAACCCTTTCACTAAATTTTGTGATTTTGTAATTCCCAACAAATATACCACTTGAATGTTAATGTTGATCAATAATTTTATATTTTATCTCAATTTGAGTTAAAGGAGCTTTATTCATTTTTTTCATCATGCTAAATTTTTGGATCTATATTTTATTTCTTGAATAATGATATCAATATATTAGAATTTTATTTATTTGTATGTCATTTGAAAAGTCTAAAAAAATTATATTTTTGAATGTCTACTTTGAAAAAATTTATGAAATACCCACTGTGAACACCTTAAAGAAATTTCTAGAGTCGCTATTGAGCTCAACTTGTCACTTGGACTAATGATTTGTGTATTACAAATGTATTAAATGACGAATTATAATAACGGTTCCTATAGTTTTGAATTTTGTGTCATTTTAGTCTTTAATTTTTTAATTGTCACATATTTGACCTTGAATTTTAAATCTTACTCCAAATAAGGACAATTATGTTAGACTTATTTATTTTGATAATTTATTTAATTATGTTTTTAATTTATTTGGAAAAGAAAAATAGAATCAAAATTTATTTTGATGATTTATTTGAAAGAGAAAAATACAATTAAAATTTATTTTGCCTCATTATTTCTCACCTAAATTTTATCCTAAATGTTGTTAGAATGTATTTAATATTTGATTAAATCAAGAGTTCAAACAGCCAAAAACAGAAGTTCAAACAGCCCAAAACAAAGGTTCAAACAGCCCAGCACAGCAGTAAGCCAAAAGGTTCAAACAACCGAGCACAGCAGTAGGCCAAAATGTTCAAGTGGAAGATATTCAAATTAGTAATGATGGAGTGGAAGATATTCAAATAAATACAACAGCTATAAACGGCTATAAATTCAAATGAATACAACGGTTATAAATTCAAATGAATACAACGGCTATAAACGGCTATAAGTTTTATTATATATACCAAAGCCTCTAATGTAAACAAGTTACAAAAAAAATCAGAAAATATTCTTTGATCTATAATCACTCTTGTCTATTCTCTGAAAAACTTTCTGGGAAGTGTTCTTCAATTTTTGTTTACATCCTCTCTCAGAAATTATACATTAAGTCGTATAGTTTTAAGCCCATCTTTCTTGTGTGAGGTTTACTGAAAAACCAGAGTTTCATTTTTATATCTATCTTTGAGAGATAATTCTTATAACTTTCTGTGAAAACAAAAACATATTCTTTTCAACCTTGTAAGAATGTAGTACACTCAGTGTTCTTAACTTATAAAGTCTGTGTAAAATCTGTGGAGGATTGCTCCATCTGTGAAAAGGTTGCTAGCATCCTGTGAGGCTAGAGTATAGTGGAAAATCTCAAGTGAAGCTTGAAGAGTGGACGTAGGTCGAATTGAAGCCGAACCACTATAAATTTGTTTGTCTTTCTCTCCCTTATCTCTTTATTTTATTTAAATTGCCATAACTATATTTGACATTTTTACTATGCTAAAATCATTAACTGACATAGTTGTTAGAATACTTGTTTTAATTATTTTTATTTCATTAACTATATTTATCTATTGTATTAGTCATAATTTTTATTAGGGTATTATTAATTTTTAATTGTAAAACCTAATTCACCCCCTCTTAGGTTGTCTTTTGGGTAACAATTGGTATCAAAGCCTAGACTCTTGTTTTAGATTTAACCATCTGGGAGTTTCGATCTATGGCAACCTTAGTTGAAGGACAAGCCACAAATAGGCCGCCATTGTTTGACGGAAACAACTATAGTCATTGGAAGGATAAGATGGCCATATACCTACAAGCCACTAATTATGCCATGTGAATTATTGTCACCAAAGGTCCAAAAATTTCTATCAAATTAGTAGACAATATTAGTGTACCTAAAACTGAAGATGAATGTGATGAGAGGGATTATAAATTATTGCAAGCCAATACTAAAGCCAAACTCACCCTTGTTTGTGGATTAGACTCTAAGGAGTATAATAGAATTTCAAGTTGTGATTCGGCAAAAGAAATTTGGAACAAACTTCAGGTAACGTATGAAGGTACAAACCAAGTGAAGGAATCTCGTATTGATATGTTTGTTCATAGTTATGAATTGTTTAAAATGAACTCTGATGAATCTATTTCAAGTTTGTTTACTAGATTTACTGAAATTGTAAACTCTTTGAAATCTCTTGGCATAACTTATACTAACAGTAAGTTGGTGAGAAAAATTCTTAGGTGTTTACCAAAGAATTGGGAAGCAAAGGTCACGGCCATTATAGAAGCCAAAAATCTCTCCACATTTGGATTGGATGGGCTTATGGGTTCCCTTATGACTCATGAGGATGTTGAAAACAAAAAGAAAAGTGGAATTGCATGCAAAGCCTCATCAAATGAAGAAGAACATGAAAACTCCAGTGAGAATGAAAGCTATGCCATGTTTAGTAGAAATCTCAAAAAACACTTCAAAAAAAAAATAATTATGGAAGAAGAAGACCTTTCAAGAAAGAGTACAACAAAGATAATAAGAAAGAGCCTATTATTTGCTATGAGTGCAAAAATCCTTGACATATGAAAATGGATTGTCAAAAATTGAAGAATCATGGAAAAGATTACAAAAGAAACAAAAAGGCCATGGTAGCAGCTTGGGGAGAAAGTGAAGATGAAAGCTCAAGTGATGAAATTGAAAATGAAGTAGCCAACTATAATGCCCCGAAATAATTTAACATGAACTACTCACATTAATTAACATTCACTACACCATGGCAATAAACTTCCCATCCTTACATAGTTAATAAGAGAGTTTATACAAAAGTTTTACATGCGGATATACATTCAATGACAGAAATATGTATGAATCTATAGCATGTAAAGCACCTAGTCTCAAAACAATAACATGCCCTTAAGGGCTTACATCTTCCAAGACAATAGCCCGGTTACACAAAATGGTATCTCGGACCCATACACGTTTAGCCCTTGGCTTTACAAAATATACAACAAAAATAAGAGAGCTATTTACTCTTCACAAAAATATCCACGCCCTCAGTTTGGCGGGATCACCACATTTTTACCTGCACCAAATCCCATAGGGGTGAGCATAAAGCCTAGTAGAGAATTCTCACAAAGTATATACAGTTATGCAAAATTTCTCAACTTCACATGCAAATGTATTACCATGCCATGCCATTATAAAGAAGAACATCATTTTAATGCACCCCTTGAAAATCACCATGTTTTCAATGATGTTATGCAATCTCGTTAGTTTCAATACTTCCAATTCTTTTAATCAACAAGGGCGGTAAATACGACACTGGTAATTCCTAGGTTGGTGTCTGTAGGTAGACTCTACAAGTACTACCAAATCATCATTTTTACCGGTATTAACCGGAAGGCTCGACACCTATTCGCGCGGGTTTTTGGTCTTTCACCATGGACAATCAGGCCAACTTATCAAGGTCATCTACACCCCCTAACTGTACTTACCAATGTATTTACCCCTTTCACATTTCCATTAATTCTCATTACAATATAATCCATCTAGTTGTAAACTTGATGAGAATGCAATAATGGTAATAATTCATTTCATGCACATTAATGATAATATATCAAATGAGAATGCAATGCAATAATTAGTACCTCTTAACATTTCTTCATTTTCAAATATCTCTACAACAAGATCAATAAATTTCAATTTCTCATTTCTTCTCTTGCAATGTTATTTCACAACATAACCATACGCCTTCCATTCATAGCAACAACCACCATCACCCGCCATGCACAATTCATTATAAGTTAGTCTCTTCAAGATTATGTATTTATTATGTTCTCAACATCAATCCCCAAGATTTTACAATTTCCAACAACACATGTTCAGGTGTTTAACAAATATATGAAAATAACATCTCATTTCTCTTACCTCTAGTAGATAGCTATTTCACTACAAATTAATGAAATTTACTTTCATTCATCTTCTTGACACAAGATAATAAAGAATTTCATGGGTGTTTTTCTTATCTTTCAAAACCCCCAAATTCTAGGGTTTTCTTTAAAAGCAAATCTTCCTCATTTTCCAAGAAAAAAAGACTCCATCAAACTATTTTTTTCATGAGTTTAATAGAAGGGAAACCCTCAAGAAATAGTAAAAAGATTGAGATACAACCTACATTCAAAACTCTTTACATTTTAAGTCAAATCTAAAATTAAAACAAAAACTTCAAGAACACTTTTAAATCAACATCAATCTAGCAAAACTTGTATATATGACTCAAGAAATCCCTACCTCAAGGTGTTGATGATGAAGAGAAGATGAAACCCTAGCTTCAAGGAGGAGAGGGTCTTGGATTTCCACTACACCAAATGAAGCCCCAACTTTAGATCTTCAAGATTAGAGGAAGATGATGATGATCTTGACCCAAAAATTTGCAAAAATCAAAGAGTCTTAGTGTGTGAGGAAGTTTTCTAGAGAGAAGGGAAAGAAAAATAGGGTTTAGAGTGAGAGAGAGATGTGTAAAATGAGTAATACATTCGGACCAAAAAGATAAAAAAAACAGAGTTTCAGACTGCTAGCTTGCCGCACGTGCGGTGCCCTTCCCCACACTCGTGGAGCGCCCCTTTCCGCATGTGCGGCCTTCATCCCCGCACATGCGGTGGCCCTCTCCCGCACCTCCTTTCGCACATGCTTTTTAGGTAGTGTGCAGCCTCCATCACCCCTGAATTTTGCACGTGCGGCCTAGCCTCCCTCCTGCACGTGCGGCTAGCCAACCAGCCCAGAAAACTTTTTGTCTCAATCCTCAAGCACTCTGGACCTGACCTCATGCACTCCGGAACAAGCGAAAATCGACACCAAACCAAACAAGAACAAGAACTCTAATCTACGGACCCAATTCCGAATGTTTCAAGTCTAACGAAGATAAAAGGAGAATGAAGGAAGAAGAAAAATAAAGGAGACATGGACCCGGTCATCACACCAACTTATGTCTCATGGCTCTTGAAAATGAAGACTCTACTCAAGATGAGGTAACTACTCTTTATGAAGAACTTGAAAGTGCATTTCATGAACTACAAGATGAATTTAGAAAAGTTTGTGCCAAAAATAATATGTTGAAGAAATCTGTTGCATCTTTATTTATTAATGTAGAAGAATTAAAGAGAGAAAAAATTGTTTTGAAAAATGATTTTGATACTATCTCTAATGAGAAAACTACTTAAAAAAACAATGTTGATGATTTAACAAAAACACTTGAAAATTTTATAAAAGGTAGAGATAATCTTAACATACTTCTTGAAAATCAAAGATGTGTTTTTGATAAAGCGGGTATTGGATAGGACCCTATTAAGAAACAAAAGAATCTCAATACAATTTTTGAAAAGGCACCTCTCATGACACACCCTCATATTACTTGTCATTATTGTAGAAAGAAATGCCATTATATATCTTATTGTCCATTCAAAAAGAATATGAACATGAGAATTAAAAAGATTTGGATTATTAAGGGATCTAACAAAACTAATCAAGAAGGACCCAAGAAATTATGGGTACCAAAAACCAATACTTGATTGTCATATTGTAAGTTTGCTTTAAGTCCAAAGCTAAAGAAGGAAAGTGGTACCTTAATAGTGGATGTTCCAGACAAATGACCGGAAATAAATCATTCTTTACTAAACTATCATCGAAAGATGAAGGATTTGTTACTTTTGGAGACAATAAGAAAGGAAAAATCATCGGTATTGGTAGCATTGGTATTTCTTCTAACCCTTCTATTGAAAATGTTTTACTTGTTGATAGACTTAAGCATAATCTACTTAGTATTAGTCAATTATGTGATAAAGGTAATCAAGTTATTTTTGATAAATCACATTGCACAATTGAAAGCACAAATGATCATAAAACTTTATTCGTTGGTAATCGCCACGATAATGTTTATGTTTTTCATCTTAATGATCTCTATGCTAGTGATGTTAAATGTTTATTTGTTAATAATGAAAATAATTAGTTATGACATAGAAGACTTAGTCATGCTCATATGGATTTAATTGCTAAACTTTTGAAAAAGGATTTGGTCATTAGATTTTCAAAAATTAAATTTGAAAAAGATCATCTTTGTAGTGCTTGTCAACAAGGAAAACAAACTAAAACATCATTTAAATCAAAATCTCATATTTTCACAATTAGACCTTTACAACTATTGCATATGGATTTATTTGGTCCCTCAAGGACATCTAGTCTAGGTGGTAAACATTATTGTCTTGTTATTGTTGATGATTATTCAAGATTTACGTGGGTTATGTTTTTAGCACACAAAGATAAAACATTTTCTTCTTTCATAAAACTCTGTCGTAAAATTCAAAATAAAAAAGGCTTTATTATTATTAATATTCGAATCGACCATCGTAGAGAACTTGAAAATGAGAAATTTGAATTGTTTTGTGATGAACATGGTATTGGACATAATTTTCAGCACCTAGAACCCCTCAACAAAATGGTGTAATAGAAAGGAAGAATAGAACTTTAGAACAGATGAGTAGAACAATGCTTTGCAAAAATAATCTTCCTAAATATTTTTGGGCCGAAGCCGTTCACACCACATGCTATATTTTAAATCGTGCGTTGATTAGACCTATTCTCAAAAAGACTCCTTATGAATTTTGGCAAGATAGAAAGCCCAACATTAGTCACTTGCATGTTTTTGGTTGTAAATGTTTTGTGCAAAATAATGGTAAGGATAACTTAGGTAAATTTGATTCAAAATCTGATGAAGCAATTTTTCTTGGCTATTTCTTAACTAGCAAAGCTTATCGTGTTTTTAATAAAAGAACTCTTGTTATGGAAGAATCTATACATATGACATTTGATAAAACTAACATCTCTGCTCAAACGCAAATTGTTAGTGATAATATAGATTTGGAACCAAATGTGGAAGATTCAAGTATCTACAAAGATGAAAACCAACCATGTAAGTTGAAAAAAGAGATTGAACAACTTATTCTCCCACCTCAAGAAGAAGGAGGAAACAATGATGATTTGCTAAGAGAATGGAAGTTTGTTCATAATCACCTTAAGGATTTAATCCTAGGTGACCCTCCAGAAGGTATCGAAACTCGCTCTTCACTTAGAAACATTTGTAGTAACCTGGCTTTTCTCTCACAGATTGAGCCTAAAAATTTTCAAGAAGCCGAATTCGATGAATATTGGATGATAGCTATGCATGAAGAGCTTAATCAATTTGAGAGAAACAAAGTGTGGGAACTTGTGCCAAAACCTAAAGATCATACCATTATCGGTACCAAATGGATCTTTCGAAATAAGCTTGATGAATCCGGCACAATTGTAAGAAACAAGGCTAGACTTGTTGCACAAGGTGCAGACACCCCATTTTTGACCGTCCTCAAGACTTGGACGTCACCGCTTGAACACTCGATGATCATCCATGTCTGTGTTCGTCTTGAGTTCCCGAAGGTCTTGGCTACGTGCCTTGCCTCAAGATCTCTCGACTCGACTGTTTTGTGTTTGGTTTTGCACCAAACACTTGTGTTTTGCCTTGGAGGGGTAGGGAATGGCTTGTGGGCCATCCCCACACTCCATCGGCCATGGCTTGAGGCCACCGGCTGTGTTTTTGTTGCCACCGGCCAAATGTTTGGCCGGTCGGCACTGTAGATGGCCGGTCGGCTATCTTTTTTTGGTCAATTGCATTTTTGGCCGGCTGACTACTGTGCATCTACTTTTGCAGATATTTTCATGCAGCTGGCATGCACTTGGCTCCCCTCCATACACGTGTATGGAGGGATTTCCCTCTTAGCTAGCTTGTCTTGTAAGCTTACAAGATTGAGCTCTATAAGAGGGAGCCTCTTCTTCCTCTATTAGGGTTAGAAAAAAAGGAGACAAAAAAGCTGAGGAGAGCTCTGATATTAGGGTTTTGAGTTTGTATCTCTTGTATCTCTATATCTCTCTCTCTTGAGCTTAGTGTGTGTGTTTAGTCTCATTTTTGCACAAAAACACCCACTATTACACTATCCTCTTGGAGCTGAGGCCCTTGAAGGTTGTTTTTGAAGTTTTAGAGCTGGTTTGAGCCAAAGAAGCTGCTGGTCTTCCATTCTTGAAGAGGGTCTACAAGGGTGAGCACTTACTCCTTTAAATATCCCTTTTTTGCAAAGCTTTTTTGACTATCTTGCATCTGTTTTTGAGCTTAGCATATAACACATAAAAGTCTTGTTTTTGCCTACTCTAAATAGTTGTTTAAAGGTGTTTTAAGCTTTAGGGTTGTTTGACCCCTCTTAAGGCTTGTTTGGCCCTTGTTTTGTGCCATTTTGGTTGAGCTCTGGGACGATTGTGTTTGGGCCTCCTCACCACTGAAATCTTAAGGGATTTCAGAGGTGAGGATGGTGCCTTGAGGTCCTAAGAAGGAGAGGGCCACCCCTTCTCCTTGTTGCCCTTGAAAAGGGACATTTTTGCCTCTTGAGGGAGCATCTAATTAAGTGTATGTTGACCATGCCTTAGCTATTTTTTTGTGCTTATTATATCATGATTTAGCACTGTTTTGAGTTGGTTTGGGTACACCATGCTTGCTTAGCATACATGCCTTGTAATGCCATGATTTGCCTTAATACATGCATAGCATTTAGACTACCATGCTCATGTATTTTGGCCAAGCTTTGTGAAGCTTATATGCATGTTTTGATGTGTTTGAGGTCTGTTTTTGGTCATTCGGGTCATTCATGTTTTGCTTTGCATAGCTACCATGTAATCCCCCTTTGTATGCCTTGATACATTGACCATGAGCATGCCATCCTTGCATCTTTCCAATGCTTTGGAACCATTTTTCATGGCATTTCAGTCCTTGTTTCATGTTCACATGCTTGCATTTTATCACTCCTTTAATACTTTAAGAGGTTGTGTTGTATGCTCCATGTTTAAGCATTTGTGCATGCCTCCATGTGTAGATCATTTCGATGCCATCTAAGTGGTCTTTGGGGCCTGCCTTAACATGATTTAGGACTGTTTTGATCCATTTTGGTCATTTGCTTCATGTGTCATATGATCATGCTTTAGGTCCTTGGGCTTGGTTGCATGCTTAGCTTGCATTAGTAGGTTGATTTGGCATCATTTCCTACATGTTTTTCAGAGCTTACATTGCACGCTAATTGTCCATGTTTGGCCTCCTTTTAAGTGTGCTTAGAAGTTGTTCCTTTATGCTTAAGTGTTGGCCCATCAACATGTACATGTGTGTGTGTGTTGGCCCTCACTTCCATAGCATTGGCCACTGTTTTAGGCTTGTTTGAGGGCTGCCTAAATTAGTTTAAATCCATCTCCTTTGCTTGTTTGCATGCTCACCTTGTATGTTTGCTTGCATACTTGCATGTACACATTGCATTGCCATGTTGCATATTAGTTCACATGCTTAGGATTGCATTGCATCGGCATGCATGCTTTGCCTCTTGAGTTGAGTATGATAGAGGTTGAGCCCCTTTGTTCGATTATGAGCATTGCATTCCATATCAAAATGCACACTTGATTCTTTGGACCATCATGTATGGAAATGCGCGATTGGTGGTCCGAGAATCGAGGCCCATCCTCCTTTGAGTCATACACATGATAAGGGGTGTAGTTGGTGCATACATTGCTTGAAATGCATTGCCATGCTTTTTTTTGCCCTCTGTTGCTGTCAACACAGATTCTGCAGGAAGATTTGGCCGGCCGGCCATCTTCAGTGCCGACCGGCCATCCATCAGTGGCCGATAACTCAATTTGTGGCCGGTGACCATTCTCCATGGCCGGTGACCAATTCCCTCAGCCGGTGGTGTTCCATAGTGTGCAGAGAGCATATCCTGAGACTTATGTAGTCTTCAGAGGAGCAGAACAGCCAAAGCAGAGGCATCTTGTGCATGGCAGTGTCCTTCCGAGCAGAACCGAGCGCGCATGCATGGGACCCTCTTCCCGAGGCTACTTATTGCTTAAATTAGATTAGTTAATTTGCTTAGCTAGTTCAATTGGTCTGTAATATTTAATTAGCTTGTAGGTTAATTAAATTGTATTATTCTTTCGGTCCCTCCGAGCGAGGGAAAATTTGTAATAAGTATGGGTGCGTGTGTGCATGTCTTCCAACCCCCACTTCTTTCTCCCTTTTACTTACCTGCTTTGATGGTTAGTATTAGGACATATTTAATTTAGCATACCTTATGCTATGCATGCGTGCATCATTCATCAGTATTGCATGCACCGAGCTCGGCGCATCATGCTAACTGCATAAAGTATTTCAAATCTAACTTGAATACATGCTATCTGTGCATTTTCACATGTCATCCTTAGATTAGCCGAGCCTATTCTAGTGACATTCTGTATGCGTTGCATTAGCCATCTTAACACGAACTAGGATCATGCATATGATTACTAACTAGTTTCTGTTTTGGCTTGGGGTACATTGTAAGTATTTTATACTTTAGCATTTCGCATGAGTGTGAATGTTAACATGACAGTATACTTACCATGTGGCTAGATGCTTATGTGATATAAAATGCCTGAATGCTTGTGGGTGAAGGTTGGACTGTTTGAGTTGAAACAACTCATTGAAATCCGTGTTTTAGCCTACTTGCAAGTAGCAAAATCTCAAAATGTTTTCCAAACGAACGGATATGCAATGCTTTATTCCAAATTAGGCGATCTAGTCTATACTTGTTTTGCTGTGTGCATCACGTAGTAAATCTAGGCTAATACCCGGAATAAGAATGCGTAACGTTTTCAAAATCAGATATCACGGTTAGTAGAGGCCGATCTTTGATCGAGTGAGAGGGGGTGCTCATAGCTGACCTTCCCCAATCGTACCCAAGCTCCCGAGCCGAGGCAACTTTGGTGATGACGGACATGTGGCCTTTGGCACCGAGTCAGGGTTTCCTAAATTCCCCCATTAAAAAATATTTAGGTGGCGACTCTGTATCTGGCAAAGCAGTCCATGTTTGGCACTTCTTTCAAAAATCTGTTTTTTTTTTTCAAAACGATTTGCCGAATTTGGACTCTTTGGTTCAGATTAAGAACCGTGACACAAATTGAGTCCGAACTGTAGTGAGGCCCAAGGGCGTGTCTACAGTTTCTGGCGACTCTACTGGAGATTTAGAGAGCTTGACTCGAACTCGTGATATCCTGTTTTGACTACACTTATGTGTTTTTTTGCATTGCATGTGCATTGGTGCGCCTAGGACACCGTGTTGGCCATCTGCTATTCCTGAACGGTTTGCCGGAGGCTTGACTTTGTCAAAGCATGCCATAAGGCTGACCGGTTGCGGGCTCTGCCAGTATGGGAACACAAACCCCGGTTTTACCAGGGCACCCTTTTGACCATTCGACCTAGTGCATATTCGGAATCCATAGTGACCATTCCAAATTAGGACAGGTTGCTTATCATATAAAAGGTTGTTTGAAACCGCTGTGTGCGTAGTGAAACCCTAGCTCCTAACAAAATAGGACAGGGAAACCCTACCCCAACATAGGGGTGTTTTGGCTCAATTACTTGCTATGTGCTTTTAGAGTGTATCTCTACAGGAACGCGGATATCAGTTTGTAAGTTTGAGTATTAGGCCTGAGGGCACCAGTATCAGTTTAAGAGAATCAGTTATATCTGTGGGTATCCGATTTAGTGTTTTGGGGCAGTGATTCTGGGGAACAGTGATCAGTAGTAGAGTACAGTCGTTCGGCTACACCTGTGTTTGATCCACTTGGGCTGAAATGCTGCTTGTTTTTCCTTTCAGTTCAGAGGGTTGATCCAGAATAGCCAGTGTTCCCCCTTGCTGAGGCAAGACTTATCATGACGCAGAATTCGGAGGAGATTGTAGTGTTGACAACCGCATTAGATCAAGGAATCACTTTGCAAAGTAAGACCAATGTTGATGTACCGCATCCACCCAGGTCGCCTATTGCGCACCCGATCTGGACCCCCCAGTTGTACCAGACTCGTGAGCCCACCACATTCGAATTGATGGGGATGATGGGTGACCTCCAGAGGTCCGTGGCGGATCTCGCTTACGGAATGTCGACTTCGCCACCAGCTGCACCATATGCCGGGAATTTTATACCATAGGAGCCCCCGCTATTGGGGCGAATTGTGATCGAGCTTAGCCAACCCGAGGTTGCCTTCAACTATGGCAATGACGTTTCAACATCAACCCAAACCCTCGATCAGGCTGAGGCCAGAGGCAAGAACAAAATGGAGGCAGATGCCGATCCCATTGAACAACTGCTGTGGCAGTCGAGGCTTTGAAAGCCGGGGGGATGAGTAAACAGCAAGTATCCTCAGTTGTGACCAAGGTTGTAGATGATGTTTTCCCCACTCCAACCGAAGGTAGTTCGAGCCAGGTAGAAAACCGGGATAGGCCCCGTCATGCCAGAACAGTCCCTTTCACTCCCAACACTGCGCCTGGGAAAGACCAGAAGGTCATGGCAGTACCTGCCAACCCTTTCGCTAGTGCGTCTAGCCAGAATACTCAGACTTCAAAGTACCTGCCCCGAGGGCGCAGGGTCTTTCACCCTCTCTACATGCCGTTGTCTAAGGCGCTCTAGATCCTGGCCGAAAGAGGACATCTTAAACCCTTGAAGCCTCGGCCTCTCCCAAAGAATCTCCCTCTCACACATGATGCCGCTTTGTACTGCGCGTACCACCAGCAAACTGGTCATGCTACCGACAATTGTTTCCGCCTCCGTCACGAGGTGCAAGATTTGATCGATAATGAGGTTATCCTTCCACCCACTTCAGCCAAGTTTGTTATTACCCAGCTGTTGGATTTTGAGGATACTGCGAGTATGTGATCGAGGTTGGGACCACCTGTGGGCGGCGCCCGGTATATTTTGGATGTGGCGTCTGGCACGCATTTTTGAGCATCTGCGAATGCTAGTTTTGTAAATACTGGCTTGGGTATCGAGTCAGTCTCTTTGTTTTGTTTTGAGTCTGTCTCATTGTCTTGAGTCAGTTCTTTTTGCTTAAGGGTCTGTCTTGTTGTAGCGAGTCAGTCCCCTTGTATAGAATGTCGGGGGAATCCGGGGTTGTTGCCTCGAACACCGTTTTGTTGTGTAATTACCCTTTTGTTTTCTTTTGAGTCTGTCTCTGCTGTGGAGCCAGTTGCAACCAGGAAATCTGAATGAAACAGCTGCGGCTATCATGTTTCCGTGCTTATTGCTACCTTGAGCTAGTTGTGCCAGAGGATTTGACTGAAATGGCGGAGCATCTCACTTACTCTTCTGTGCTCTAAACTCATTGTATTGACATAAGTTTTTCAAAAACCCTTTTTGAACACTGTGGTGGTGAAAACGAAGAGGAAGGAATTCCTCGGGTTTTGCAAAAATTTGATTCATTTGAGAGAAAGATAGGCGTGCTAAGCCTTTAATGAATGAAATCATGCTTGTTAGCGTAAGTACTGAGAAGGACCCTAGCTGGATCCAGATTGGTTCCATACTATCTTTAGCGCGAGCGATGTGTCGCTTTCGTAAAAACTTTCAAAAACAAAATGTTTTGCGCAGTCCTATGAAGACCTGTGTGGAATCGCTCTTGAGATTGTGCAGCCTAGGATCGCTTTTAGCCTCAAGATTCAATCCGTTTGTTTTCGAGCCTTGAACCCATTCAAAACGTTCAACGATCAACCATCAAGGGAGGAATGTGAGGCCGGGTTTGGAGCAGCCCTCGAACAAGAGGCACCAAAGTTAGATCAAGAGATCAGACGTCGTCAACAGAAGCTTGCAAAGCTAGAACAGAAGCACCCCTCGAACTAGGGGCAAAAATGTCCGATGTGCTTGAAGAGTCGAAGATGGGTCTTTCTGCAAATCAATAACAACAGCCATTCTCTTGGATTTAGATGACTTCAGGATCTCAAAACCATTTGGCATGGACTTGTTGCACTTTTACCCTTTGAGAGGCTCGCTGGGCCGAAAACCTGGAAGGGCGACCCAGGCAAAAGTTAGAGTAAAGGAAAATATATACAAAAAAAGAAAAAACAAAAAAAAAGAAAAAAAGAAAAGAAAAAAAAAGAAAGCAAGAAAAAAAAAAGATGAAAAAGAAAAAAAATAAAAAAATTGAAAAAAGAAAAGAAAAGAAAAACAAAGCTCACAAGGTCGAAAACCCGCATCGGGCGCCTTGGCAAAAGTTAGAGCCTAAAAAGTGAAGGTTAAAATACCCGAGTGTACCTTAACTGGAACTACGTAAGGCTTGATTCCCATGTCTGGGATACGTAGGCAACTTCATTCTGAAGTCCAGCCCCCAACGCTTTCATAGCGCCTCAGTTCATGTAATGGTTTTGATAATCCTTGCCTTCTCTGAATTCGATAGTTCGGTTGTGACAACCGGAACTACGTAAGGCTTGATTCCCATGTTTGGGATACGTAGGCAACTTCGTCTTGAAGTCCAGCCACCAACACTTCCGAAGTGACTGTGTCCATATATTGGTTCTGACCGTCTTCGTCTTCTCCATGTCCGAGAGTTCGATCATCACTGATGAGGACTGTTTGCAAAATGCTGCGGCGTCATCCAAACAAGGGGCAACTTTCCGTTGCCATGAGTTGCCATGAGTCACCGTTCAAACCAGGGGTAACTTTCCATTGCCATGCAGCACTTTCAAGCAAGGGGCAATTTTCCATTGCCTCCGATCCAAGGTTGCATATCTCAAGAGTAAGTTCCGTACTCGTTGAGCATTGACCGTTTGCAAAAATAATTTTTGAAAATTTTTACTGAGGTTGACTATTTTCTTGAAAACTATTCCATTTTCCAAAATTGGACCCTTTTCATGGACCCAAAAAAGGAAAATTTTCAGTGCTCGTAGCCTGACTTGCATGATTTTAAATCAAAAATCGAACAAGTATGTTAATCTAACTCTCACCTTGGTCAAAACTGTTTTAGTAGAAAATCAAAACAAAAAAAAATGGTCAAAGTGATGAAGTAGGGGCACAGTCGAGTCAGGTGTTCTGTCTTTCCCCCGTCATCAACATACTTGCCAGAAGGGCACTCTATTCACCGAAAGAGGGCACCACTGAAGCTGTCAGTAAAGGGCTGTAAGCTCTCAACAACCTCCAAGTAACGAGGTATCAAACCAAATGCGAAGCACAAATCGGAGTAAATCAAGACACTCCATACTCCATCCGGAACATTGACTGAACGTCACCAGAAGAAATAGCCGCGAGCTAATAATATTGGGCGTGAACCCACAACTTCCTATTCATCCATCAATCACCCTGGGGAGGGATGGAAAATGAGAGAATAAAGAATAGAGAGGTGTAAGTCGAGAGAAAAGTGAGAAAAGGGTTTTGAGAGAAAAACCGAGCTTGAGGGCCGAGTGATGTAAGAATCAAAAATGAGAAAGGGTGGGAAACATACCCGGAGGAACTGGCTCCTCGAGATTTGAGGTCTTTCGTTTTTTTGTAAATACATCTGTGTGTCGTGTCTTTTGTCTTGTTTAGCCCAACTTTTGTTTTGGGTCTTTTCCGAGCGTGTCTCGTTGTGTTTAGGTCGTGTACCTTTTGTTTGAGTCTTTCTCGCTGCGTTCAGTTGTAGGCTCGATACTCCGGTTGAAAACCCTTTTCAAAAAATCGTTTGTGCTCAGAGTGCTGTGTCATTTGCTACATTTATGCGAAGCAAAAGAAGAAAAAGGGGAAATTTGGGGCGTCGGAGTGTGCTTCAACTTCAACCGGTTCCACCTTCGTATCCTATCTTGTCAGATTGGATTGTTTATCCAGGGTTTGCCGTGTACAGAATGAACCAAACGCTGTGTTATGGGCTGTATACAGATTAATCCTCAGCAGAGTATGGGCTGTGTGTTCAGGTTAAGCAGTGGTTTGTATGGGTTGTTTTGCTGATTAACTGGTTCATTATCTGGTTAAGGTGTAATATGATGTAATGCGATGCAATGTATAGATGTACAAATATAACACTTTTGCAAACAAAAAAGGGTTTGTTTTATTTCATCATCTTTTTCAAGTACAAAGCTTTGGAAACAAAAATCTGCCTGCGGCAGTACAAGGTACCCTAGTTACCAGTAAAAAAGTATAAAAAAGAAGAAAAACAGCAAAAAACTGTATCAATGTCCAAAGGTCTCAGGCCTAGGGGTCCGTCCTCACTCTCTTCCTGGACGAAGGTCCAGGAGCAGCGTCATCAGCATCATCATCTGAGTCTGAGCCCGAGCTGTCTCCGGTCTCCTCCTCGGATGACTCAGCCTCCGCCTCTGCCTCAGCCTCAGCCTCGGACTCCTCATCATCGTCGTCATCAAGAACTGGAGCCTGCGAGCTGCTCCCTACATGAGTGCGTCCCGCTTTGGTGCGGGGGTATACTCTGCCATCTCGGGTAGAAACGGAAAGCCCGGCCGGAGCACCACCTACAGGAGGAATCTGGAAGGGATGCTGAAAAGTACAAAAGGCAAATGCATCAGAATACTGTGAACAGTTTATCAGTGCAGAATGCAGTGTATGAGTACAGTGCGTGTATGCTGTGAGCAGTGTATCAGTGCAGAATGCAGTGTATGAGTACAGTGTGTGTATGCTGTGAGCAGTGTATCAGTGTAGAATGCAGTGTATGAGTATAGTGTGTGAATACTGTGAACAGATTATCAATGCAGAATGCAGTGTATGAGTACAGTGTATCAGATGCCGCAAAGGCAGCGTATCAGGTGTTGTACTGCGCATCAGAGTATATGAAGCAGTTTATGTATGGTTTGAGACTACGGTTGAAGAACATACCGGAATGCCATAGATAGCTAGAAGATCAAGACTCCGCTGGAACATCCCCATCATAGAGGCGGTTAGCTCCAGGGACTGGCGGGTGTACTCGGAGGAAGCCTGCAAAAGTATTAAATGCATCAGTATTTTGCGGAATATCAAATGAGTTGAAATGAAATGACAATGCAAAATGCAAAATGCAGTAATACATACCGGAGGTAAGCCGTAAAACCCGACTAACTCGTGATCAGCCAGAGGGGGAGCAATGGGAATCTGGTAAGTCGCCCCATCCTGTCCCCGGCATGTCATCGAAGTAGGGAGCGCTGGCTAACTAGCCCCCCGTCCCCTCCGAGCTCCACCCCTGCTACGGACTCGTACTGTCCTCGATGTCCCTGCCCCTGCTCCCACTCCGGCCGCTGGCGCCGCTGGCCTCTCTCGCTCAGCACGGCGGCCATCGCTCAAAGATCGCATGATGAAGGTCCGGACGTACTCCGAGTAGTCGCCCTCGCCTCTTAAACCATCTGCCTCCCAGCCGATCGTATAGTCAGTCATCTGCTCGGGAGTGAATCTTTCTGTCTCCCTCATGTGCTCAGGAGGGTGAACCGGGACTATCTGCTCCGGTAAACCTAGGGTCTGGCGTAGGAAACACTCACCCAGGTACCAAGCCCGACAGACTGGGCCCTCTAGCAAAATCCAGAAACGCGAGGTCTCCTCAGCACCGGCAAATCGATCCCGAATCACGGCTGGCAATGGAGCCCAAGGCTGCCAGGTGATCTGAAAATGAAATGCAGATTGTTATCTACTGTTATTGAAAATACAGTGTAAAGCGAAGCTTAAATGAACTGCAAAGTTGAACATACCTCTGCGGGGGTGATGGTGTCGAAGTAGCGGCGGAAAAAGATAAACGCCTCCCGCGATCTCCGTACACACCTCCCGTCAAAGCGGCGCGAGAACGCAACGACAAGAGGGGTCTCCACGTCTGGCACAGGCGCAAGTCTTGGGAAGTAGGCATAGACCCACAACTGCAGAGCAAATACCAGTATGCTTATCAGATAAAACAGAATACAGAAGAAAGCAGAAATCACAGAGCCGTGTATTGTGCAGTGTATTGTGCAGGGTGTACAGTGTGTGCAGTGTACAGTCAGTGTAAAACAGAGTATATGTGTGACGTGTGTGCAGTATACAGTCAGCGTGAAGCAGACCACAGTGTGTGCAGTGTACAGAGTACAGAAAATGTAGAGCAGAAATGAAAAACAAGAGAAGAACGTACCTCCCAAGCTCGCCAGTAGCCCCCGAGCAGCTGTCCGCTGCAACGGGAGGCTGAGCTCATGTACCCATATAGAGTGGCCAAGGCAGCGCCACCCCAGTCATAGCGCAAGATCCGGGTGACATCCACGAGAGTGCTGAGCAAGCAGAGGGGCACAGTGTTCGCCCGGTCGGCGAAAATAGTCGTCCCTAGCAGGAACATGAGAAAGCCGCGCGCATATCGCTCCATCGCCTCCTGAGTCATCGGAGCCTCCTCGACTAAGGCTGGCTGGACTCTAAACTGGACCTCGAACCATGAATATCTGACGAAGCCGGGATGTGCGAGAGGTGGCACCTCGCCGAGCAGGTAGATCTAAGCAGCCTCCCACTCGTCCATGTCGGTGTCGAAGGGGATCGGATCACCCCCTATCCCGATGCCGGTGAGCATCGAGAAGTCGTAGGGAGTCGTCGTCATGTCTCCCGTAACAGAGAAGTGGAAGGAATCGGTGGTGTCCCACCACCTCTCCACTAGAGCGGCAAGGAGAGGCCTGCTCGTGGTGAGTCTGGAAAGTCCTCTGCAAAATGCGCCAAAGCCGGCCTGGTCCACGATGTGGCGAACCGCATCGGGTAGCTCCGCGTACCATTCTCGGGCGGCAATGTTCCCATACCCCCGAACGGCATGGGAATCTCCCTGTTTTCAAGCAAACAATTGCGAAGCAATGTTAAATGTACAGTTTTGAAAAGCATTCAGAATTGGTTAAGATACAGCGTGTGTGTACGTTTTCAGATTCAAACAAACATTGGTTACCGGTGTGCTTACAGTGAACTACAACGTGTGATGTGTCAGCATGTTTGGGTGGTTCAGTACAGATATAGCATGTGTGCACGTTTTTCAGATTCAAACAAACATTGGTTGCCGGTGTGCTTACAGTGAACTACAGTGTGTGCTGTGTCAGTGTGTTTGAATGGTTCAGGGCCAGTGCAATGTGTGTGCACATGTCAGATTCAAATAGATATCAGTGGCAAGTGTGTTCACAGTCAACTATAGTATACGGTGCATCAGTGTATCTGAGCTAACCAGTTAAAGAACATAATTAACTACGACAGTTAAGTGTTCTACATTGCGAAAAATAAAACAGAGGGAAGAATGTACCTCGGAAGCGCTGAAGGACAAATGAGACGTCGGCTCGCGCAAGAGAAGCTCTGGAGGCACCGCCCTATCAAAGCTCCTGAACTGACGGAGTCCGTCGGGAGGCAGGATGTGGATCGCCGGCCGGTAGGTCGCCGGGTCGAACGGGCGGACGCTCAAGGGGAGAAGCTCGACCCCGGAATCCATATCATGATCCGGGGGAGTCCCGCCCCGTGGAATGTCATCCGCCATGTCAAAGGTGATGAGAAAATGGCCGGGAAAGTGGAAATCGGTTGAGAATGCGAAAGGTCAACCAAAAAGTCAACCCCGAGAGGGCAGAAAATGGCCGGAAACGTCGGGAAATGGAAGAGGCACGAAGATCAAGAGGAACACGAGGGGAACAAACCCCAAGAGGCGGAAATCGAAAAGGAAGCACCGAAACGAAGTTTCGATCAGATGAAAATGTTCGAAACGCAAAGATATTCGCGAATCAAACGATGAAACGGGGGCTAAAACCGAAGAAAACGGAGAATAAGGCTCGGGAAATACTCTAGAGAGAGAGAGGAAGCAATTTCGGCCAAGGAAAATGAGGAAAATAGGGTTTGAAACCCTATTTTAAAAGACCCAAGCCAAAAGGACAAAACTGCCCCAATTTAGGCATTTTTGGCCGGTCGGCTACATTTTTGGCCGGCCGGCCGGCCAAATATTTGGCCGGTGATGTATTTTGATGGCCAGTGGATGGCCGGTGACCTCCCCTTTTGGCCGGTGAGCCTTCTACAACCTTGTTTGGGTCAGATGTATAGTTTGGGGCCTTCATTGCTCAAGACAATGCAAGAAAGTGCATTTTCGAAGTTCAACCAGCCTCCGTTTTGACTTCGGACTGTGTCTTCTGTGCGTGACGCTCGAATATGGGTGTGGTGTATCCTTTTTGTCTCTTGCAAGAGTCGAAAGTTGCCCCCACATGCATTGTCTTGCATTTGCATTTTAATGTCCGGTCTGGCGAGACCTTAAACACGCACGGTCTGGCGAGACCTTAAATACGTACGGTCTAGAAGACCTTAAATCCTCGGAAGGTGCAAAACCTTTGGTGCATTGATGTGCACAGTTCATTTGCATTATCATGCATTTCAAAAGCCGCGCGTTGCCGCATATTCAAAGTTCATGCATGTTCATGCATTTCAAGCCGCGCGTTGTCGCGCATTAAAAAAAAAAAATTTCATGCATTGTCATGCATTTCAAGCGACTTGCGTTGTCGCGCACTCCATGCAGCATGCATTTCAAAAAAAAACATGCATCATTTTAAAAACAAAAACAAAAAAACACGTGCATATGTCATGCATTTCATCATTGTAAATAGTGCATGTGTCATGCATTTCATTGTAGATAGTGCATATGTCATGCATCATTTTAAATACTGCATATGTCATGCATTCCATTGTAGATAGTGTATTTCACTGTAAATACTGCATATGTCATGCATTATTTTCAATATTGCATATGTCATGCATTCCATTGTAGATACTGCATATGTCATGCATTCCATTGTAAATAGTGCATATGTCATGCATTACGTTGTAAATAGTGCATGTGTCATGCATTTCCACTGTAAATATACATTCCATTGCATATTGTAGATATCGCATTGTAGATTGCATGCATTCACTGCATCACCTCCGTCTAGGGCTTGCACCTTTCCTTGTTGAGCTTGGTCTGGTATGTGCTCATACTTTTTATGTCGAAGCACAGTTCTGCATGTGTACGCGCCTATTCCACGCTGGTATGTTGGTTTGAGGGTTGCGGCACCTTTTCTGTGTTAAACATGGCTCGTTTGTGTCCATGCCTTTCCTAGACAAGATACGGTTTGGCCTGCGTGCATTATCCATTGTATCCTATCCATCCATTACATATTGTAAATATTGCATTGTAGCTTACATGCATTCACTGCATCACATCCATCTATGGCTTGCGTCTTTCCATGTTGACCTTGGTCTGGTATGTGCCCATACTTTTCATGTTGAAACGCGGTTATGAGATTTGGTGTACGCCGCCTATTCCACGCTGGTATGTTGGTTTGAGGGTGACGGCGCCATTTTCCGTGTTAAATGTGGTTTGTTTGTGTCCATGCCTTTCCTAGGCAAGATTTGGTTTGGCTGCATGCCATATCCACTGTATATGTTACATTGTAGTGTAATTTTTGCATCCAGCATTAGGATCATTGTTCTTTCGTTAGCGGGTTGTTTCCCCACTTATGTCATTCCACCCAATACTTGTTCTTGTGTCCGTCTACATCACTCATAGTTCTGCATGTGTACGCGCTTTGAGGGTTGCGGCACCTTTTCTATGGTAGACGGACTTGTTACTTCCATCAATCTATTTGACATTTGTGTGGTTTTGAACCGCTCATGATTTGATCATGATTCAATTGCATTGCATATCGTTTGCATTATTTCAATTGCATTGCATTTCCATTTGCATTATTATACATAGTTTTGTATATATTGCATATCATTTTGCATATCATTTTGCATGTTATGCATGTTGCCAACAATATCGTACCTGTTAAGTTGCTTTCTTTGTAGGCACGATATTGTATGTACGGTTCATTTGAGGCTGGTGCAACCAGACGAACCGCACAGGTATTGTATCCTCCGAGTGAGACGTTTTGAGAATTGCATAATTCTCTTACATCCTTTCTGCATTGTAGTGTAGTTTGGTGTATGCTAGTTTAAAACTGTCGCATGTTATGCTTCGTTACAGCTTTCTTTGCATGATCATAAGTTATGCTCGGCTTCTTGCATTTTCGATTGCATTTTGCTCCTGCCTTCGGGCGCATATCTTTATTGCCTTGCATGCTTTGTCTAAGTCTTCGGCCTTGTCAAAAATGGGTCGTCTCTGGGCTTTGACATTCACTCCCGTCATTGTTATGACTTTCGAGTTCTGTCAAAGAGGGGCAGCTATAGACACCCCATTTTTGACCGTCCTCAAGACTTGGACGTCACCGCTTGAACACTCGGTGATCATCCATGTCTGTGTTCGTCTTGAGTTCCCGGAGGTCTTGGCTACGCGCCTTGCCTCAGGATCTCTCGACTCGACTGTTTTGTGTTTGGTTTTGTACCAAACACTTGTGTTTTGCCTTGGAGGGGCAGGGAATGGCTTGTGGGCCATCCCCACACTCCACCGGCCATGGCTTGAGGCCACCGGCTGTGTTTTTGTTGCCACCGGCCAAATGTTTGGCCGGCCGGCACTGTAGATGGCCGGCTGACTATCTTTTTTTGGTCAATTGCATTTTTGACCGGCCGACTACTGTGCATCTGTTTTTGCAAATATTTTCATGCAGCTGGCATGCACTTGGCTCCCCTCCATACACGTGTGTGGAGGGATTTCCCTCTTAGCTAGCTTGTCTTGTAAGCTTACAAGATTGAGCTCTATAAGAGGGAGCCTCTTCTTCCTCCATTAGGGTTAGAAAAAAAGGAGACAAAAAAGCTGAGGAGAGCTCTGATATTAGGGTTTTGAGTTTGTATCTCTTCTATCTCTATATCTTATTCTCTTGAGCTTAGTGTGTGTGTTTAGTCTCATTTTTGCACAAAAACACCCACTATTACACTATCCTCTTGGAGCTGAGGCCCTTGAAGGTTGTTTTTGAAGTTTTGGAGCTGGTTTGAGCCAAAGAAGCTGTTGGTCTTCCATTCTTGAAGAGGGTCTACAAGGGTGAGCACTTACTTCTTTAAATATCCCTTTTTTGTAAAGCTTTTTTGACTATCTTGCATCTGTTTTTGAGCTTAGCATATAACACATAAAAGTCTTGTTTTTGCCTACTCTAAATAGTTGTTTAAGGGTGTTTTAAGCTTTAGGGTTGTTTGACCCCTCTTAAGGCTTGTTTGGCCCTTGTTTTGTGCCATTTTGGTTGAGCTCCGGGACCATTGTGTTTGGGCCTCCTCATCAGTGAAATCTTGAGGGATTTCAGAGGTGTGGATGGTGCCTTGAGGTCCTAAGAAGGAGAGGGCCACCCCCTCTCCTTGTTGCCCTTGAAAAGGGACATTTTTGCCTCTTGAGGGAGCATCTAATTAAGTGTATGTTGACCATGCCTTAGCTTATTTTTTGTGCTTATTATATCATGATTTAGCACTGTTTTGAGTTGGTTTGGGTACACCTTGCTTGCTTAGCATACATGCCTTGTAATGCCATGATTTGCCTTAATACATGCATAGCATTTAGACTACCATGCTCATGTATTTTGGCCAAGCTTTGTGAAGCTTATATGCATGTTTTGATGTGTTTGAGGTCTGTTTTTGGTCATTCGGGTCATTCATGTTTTGCTTTGCATAGCTACCATGTAATCCCCCTTTGTATGCCTTGATGCATTAACCATGAGCATGCCATCCTTCCATCTTTCCAATGCTTTGGAACCATTTTTCATGGCATTTCAGTCCTTGTTTCATGTTCACATGCTTGCATTTTATCACTCCTTTAATACTTTAAGAGGTTGTGTTGTATGCTCCATGTTTAAGCATTTGTGCATGCCTCCATGTGTAGATCATTTAGATGCCATCTAAGTGGTTTTTGGGGCCTGCCTTAACATGATTTAGGACTGTTTTGATCCATTTTGGTCATTTGCTTCATGTGTCATATGATCATGCTTTAGGTCCTTGGGCTTGGTTGCATGCTTAGCTTGCATTAGTAGGTTGATTTGGCATCATTTCCTACATGTTTTTCAGAGCTTACATTGCACGCTAATTGTCCATGTTTGGCCTCCTTTTAAGTGTGCTTAGAAGTTGTTCCTTTATGCTTAAATGTTGGCCCATCAACATGTATATGTGTGTGTGTGTTGGCCCTCACTTCCATAGCATTGGCCACTGTTTTAGGCTTGTTTGAGGGCTGCCTAAATTAGTTTAAATCCATCCCATTTGCTTGTTTGCATGCTCACCTTGTATGTTTGCTTGCATACTTGCATGTACACATTGCATTGCCATGTTGCATATTAGTTCACATGCTTAGGATTGCATTGCATCGGCATGCATGCTTTGCCTCTTGAGTTGAGTATGATAGAGGTTGAGCCCCTTTGTTTGATTATGTGCATTGCATTCCATATCAAAATGCACACTTGATTCTTTGGACCATCATGCATGGAAATGCGCGATTGGTGGTCCAAGAATCGAGGCACATCCTCCTTTGAGTCATACACATGATAAGGGGTGTAGTTGGTGCATACATTGCTTGAAATGCATTGCCATGCTTTTTTTTGCCCTCTGTTGCTGTCAACACAGATTCTGCAGGAAGATTTGGCCGGCCGGCCATCTTCAGTGTCGACCGGCCATCCATCAGTGGCCGATAACTCAATTTGTGGCCGGTGACCATTCTCCATGGCCGGTGACCAATTTCCTCAGCCGGTGGTGTTCCACAGTGTGCAGAGAGCATATCCTGAGACTTGTGTAGTCTTCAGAGGAGCAGAACAGCCAAAGTAGAGGCATCTTGTGCATGACAGTGTCCTTCCGAGCAAAACCGAGCGCGCATGCATGGGACCCTCTTCCCGAGGCTACTTATTGCTTAAATTAGATTAGTTAATTTGCTTAGCTAGTTTAATTGGTCTGTAATATTTAATTAGCTTGTAGGTTAATTAAATTGTATTATTCTTTCGGTCCCTCCGAGTGAGGGCAAATTTGTAATAAGTGTGGGTGCGTGTGTGCATGTCTTCCAACCCCCACTTCTTTCTCCCTTTTACTTACCTGCTTTGATGGTTAGTATTAGGACATATTTAATTTAGCATATCTTATGCTATGCATGCGTGCATCATTCATCAGTATTGCATGCACCGGGCTCGGCGCATCATGCTAACTACATAAAGTATTTCAAATCTAACTTGAATACATGCTATCTGTGCATTTTCACATGTCATCCTTAGATTAGCCGAGCCTATTCTAGTGACATTCTGTATGCGTTGCATTAGCCATCTTAACACGAACTAGGATCATGCATATGATTACTAACTAGTTTCTGTTTTGGCTTGGAGTACATTGTAAATATTTTATACTTTAACATTTCGCATGAGTGTGAATGTTAACATGACAGCATGCTTACCATGTGGCTAGATGCTTATGTGATATAAACTGCCTGAATGCCTGTAGGTGAAGGTTGGACTGTTTGAGTTGGAACAACTTATTGAAATCCGTGTTTTAGCCTACTTGCGAGTAGCAAAATCTTAAAACGTTTTCCAAACGAACGGATATGCAATGCTTTATTCCAAATTAGGCGATCTAGTCTATACTTGTTTTGCTGTGTGCATCACGTAGTAAATCTAGGCTAATAACCGAAATAAGAACGCGTAACGTTTTCAAAATCAGATATCACGGTTAGTAGAGGCCGATCTTTGATCGGGCGAGAGGGGGTGCTCATAGCTGACCTTCTCCAATCGTACCCAAGCTTTTGAGCCGAGGCAACTTTGGTGATGACGGACACGTGGCCTTTGGCACCGAGTCAGGGTTTCCTAAATTCCCCCATTAAAAAATATTTAGGTGGCGACTCTGTATCTGGCAAAACAGTCCATGTTTGGCACTTCTTTCAAAAATCTGTTTTTTTTTTTCAAAACGATTTGCCGAATTTGGACTCTTTGGTTCAGATTAAGAACTGTGACACAAATTGAGTCCGAACTGTAGTGAGGCCCAAGGGCGCGTCTACACAAGGATACAATCAAGAAGAAGGTATTGATTTTGATGAAATCTTTGCTCCGGTTGCTAGATTAGAATCGATTCGCATGTTACTTGCATTTGTATGTTTTAGAGATTTCAAATTTTATCAAATAGATGTAAAAAGTGCATTTCTAAATGGTTTTATAAATGAGGAAGTTTATATTAAACAACTCTCAGGTTTCGAAGATCATGCTTTTCCAAATCTTATTTTTAAACTATCAAAAGCTTTATATGGTTTGAAACAAGCACCTCATACATAGTATGAACGATTGAGTTAATTTTTTATTGAAAATAATTTTTCTAGAGGAACGATTGATACAACACTTTTTGTTAAAACTAAAAATGATAATTTACTTGTTGTGCAAATATATGTGGATGACATTATATTTGGTACTATTAATGAAACCTTGTGTAAGAAATTTGCTAAGTGTATGCAATGCGAGTTTGAGATGAGCATGATGGGGAAACTAAATTATTTCCTTGGGCTTCAAATCAAACAATGTAAGGAATGAATTTTTATCAACCAAGCTAAGTACACAAAAGAACTACTCAAAAAGTTTGGTATGTATGACTCAAAAATAGCTGGAACACCTATGAGCACATCCATTAAGCTAGACAATGATGAAAAAGGTAAGTCCATTGATCAAACAAAATATTGAGGTATGATCGGCTCACTTCTTTATTTAATTGCAAGTAGACCAAATATTATGTTTAGTATTTGTATGTGTGCTAGATATCAATCAAATCTTAAGGAATCACATTTTAGTGCTGTTAAAAGAATTTTTAGATATCTTGTTGGCACTCAAAATTTAGGACTGTTTTATCTTAGAGGTGTTGCATTTTATTTAATTAGTTACTCGAAGGACGACTTTGCCAGATGCAAACTTGATAGAAAAAGCACCAGTGACACTTGTCACTTTCTTGGTAACTCATTAGTATCAAAAAGTAAAATTTTGTTGTTTTATCAACGGCTGAAACTGAATATATAACTTCCGGAAGTTGTGCCCAAATATTTTGGATGAAATAACAATTGGAGGACTTTGATTTGCATTATGATTATATCCCTATTAAATGTGATAATACTAGTGCTATCAATTTAAGCAAAAATCTGGTTTAACACTCACGGATAAAACATATTGAAATTCGATATCATTTTTTAAGAGATCATATTCAAAAAAGAGATATTGTACTTGAATTTGTAAACATTGATAAGCAATTGACAGATATTTTCACAAAACTCCCAAGCGATGATCGCTTCAATTTTATTTGTGGCGAGCTTGGAATGTCGATTTCTACTAAAAAAGTTTTGTTATGACTGTGAAACTTGAATTTTTGTTAAAATGATATATGTGTATTGCTACATTGATATGGAAACAATTATATCAGTTGAATGTTCTCAAGTCCTTCATACATTTATTCTCCTTAACAGTTTGTTATTCTCAACTGTGTAAATTTTTTTTGGGTTCTGCCTCTTGAAGTAAAATTAACTTTGCATACATTGATTTTTTTTTAAACTCTCATGGTATTTTTTTTGCATTACCATTCCAGCAACACCAACGTCCCATTAAGTTTAATTTCTATTGGTATTATTTTATTTTAATTTTTTATTTTGCTATTAGGCTTGATTTCTTTTATTTTTATTTTTTTTTCTCATTATTATTTTTTGTTTGGACTTAATTTTCTTTTCTTTTTTTTGCCTTTTTAATTTCATTTTTCAATACTTAAACATAAAAACAAAAACAAATCAAAATATAAATATTTATATAAAAAAAAACACCATTTATTTTTTTTTATGGACATACGCCAATCAAAGCAAACATATTTACATAAAAAAAACAAAAACAAAACCCTTCATTTTTTTACGGCCATACGCCGATCTTACTTACTCTCCTCTTCCATCGTTTTCTTCCTCTTTTTATCACCTTGGGAGGCCCTTGAAGGCCCTGCCCCCTTGCTTTCGTCGAAAGCGATGACTCCCCGCTGACTATCAAAGGTCAAGAACGACGTTACTCCAAATCGGGCCATAGAGGTGGTCTTCCGTTTAAGCTTTTTATTTTCGGCCTTCAGTGCGCAAATCTTTGCTCGCACATCCTTGTATATGCGCTGGAGCAGCGAGAGTTGGGCGATGACCTGGTGAAGCTCACTCATCCTGTTCTGCAGTCGATGAGCCAATTTTGTAACTGCAGTCACCGTCTCCATACAGGACGTCAATGTGAAATGATTGGCTTCAGTGTTTGATTGAGCTGCTATTATTTGCTCAATCGACATCATAGGAAGGTTGAGAAGAGTAGGAGCCGGGGCACTTGGCCCAGCAGCGCTTACGGGATCATTCAGGTCCGGAAAGAAAGTAAGGGGACGGGACGAGGCCATGAAGTAGAAGAAATGGATGTAATCGACAAGATGGTCGTTTTTGGCAGCTTTTCTGCTCTGCTCAGTCTCTCTGTTCTATTTCTCTCACGTAGAAGAAGAAAGAGATTGAAGCGAATAAGAAATAAGAAGGAGAAGAGCGTGATTAAGAAGAAGATGGTGGAGAAAACGACAAGAGAGAGAGAGAGCCGAGGCCGTTGATTAAACCGTCTCGCTTTTGTCGGTTAGCTGACGCAAAAGCGAGGACGCGTGTCCGACACAATTTTCGACGGAAAAGAGAGAAGCGCCCGAATCGTATATATATGTATATATATGTTTTGAATTATATAGATGTCATTTATCACTATCATTTTCCTCCTCCTCCTCCAGATTCTGACCTATGATTTCCTTTTGATAATGTCACAGGGGGAGAAATTATATGATGTTATGTATTATGGTATTATTTTATTATGATGTTATGTATTATGGTATTATTTTCAAATTATGGTATTATTTGAAAACTAATCTGATTATTATGTATTTATGGTTTGATATCTTAGTCTCATATCATGTCTCTAATTAAAACTTATTTATTACACATGTGCTAACTTATGTATTTAGAAATGAATTCAGGGAGCATAATTTGAGGAGGAGCTTTTCTTACGCTCAAATCAAATCAAAACATCATTGTGTGCCATCATAAAAAAGGGAGAGATTGTTAGACTTATTTATTTTGATAATTTATTTAATTATGTTTTTAATTTATTTGGAAGAGAAAAATAAAATCAAAAATTATTTTAATGATTTATTTAAAAGAGAAAAATAGAATCAAAATTTATTTTGTCTCATTATTTCTTACCTAAACTTTTATCTTAAATGTTGTTAGAATGTATTTAATATTTGATTAAATTAGGAGTTCAAACAGCCCAAAACAAAGGTTCAAACAGCCCAGCACAGCAGTAGGCCAAAAGGTTCAAGTGGAAGATATTCAAATTAGTAATGATGGAGTGGAAGATATTCAAATAAATACAACGGCTATAAACGGCTATAAATTCAAATGAATACAACGGCTATAAACGAGTATAAGTTTTATTATATATACCAAAACCTCTAACGTAAACAAGTTACAAAAAAAAATCAAAAAATATTCTTTGATTTATAATCACTCCCATCTATTCTCTGAAATTTTTTTGAGAAGTATTTTTTAATTTTTGTTTATATCCTCTCTCAAAAATTATACATTAAGTGGTATAGTTTTAAACTCATCTTTCCTATGTAAGGTTTACAGAAAAATCAGAGCTTCATTTTTGTATCTATCTTTGAGAGATAATTCTTGTAACTTTCTGTGAAAGCAAAAACACGTTCTTTTCAACCTTGTAAGAGTGTAGTAAAGTCTGTGTAAAATCTGTGGAGGATTGCTCCATTTGTGAAAAGGTTGCTAGCACCCTGTGAAGCTAGAGTATAGTGGAAAATCTCAAGTGAAACTTGAGGAGTGAACGTAGGTCGAGTTGAAGTCGAACCACTATAAATTTGTTTGCCTCTCTCTCCCTTATCTCTTTATTTTATTTAAATTGCCATAGCTATATTTTATATTTTCACTGTACTAAAATCATTAACTGACATAGTTGTTAGAACATTTGTTTTAATTATTTTTATTTCATTAACTATATTTATCTATTGTGCTAGTAATAATTTTTATTAGGATATTATTAATGTTTAATTGTAAAAACCTAATTCACCCCCCTCTTAGGTTGTCTTTTGGGTAACAAATTGAATATACCATTGCTCAATTTGAAGAACAAAGTCGTCAGCTTGATAAAATATAAACTAATTTGACAAAAATAAATATCAAAAAAATATTTTTGAATTTTTAAAAATTATTTTTACTTACTAAAGATAAAATTATGTAAAATTGATAATTTTTTTACACATTTATTTTACCAAATTAATTTTTATTATGTGTTTGGATAATGATCATGTAATGGGTAGTTATTTTTATTTTCATTAAATTAGTTTCTATTTTTCCAAAAATCAGATATGGCGACAACTTTAATATCATTATTAAACCAATCTATTAAATCAAAAAATCTAAAACTAAAAACATTTGATATATTAAATATATCGATTACATATTACAAAGCTAATAACTACCCATTACATGATCATCATTCAAACACAAAATAAAAATTAATTTGGTAAATAAATAAATAAATGAATGTGTAAAAGATTTATCAATTTTACATAATTTTATCTTTGATTAAATTGACAACTTTGCCCTTAAAATTAAGCAATGGTATCTTCAATTGTTCTTATTTAGAACAAGATTTAAAATTTAGAGTCAAATATATCACAATTGAAAAGTTAAGAATCAAAATAATACAAATATTAAACTATAAGGACTATTAATATAAGGGGTACTTACCAATTAGTCCTATTTACTAGACTTATTTACCTACAGGTCCTAACTAATAAATTTAATACTATAAAAATAAGAGAGTGATAAATTTATCACTAAAAAATTATTCATAAAAAAGAGACTGATAAATTTATCACTATAAAATTATTCATAAAAAAAAAAGACTGATAAATTTGTCTTTATCACTTAATAAATTATATCAAATAGGACTTAATGGGTAATAAGTCTCAAAGTAGGACCTATTGGGTAATAAGTCTCCCAAGTAGGACCTATTGGTAGTTTACCCTTAATATAATTCGTCCCCTAATATACAAGGACAAAGTAGCTAGCTAGTTTTAATACGGTTGACAAACTACATGCTCAATTTGAACTCAATTAAGTTCTAATAATTAAAGAATGTCATAGCAAAGTCGTTAGAGACTACTACCTAATTTTTCATGAGAGAGAGAGAGAGAGATTACTTTAGAGAGTTAGGAAGATAAGCATGGCTTACCTTCCATCACCTTCCTTAGCTCCAAACATGCCACCTAAACCTCCTTCACCAACTTATATATATCAATCCTAGCTATTTGTTTCTTCTTCAACTTAATTAAAAAAATAAAAAATAAATAAAAAATCATCAACCTACACTTTTCAACACACAATACATAAGTGGTTAATTTAATCTTCTATTAATTTAAAGTCACTTTAACACAACAAAAGCATGAACATAACAAATTAATATATAGATTTCATTATTAATATTGTATATTATATTTGAAACAACTTACTCAGTAAAATATCACAATTTAAAATGTGTAGATTAAATTTATTTTTATTTAACATCTGCCTTATTTCAGGGCTTAACCAGAGAGGTGGAGGGACTGCAAACAAAGAGCTGGCTATTTGTATAATGACTTGCTCAAATTATAAAACTCTTAAATTATTTACCTTGATTAGTTGAAAAAAAAAAAAAAAAAAAAAAAAACTTGTAAAATATTTTTCTTAAGTTATGTGCAACCAAACACAAAAAAATAAATTAGGAGCAAAATATTTTCAGTTCATTGTTATAAATCTTTTTATTTTGTTGTAAGGTCTCCATTTAAATGTTTATTGTTTTATTTCTTTTTTATAAAATCTATGAATCTATGATTTCTTGCAAGTGTGTTGGGTGACTGCTTGACATAGGGACAAGATACATTATCTCTATATATAATTTTTTGAAAAATTTTATAATGCTAAAATTTTATACATAATTTACTTTTAAAATAATGTGACAATGTCAAATTTATAAATTATATTAGTAATGATAGGTCTTGTAATTTTAAATAAAACCATGACAATAATGTATAATTTTTTTAATATGGAGGACACTACTATAAATTTTTACTTGAATATTGACCCTCCTAATCCAAAATAGTGGCTCTGCATCTACATTCATGCATCAAGCTAGCAAAAGGGATACCAAACTGCAAAAGGTGGACCCATCATGTGTAAAATGTGTTATCTAATCCTAGGGCATAAAGTTCAACAAAAATTTGAGTACTTTTGTCAAAGGAAAGAAAAAAATTGGAAAGAGCTTAACAAAACTGTCCTATGTGCATGGTCAGAGCGCATACTAGGATTTTTTTCCCTGTCATTGTTTTGAAAAGAATAATAAAATTATACATGGAATTAGGAAATTTTTGGGAAGGACAAATTTGTGAGATGCTATGTGATAGATCTGCTTTATTAGATGACTGTTATGTGTGTCTGTTCAATAATAAGAAAATTACATTTACATTATGATTTTAATTACGTTCATTTGATCACGATAATTTAGTCTTTAATATTTAGTAATTGCTAAACAATTTTTTTCATCTATCAAACTGTCCAAAATTGTTAAACGATTTTCTTCATTACGTTTCTCAATTATTAAACAATCTAAAAATTTTAGTATATATTACAAACGTATTGCATTTACAGTCATCACTAATTCATATGAAAATTGAGCTTATAGAAGTTTGCTAAGCTTGTAGCGGTAGTAAAATGAGGAAGTCAAGAGGGAAATATTTTATTTTCAAGAAGAATTCAATAATGTATGGGAACTTAAATTTACCCTCTTGAAAAAGTCTTGTTTTTTATTGAAGAGAAAATATATACTCTTTCTTATTTGAATGAATCAACATGGAATGAGTTGTTCAAATAAAAATAAAAACAAAAACAAAAAAATAGATGAGTTTGTTATGAAGACAATTTAAAATTGTTTTTGTGTTTCTGATATAATAGTAATCACAGATTGTTTTGGAATCAACCTTAACCAATTGAATAATAGTCACACTCATTCAAACAACATTTATATATTCTTAAAAAAAGAGAGGGTATGTACTGTAGTCTTTACCAAACAAAGCTTTATAAAATAACTGCATTTTGGTAGCCATAGAATCGAGAATAAGTATACTTTGAAAAAAAAAAGAGGTCAAAAGGGGTGGGCTGCAAAACGCCAAGAGACAATAGGAAGTTGAGATATATATAAAATACTTTTAAAATAATAATGTAAAGAAAGTAAAGAAAAAGAAAAGGTGTAAACTGCATTTTATATAAAATTTTACTTTGACTTTTATTTTTTTTAATTGTGACCGTTAATTTTTTATCCTTTCAGTCAAGTATGAATCTCACACTTTCACTAGTATGTCATTCTAACCTGTAACATAATCTCTACGTATATCACTGTTATTATTTGGTTACGTGAGCCTCACATGTAAATTATATTACTCATTTGAACGGAAGACTTGCAAAAAAAGTAACATTAATACTTGATTAAAAATGTAAAGTGTCAACTGTAAAATGTAAAATGTAGAGGGAATAGATAGAAAATAATTTTTGGATTACATAGAAGCAATAGAAGGTTGATAATAGGTGTGGAATCATAATTTGAATTACAAACTAAATGCAGTCTAGAATTTTTTAAAAAGTAAATTCTGAAAATTGAAACCAAGCAGATGAGGTTGGTTTGGAATTGATATTTTTAGTTGTTTTTTTTATTAATTTTTTTATGAACCTTTTTTTTTCAAAAATTGAAAAAGCTTTACACCTCTAGTTTTTACTCAATTACACCGCTTAGTAATTTTTTTTTAAAAAATTCACTAAAAATAAAACAATAACAATAGCAATAACAAAAAAAAAAATTTGCTTCTTTTTTTTCTTTATCTTTAGTGAATTTTTTCAAAAATTTTTACTTTTAAAATTTTTCTACATTAAATAGACAGGAAAAGTAAATTTTTTTTATATAACTTCAAAAAAAAAAAATCAATAAAAAAGAAATTGAGAATGTGGATGCCAAATTAATAGCAGATTCATATGTTAAATTATTACAACCGGACACAATATTTCTTTATAAGTTCGAATTCTAAATTTCTTCTTAAAACTTTTAAAAAATAATCCTAGTTTGGTAAACATTTTAGGGCTAAAAAAAAAAAAAACAAAATAGACTATATAAGTCAATAAGACAAAATATCACATCGAAACTAAATCATTTTATTTTCTCTCAAAATTTAAAAAAAACTCAAAACAACGGGGTTGGTTTGGCAAGGGTTATGGGCTTTTTTGGCATGAGCCACAAAAGACAGAATAGCTCATGAGCCATAACAGACAAAACATCTCATAATCATAATCATTACACTCTTCTCTCACAAAAAAGTCAAAAAAGTCAAAAACCAAAAGTCCTTCTCAAACCAAGCTTTTGAGCCCAGGCTCATATAGCTAAAAAAAGCCAAAAGTCAAAAAGTCCCACTTTCAAACGGAGCTAAAAAGGCTTCTATACAAAAAAAATTGATTACTGTAGCAATGTCAAACGAAGCTATAATTAAATAGACTCTCAGTTATTTAATAATGACCTAACAAATGATTAAGTTTGTGATAAATTAAAAATATAATTTTGTATATTATATATAGAATTAAAAAAAAAATTAAGGGTGTTAGTTTATTTGTTAATTATTAATATTCCGCAAAAACAGGCTTCTTGTTGTGCATTTTTAGAGGGAGGAGAGGAGGTGACGCGTGGGGCCCACCCTACACACGAAACTCACGACTGGGAAACGGTCAAAAGTGCCCACACGCACTCTGTCCGTTCAGTTTTTCATTTTTTGTCTGGAGCTATTAACACGAGGAAAAAAAAAAAACACAAGAAGGATTATTATGATTTTATTTTTATTTTTTTTAAAAAAAATTGCAAATTAATGGGAACTAACAAAACAAAGTAATTATACTATAAATGTAAACTTTTGTGATGCAACTCTGATATACAATAAAAGTTTGTACCAGGAACATAAAAGACTTGTATCATGCACACAGAAAATTTACATCCCTATAAAAATATAAATATTCTTTCACTGATTTACAATTTACTCCTATTAGATCACTATAAAAATGGAACCTTGTTGGAGACCCCCAGCTGGGCAAGACCCCCAGCACCTCCCACCTCCACCTGGGGGCTGTGAGAGGAAGATAAAAAAAAAAAAAAAAAATATTTTGCACCAATCAAAAAACAGTGGGGGTGGTGGAGGTCACCCCCACTGGAGGTCCAAGGCATTTCTGATAAAAATGTAAATATTTTTTCACTATTCCATTGATTTGCAATTTTCGTTATTTTTTTTCTCCTTTATATCAATCAAATGCTAGAGGGTTTGACATTGGTATTATATTTAATTTATTTTGTTTTTTTATTGGTACATTAAAGTTTTTTTTTTTTTATTTATAAAATTCATTTGATAAAATGGAGAATATAACCCAAAACAAAAAAAACAAAAAAAAAAAACAAAAGAATGAAAGCAAAGTAAAAAGACAAGTATGCTTGAACATCAAAAGAAATTTTATATCAGATTTTGCACCCTTTTTGGGTTGATGCTTATTTGCAGTGGATACTAGTCTACCAAATATCCAATTTTGTTAAGGAATATACTTGTTGCATAAATCTCCCTTTAACCCACTTTTTAATTGTTAACAACTTCCATATTGATCAAATACTCATTTTTCTAATATTTCCTAACATAATTTCTAATTGTTCAGAACTCCTATAATTATAAAATTCTCATTTCTTTGTTGAGTTTGTTTTCTTGTAAGATACTTATCTTTGATTCAATCTGAGAGGCCTGTTTAGAGATTAATTTAAAGAAGCCTTGTGTTTTTCCCTGTATACAAAACACCGAGCACTCTGATTTAAATTTAATTAACATAAGTAATTAACCTATAACATATTGACTATTAGAGGTGGTCAATAGCATGTGCATCAAACGAGTATATTGAGCCACATTACCTCGTGCATCAAATTTAAATAATTTTTTTTGTTGATAAATCTATTTTTTTTGAACAATTTTAATGGTGTCAGCTTATGAAAACCTCTGAAAAATTTGATACGATAGTACATAATTCTAAAAAAAATTTCAAAGTTCAGTGGGTTCAATTGAACCCACTACTTCATGCATAGCTCCACCCACGCTAGCGGCGCCCATTTGCCCAATTCCGGTTGTGATTTCCAGGCCTCATGTGTGGATGTCTATTGCCAAGCCCTTGTTTGGGGAGATCATGCAATTCCATAACCTGGATCGTTCTCTGCCTCTTTGCTGTCAAATAGAATAACAACAATTACCATCAGAGAAAGTTTTGAATTTTAATAAAAATTATTTTCTAAATCCCAAAGTGCGAAATTGAAAACAAAACATAAAAGCAAAATCCAAAATTCTTTTTGGTTCACCATAACCGATATTGAACTTAAAATCTACAATGATAAGAGTAGGTATCAAAAAGGATAAACCAACCATTTTCAGCTTGTTGGTAGCGTTCATGGAGCTTCCTCTTTGTGACTTCAAGTCTTGCAGCCTCGTCTAAGCACTTCAGTTTCTAATTGAACAAAAACAAAAACAAAAAATCAGATAAAAATTTATGATCCAAGCAGGTAAACTACATGACATCTTTACAGTCGATACTCACATCTTGTTGAGCAGACAGTGGCTTCTTTTGGATGGACACCTTGTCTGACTTTTGCTGGAACTTGGTCTCATTGTTGACCTTTCGCTCCACAGTTACTTTTGTTGGTCTCCCAGATCCAGATTCAGTGTTTGATGGCTTGTGTGGCTTCACAACAGCAGTTTGTTTCTTCATTTCTTCGCCCTTTCTGTCCTTGGCAGTAACATAAGACTCGTGTGGAACCTGTTGCTTCCGTTTGGGAACATTTTGGTTCTCCAATGATGGTTTTCTCCCATTTTCATATTTCTTATTGAATTCCCCACTGTTTCGAAAATCTGAAGAAAAAAAAATTCCCATTAATTATGAAGCTCAAAGAAATGGGGAATTCAAAAAAAAAAAAAAAAAAACTGAATAGAATAAACTTCATAAGAATCAAGAAATCAACTCACTTCCATCATCATCAATGCCGTCAAAGAACTTTAGTAAGCACAGCCAAAAAACAGGAAACAAAAGAAAAAAGGAGTAAATTTTGTCAGTCTTGATCACAAAAGAGGCTAAATTAACTTGATTCGTCAAGAAAAAGAGATGGGGTAAAAGCACACCTGGGACAGCTCTATTGGAGCACTCAGGAAACCTACATCATCCATTGGAGGAGAAGGAAGCCCTTCTTCTTCGTCAATGACAGATGGGTTCACAGATTCAGGGGTACCTTCTTCAACTATAAGTAACCGTATCAATATTAGAACTCCGAATCAATCAAGCATGCGATGAGATAACGGAAAATAAACATCAATCAACAATGAATTGCTCACAAACAAATCCCTACCTGCAACAGTCGATGTAGCTTTGACCCACTCGTCGACCATTTCTTTCCACACACTGCAATTGACAATAATAAAATTATTAGAATTGGAAAGCATATGAAATTTGTGCTAATCTGATATAGTAAAGAGAAATTATAGAGTATATTGAGCTATAACTAGCTACAAAATGGGAATGAAAGACATTCACTTTACCGAACACTCCACTAACACATGAGAATAAAATCGGAAGCAAAATGATTGAAAACTATAAAGAAAAAAGGATAATAAATGAACAAAGCTTTCCATAATTCATATGCTTCCAAAGGAAGCAAAGAAAAATAGAACAAAGAAAAACAACAAACATTATCATCATCCGAGATATAGGAATCAGCAAAATCTGTAAGGAAATAACATGTCGGTGCTGTTAATGAGTACAGATTCTTTGTTGACAAACACGATAAGGATATATGAAAGTTATGAACCATATACCAACAATAACTCACATAGTTTAACCATCAACTGACCAAAACTATAACATAAAAAGTAAAAGAAATAATCCAAAGCAAGAGCCAAGAATGCATACCCGATGAGTGTCCGTGCAAGCTGACGAATCTGATTTGATGCATGCTTTCTGAGAGCATTAACCGACTTTCCAATCTCTGTGGCCTGTGGTATAGAGTTGAGTAAGTCACTACACTCGTATAACTTTAAACAAACAACAACATTGCAATTGCTCCAAAAACAAACTCGAAAAATAATGACAATAACAATAATGACTAACAAAAGAGTGTTCATAGTCCTACCTTCATCGTATCCACGGATAAAGCCATCAATTGAAGCCGCCTCAGCGAATCCAACAACACTGAATCAGCCTGTCACAAATTAAAAGCACCAGTTATCACAAAACATTCTTAAATCAGCGAACAGCATGACCAAAATCAATATGCCAGTTTGGTAGTGTTTTCATTAGGTTTTTTGTTTTCATTTACCGGAACATACATTAAAGTTGTTTGGAGGACTATTTCCAAAAACTGTTTTAGGGATAACTTCCTGCAAACAACCCAATTTTGAGAAGAAAAAAAAACAAAAGTAGTTTCTGGATTTTCAAAAACTGTTTTCACACAAATATGAAGGACAACATGATTTGATCATCAACAACAAAGGTCTAAAAACTTCAAAATTGTTCTATTAGAACTGTGATAACAATCATAATGCTTAGCATTTACAATCTAATCTTCCATACAACAATAACAGTTCTTGAATAACATTCAAAAGCAACAAAATCAGAATTACTAATTCAATTCACATAAATAAAAAAAAAGAAAGAAAGAAAGAAAGAAAACAGATTCAGTAAAACTTAAGAAAACAAACCTCATCATGACTGTTATCAAGAATCCCTTTGATCCTCAAGACCTCTCCAACAATCTGACTCTCATATTCAATCTCATTAGTCAATGCCTCTGCTTCTCCATAACTGTAATTACTCACATGATTCATATTAATCTCTATATGATCATCTCCATAAGTATTCACCTTACTCTCTTTACTAGCACCAGTCTCAAATTCACACCCATCTCTATCAGACCCAGTCTTGCAACCTTCTTCTTCATCATAATCTCTAGAAACAGCCAAATCGACTCGGTCGCAACCAACACACCGAGACAATTTACACGAAAACAAAATCTCTGCAATTCGATCTCTTCTCAATCTGAACTCCTGTGGACAATCCGAAGCAGCAACCATGATCGAATGTTCGATGATATCGAATATATCGGAATTGGAAGACCGAAAGTAGTCTCTCCAATCATCCAGGTTTCCAGATTTCGTTGACATCGCTAGAACCCAGATCGAAAAATCGAGTTTTGATCAATACCCAGAAATCAGAATAGGTTTTTTTCTCTGATTTTGATCGAACCCAGAAACCAAAAAACCAAAAACACTTGAATTTAATGGAGGGTTTTGTATGAAACGATCGAGGAACACAGCTAGAACCCTTTGGTTGAAACTAGTTTTTGATTGGTTACGTAATAGACAAGACTTGTGATATGATCGTAACAGAGATTTTTGATTGAACCCAAAAAGTTTTCTCCGGAAAATCGATTAAAATTTTCTAAGCGGTATTTCAAGGAATATTACGAAATCGAAAACCGACTAAAATTGAAGTGGGTTTTCTAAGTCTATCCAAAATCCAACAATCCAACACTAACTCAATTGGAAAACAAATCTATAAGCTAATTATGGTAAGAGAAGAAAGTAAACTTTCAGAGGTTTTCTCTCTCTCTCTAACACTCCTTAGTTTCTCTCTCTAGGAACACAATACCGAGTGCTGGAAAAAGACGAGAAAATTGTAGTTGGGGGGTTTGATAGAGAACAAGAGCAGGTGATCAGCACAAAGAATGTGGTTCGAGGAAGGTTCAACTTCAAGGGGGTTTTACATTCACAGAGACAGAGAGAGAGAGAGAGAGAGAGAGAGATTTACTTTATGAGTCTTTTATGTTTAAAAAATTTTGGATTGACTTTGATGGGTCTAAGGGAGGGAAAGGTGAGGATTTTGGGAAAGAATTGAATGGAATTTGATAAGATAAAAAAATTAGGGCTATTTTTGTGAAGTTGATATTTTGTCTTTTTAATTTTTTTAAATTATATATTTTTAAAAAAATTTAAAAATTAAATTTTAACTTACTTTTTAAAATAGTCCGAAAGATTTTGTGAAAATTTTGTTATTGTGGTGGTGGTGTTTGGAGAGTTGGAGAAAAAAAAGTTAAAAAAAAAGAAAGAGAGAGAAGATGCGCTATAGTAGGGTGTAAATTTGATCCGTCTCGGCTTATGTCGGGCCTCGCAAGCTCTTGTCAAAATTCGAGGTTGGCTGGGTCAGCCCATAGGTTAGAAAATTAGGCACAGGCTTAGGGGTATTCGGGCCTTGGACGGGCTGGATCTAAACATTTTTTTTTTGTTTTTATTTTTTCTATTAAAATTTTATTATTTTTTATTAAAAATGACACTGGGTCTCTGGCGGGCCGGACAGGCCAGGTCTCAAGTTGGACTTTGAGCGGGTCTTGAACGAACCGATTAGCCGGACCACAGGCCAGCCCAGGTAGGTCGGGGCCACCTCGGACCGGGCTTCAAAACGGCAGCCTAAGGTCTCAGACTGGGCTCAAGTCTAAACTGGTCGAGCCCACCCCAGGCCGTCGGGTCATTTTTACACTCCTAAGCTGTAGCGTGTAGTGACTGTTCATCGGAGTTGTGTCCTTACTTTAAAAAAATAAAAAATAAATTCAATATAAATTTTAAAAAATAATTATAGAACAATAATAAATTTTACAAATATTATAATAAGTTATAAATATAGTTTATGATTTTAGAAATTACATTATATTACTTTTAATTTTAATTTTAATTACGTAATAAATAATTGTTTTATTAATAAATTATTAACTTGATTAATAATTTTATTGATGTCAGAAATGTATTTTAATTAATAATTTAAATAATTTTATTATTACACAAGAGAATAATTAAAAGTTTATTTTTTTCGGTTAATTCTTTTAAATAAAATTTTTTTGACAAAAGGATATTTGTAATTTTCAAAACAACAACATGCAATTCATATTTTAATTAAATTTTGTATTTATAATTCACCTTAAATGTTAATAATGAAATTTTTAAATTTTTTTACAAATTTATAATAATTTTGAAGAAATACCACTGGGTTAATTTTCCTTTAAAAAATCAAATATTAACTAAAAAGTACTGATTTATTTAATGACGTGGAATAAATTCGGCGACTCGTTTTTCTTGACACGAAAAAAACAACGGAGGGGTAATCGGACATGACGGTGACGTACGTGAGTGGGACCCATCTTATGGGCACTCACTCCTCATAAATAAGCATTAACGGTGTGGATTAATTTTGAAGAGTATGAATTTGGAAACGACATTGACAACTAATTTGATATCAGTATCAAAAAATAGTTTGATATATTAATTAAATTACTATTATTGTTATTACAACTTTAAGTACAAGGTCTAGTTTGTCATAATATAAAAAATTTAAAAAGTTAAAAAGTTATTATCCTATTTAAATAATATTATCTCATTTAAATCAGATCATCTCTCTACCATATCACTTCAAACTCAACACATATTTCACGTTTTTTCGTAAAAAATCAAAAAGTACACTTATTTAGATCATCTCAAACAACTCCTAATTAGGCTTTGTTTGAGGTGTTCTAAAAAAATCAAAAAGTTATTATCTTATTTAAGTCATATCATCTTATTTAAGTCATATCACTTATCTACCACATCCACTTCAAACTCAACCTATATTTTATAAAAAGGCAAAAACTACACTTATTTAGAACATCTCAAATAACCCTTTAGATTCACTATTTATTAAGGGGGGATTTGGGAAGATAATTAAAAGTTGATTTTTTTAATTTTTTTTAAAAAAATATATAAAATATATAAGAGATGATGTGATTCGAAATGGATTAAAAGCTGACTTTTTCTCTCTTTCCAAATGGGGGCCTAAATATATTGAACAGTCTATTTCTTCTTTCTTATTAGAGTAACCTATAAATAAATAAAAATATTGATCAAAATTATTAAAAAAAAAAACACTCAAATAAAACCAAAATAAATTAACTTTTACCAAAGTAAGATCCTAAGAATTAAAAAAAATAAAGAAATCAATCTATAATTAAAAAATCATAATGAAAGAAAATAAACGGATTTTCCCAAACTAAAATAGTAATCTATAAATTAAAATTTCATATGAGAATAAGCATTAAAAAAAAAAAATAGTGATTAGTAGTCACAATGAAAAAATAAAATTTAAAAACAAAAAAATCCCAAAAAAGCTAAATAGAAAAATCACTAAATTATTTTAAAATTTTCAGTCCTAGAATTTTATCTTTGTTTAGGTGAGGTAGCATTGTTTCAGAAGGGTTAAAGTGGCTATTTTAGTCACAAAATATAAAATAGGCTATTTTAGTCACAAAAAATAAAATATCACATCCAACCCATAATCATTACATTTTTCTTTCATAAAAAAAGTCAAAAAAGTTAAAAAGCCTTTCTCAAATCAAACTTTTTAACTCAAGTTAAAATAACTAAAAAAGTCAAATAGTCAAAAAGTCAACTCACTTGCCTGTGTTTGGCAAGTGGGTTTGCAGGCTTTTTTGGCTATTTTAGCCATAAAAAACAAAATAGGCTATTTTAGCCATAACAAACAAAACATCACATCCAATCCATAATCATTACATTCCTCTCTCACTCAAAAAAGTCAAAAAGTCATTCCCAAACCAAGCTTTTAAGCCCAGGCTAAAATAGCCAAAAAAACTAAAAAGTCAAAAAGTCAACCCACTTCTCAAACCAATACTAACAATTGTGTTGGTGTTGACCCTGTTCGGTACTTTGACAAAAATAATCGAATTAAAAAATTTATGTAATGAGTGAAAAAAATCTATATAAAATCATACATAGCATGTGTCACATTCAATGAAAAACATGTCAAAATTATATTATAACCAAATGAAAGATGATAAAATATTTGCCATATTAGGTGGTATTAATTTAGAAAGAATATATATATATATATTTCTAAAAAACAGTTTTGTCGCAAAGAATCATTACTAATTTCGAAAATCAAAAACATCTTCTCAAATTGATTACCTTCCATAGAAGTAAGCTAATTGAAGGTGTGCTTAATGAGAACATTTATAGAATTGGTTTGAGAAATGGGTTAACTTTTTATTTTTTTGATTTTTTAGTTATTTTCATTTGGAGTTAAAAAGTTTTATTTAGGATGGATTTTTTTAATTTTTTGTGAGAAAAAGAATATAATGATTATAAATTAGATATGACATTTTGTCTTATTAGACTAAATTTTTTTTTTTTTGTGACTAAAATAACCTCAAACCTAGCCTAACCCAACCTAACCCAATCCAAGTTGTCAAACGAAGGCATAATAGATTTTAAATAAAGGCAGTGGCTTTGGTCCAGTCCAAGATCGGACTGGACCGTGTTGTTGGGCCCGTGGGGCCCACCACGGGTCCCGTTTTGATAATCCTTACTGTTCAATGTGTAGAACTCGTCGAGTGCTATATGCTTGTAAAAAATCACGTTGATTGAATATCGATAGCTATGTGAACAAAACAGTTTTTTATCAACCGTTAATTTTTTCACCGTCCATTGTTTTTTATACAAAATCGATCTGATCACATAGCTATTGATATCCGATCAACGTGATTTATTACAGACATGTAGTACTCGACGAGTTCTACACATTAAACGGTTCGAATTATCAAAACGGGCCCAAAAAATGGACTCCACAGGCCGAACTGGACGGGTCCAATCTTAATCTCAACTTGAGACAAGCTGGACCCTTAAATAAATCCTTATGTGGGCTGGAAAACATCACTTTTTTCCACCATGGACCACGATATTTATATTATCATAAAGGGAGAATTTAGGAAGATGGTTAAAATTTAAATTTTTTTTTTTATTTTTTAAGTGTTTTTTTTTTTAAATGTATAAAAAATATGAGAGATAATGTGATTCAAAATAAAAAATTAGGGTAAATTACTAATAGGTCTTAATAGTTGGACTTAATTCCCATCAAGTCGTATTGAAAATAAGTCCTAGTAAAATTGTCACTATAAATAATTTTTATGACGATTTTTTGCAAATGTCTATAAAAATTGACAATTAATGACTTTTTTTGTCACAATTTTTATAAATTGTCGCTAAAATTTATAATTAGTGACTTTTTTGTGACAAATTTTCAAACGGTCGTTGAAAGTTTAAAATTATTAACTTTTTTTGTAACAAATTTTTAAACTATCGCTAAACTTATAATTAGTGACTTTTTTGTAATAATTTTCAAACTATCACTTTTTTGTGACAATTTTAATAGTATTTAATGAAAAATATCATTAATTATCATAAAACATATTGAATAATAAGTCTACATATTAGAATCTACACGTAAGTCCTCCCAATAAGTCCTCCTTTGGCATAAGCTAAACAAGGATTTTTTAGTTAAAATAGTCACAAAAAGACAAAATAAATTTTTTAGCTCAATAAGATAAAATGTCATATCTAAATCATAATCATTCTATTTTTTTTTTTACAAAAGTTAAAAAAGTCAAAAAAATTTATCTCAAACAAGTCTTTTTAATCCCAAACTACAATAATTAAAAATTAAAAAATTAATCCACATTCTAAACGAATCCCTAAAGCTGACTTTTAATTTTAAGTGACTTCCAAATGGGACCATAGACCGAGAAAAAATAGTCGAAAAACTTATCCAAAATGTTATTGTATAGTGTAAATTTAAGGTTGTCAAATGGGATGGGACTCACTTTTCAAATGCATTTTAACTGTTCAATTTTTATTTATTTTTTTTGAGTTTTTTTATGTATAAATATTATAAATTTCTAGTATTGTTGTTATATTATCTAGCCTACTTGATACAAATTGACCTAGAAACTTATCCACCATTCCATTATTATTGTTGTTATATTATATAGCCTACTTGATACAAATTGACTTACAAACTTATTCACCATTCCATTATAGTGTGAAATATCTTGATAGTGCATACAAAATTGGCTTTTAGCTATATTATGCAATAGATTTATAGGGCTGGTCTGTTTAGAGAGGTTGAGTGAGATTGTTAGTGAGGAGATTAAGAAAAATTATGATTGTTTGATAACCAGTGAACTAATAATAATTTCTATTTGTTCTGAGAGATAGAAGTGAGATTAACCATGTAAAATTTTACAAATGCCCTTATTGCATTACTATCAAATCTGGGTTTATACCAATTAATAAATGCATTACATATTTTAATATTAAAAATTATATTTCATAAATATATATATTTTTGGTACTATTTTATTTTTTTAGTATAATTTTTTTTGCTATAAATATTATTATAATATTATATTTTTATATTAAAAATTATTTTTATATTAAATTATTTTGATATAAAGAATGGTGGAGTAAACAATGGTGGAATAATTTTAAAAAAAAAAAAAGAGAGAGAAACAACCATACTAATCAAGTAGAATAATAAAGGACAAAATAGTAAATCATTCTCTAATCTCAAACGATTGTTTTTCTAATACCATCTCTCATGAGGGACTACTAGTCTCATCCATGGGGGCCTATCATAATCTCAAGGTATTGTGAGTCCCTTTCTCTATTTTGTAAACAAACACAATATTAATGGACCCCATATCCATCATAATCCAATCTCATCTACTATAATCCAAAACAAACGGACCATAGGGTTATTGTGCACAATTATGCGAAATATGAGTATAAGTGGATTTCAATATCTTAATATATGAATTAAATGGTCATTTTGGAATAATTGTGAAAAATTATATGCTAAAAGTTGAAGTTCTTTGTCTAAAGTAAATATAAATAAATAAATAAATATATATATATATATATGTAAAGTTAACGAATAAGTTACATGCGGAGGCTAGATTCCATGTTGTGAATATACTTCCTAATTAAAAAATTTCTAATTATGATTTTCATGATTTTAGCAATTGAATGACTAATTATGATTTCCATGATATGATTTTATAAAATGGCTAAAATCAATTAATGTCTCTCTAATTGTAGGATTCACATGATCCACGATAGATTTTGGATTAATTTAAAGTGAAGGTTTTTTAGTTATTTTATTTTTTTAATATTTAAAAAATATAAAGGAATCAGATTCAATACATTTTTTTTTTTTTTAGTGTGTGTGGGTGTTTTTATTTCAATACATCAAAATTAAAAGTGTTGATCTATGAGAAATATGCTTCACTTTAAAGATTCTTGTTCTATTCTTTACTTTAAAAATCAGCCACATTAATTTTAAGATGACACATGTTGGAAATTACAGCCACACCCTCATAAAGAACTAAAAAAAAAAAATCATTGCTTTAATTTTTGTGCTTAAGTAGTTTTTGAAAATTTAAGAAATAATTTGAGAGCATTTTTGGAAAATATTCATTGCTTTAATTTCAAAACATAAATTTTAATTTGTTTGTCAAATGCTGCCATCTTTTTATAGTGATTACCCTTGAGTTTTAAAATTTTTACACTCCCTCTGTTCCAAAATATTAGTTTCTTATTCTATTTTTTATTGTCCCAAAATATTAGTCCCTTTTCAAACATCAAGTACAAAAATAATATAAATTTTTTATTTTGCCCTTCTTTTAAATTCATTAACAACATAAAAAGTACAATTATGACATTGATATTCTCCAAAAAATGTACTATCAAAGGGTAATTTTGAAAAATCAATTTTTTTTAAAAGTGTAATAATTGTTCTACCAAAAAAAGTTGAATTACCTAAAAAAAACCATTATTTTGGGACGGAAGGAGTAATAAATTTCAAAAAAAATTTCTAATTACACTTACTTCTCTTTTAAGTTTTAATAGAGTTAAATTATAAATAAAAATATTACTCTGTGAATTAAAATTTTAAAATAACTTAATATAATTATGATAAATTTGTGTAGTTCAATATAGATTTTTAAATTCCAAATAAAGTTGGGGTAATTTATCCATTATAATTTATTTAAATAATTTTTAAGTTAATAATATAAAATTTCATAATCTTAAAAGTTGTTAAATGGGCCATGAATTGATATCTGTGGGCCTGTATTGCTATTCCCAATTGTTGAGCGTGGGCCCAGTAAGAGATAAACTGCATGCCAAACATTACCATATTCATGACGTCTACAAGACAACTGTCTTATCTAAGACAATCATGCCCGTCCAAGTTAGAGGTTGAGGATCCCATCACAAGTTTCTCTCTCCTTTATTATATATTGTGGGTGTTTGGGAAGTTATTATTTTAGTAATTTTTTTTAGTTTTTGATTATTTTTGGAAGAAACTTTTTTTTTGTGTTTAGAAAGATAGTTTGAATTTTTTTGTAATTAGATGTGATATTTATAAGAGAAAAAGTAAAATGATTATGGATTTAATATGATATTTTGTCCAAATTTATTTTTTTTAGATTTTTAACCTATTTTATCTTTTAGTAAAAAACTAACAAAAACAAAAAAACAAAAAAAACTCTTCCCAAACCCCACCATTTTTATGTGATCTGTCCTTCTAAAATGTATTAAAAAAGCCTTCTTTTTTTTCTTTTTTTTTCGTATTTTTGTTTTGAAAATTGATGATATGAAGTAATAAAAAACTATTAATTACCGTTACATATGATGATAAATAAGAAACCGCAATATATCAAGTGATCATGTTGTTGTTGTTGTTGTTGTTTTTTTTTTTTTTTTTTTTTTTTTTTTTGAATTATCTAATAAACGTAAGTTAATCTATCTCATTAATAAATTTGTTTATTATTAATTTGAAATACCATAAAAACAATGACATGTGGTGCTCTGAAACTACTACTAAGTGGCAAGGAGTGGTAATTTTCATTTTTAAAAGGAATGGCGAATTTAAGATTTTTTTTATTTTTTTTTATTTTATATAGGATTAAGTTTAAGAATAAAATTCGATCAGGTACAGAATATATATAATTGAATAAGATTTTTAAGATGTGAATGTATATATATATATATATATATATATATATTTTATATTTAATTATGTGATCAGTTTTTGTCCTCACAACTTGCTAAAACTTGATATTCCTAAAGCATATCTAAATTTGTCCTATAAATCCACCTACCAACAAGCCTAACCTAAGCATTAGTGCCTAACCATCCCAATGGGGTAAGATGAGAGAATTATAGTCAAAAGTAGAACCAAAAATCTTTTCTGACCATACATTCCACTTTGTATGTCCATTAAAAAAAGAAAAAGAAAAAATGAAATTTATTGTCAATGTTTCCACTTTATGACACCACATAAAACCAAAATTTTGTTATATTAAAATTTTCATTTGGGGGTTACTGTTTTTCCCTATTAGAAAAATACTTCATTTTTAATCCCCTTCCTTCTCATAAGACTCTAATTTAAGCTTCGTCATTAATTAATATAGTTAACTTTTTTATGTTAGGACTTTTTTTAGCTTGTCTTTTTCGTTTGGTTTAGATTTTTTGTTTTTTTTGACTTTTATGATAGAAAAAGTATAATAATTATGGATTAGATATGATATTTTATCTTATTAATTTATTTAACTTATTTTGTCATTTTATTTAATTTTTTTTTTTTTTTAGCCTCAAAATAATAGCTAAACCAGGGCTTAGACAATGGGTGTGAAGGCAATTTCATTGGTACTCAATTTGTAATGAGCAACTTTCCGGTTACGATGCGAAATGTTAGAAATTATGAAGTGATGTGTTTGAAGTTAGTTTCAATTATATTGTTTCGTAATTCTAACAACTGAGCCTATATGTCTGGAAGTTGGGTTTGAGAATTTTTGGGTTAAAATAGTTACAAAAAATAAAATAGATTTTTTAGTATAATTAGATAAAATATCACATCCAATTTATAATCATTACATTCTTTTTCTTAAAAAAAGTCAAAAAAGTTAAAAGTTCTTTTCAAACCAGACTTTTTTACCCAGACTAAAATAGTAAAAAAAAACTAAAAATTCAAAAAACTAACCCACTTTTCAAACGAACCCTGAGTGAATCAGAACTTCGGAGTTGTGATTCATTGCAATTTGTTACTGTCATAATAAAGAATATATCATATCGTAACAAAAATAATATCATATTGGCTTGGTTTGGCAAGTTCTAAAAAAGTTAGTTTTTAATTTTTTTAGCCAAAAAAACTAGATTTTTTACCCAAGTCACTACCCAAAAAGCTAATTTTTTTGGCTAAAAAAGTCAAAAATCAATTTTTTACTAACTTCTCAAAACACCACATTGTAACAAAAAGAGATACAAATCATTTGCACATTTAGGGGGAATGTGCACTACATAACCAAATCAGCGTATTTGATTTGGATTTTCAAGATTTATTTTTTTAAAAATTAATTTTTTTTTTATTTTTTGTGTTTTTTATTTTTAAATTTTTACATACACATAATATGAATATACTTAAAAAGTATAATATTTGTGAAAAAAAATCTTTAGAAATTTCTAAATACCAAAAATATAAATAAAAAAGAGAAGAGAATTCATTACATTTTTCTTATTCTTTTGTATTTATTGATTTTTTGAAATATTAATATTTTACGTTTGGATAAATTACAAACACACCCCTGAGGTTTGCTTAAAATACGAATTGTCCCCTGTGGTTTGAAAAATTACAAATACTTCCCTGTCAGAATTTTTTATTTAACAGAATTAATTGAAAAAATGAAATTTCTAACTATTCACCCATACAATAATAAAATTATCTGAATTATTAATTGAAATAAAATTTTAACATTATTAAAACCTGTTAATTAACTTGATAATTTATTAATAAAAGAACCTATTTGCTATGAAATTAGAAACCTTAAGGGGCATAATGTAATTTTTAAAATCACAGAGGTAATTTGTAATTTAAGTAAACCTCAGAGGGTGTGTTTGTAATTTATCCCAAAAATATAAAAATACAAAAAATAAAAAATTTAATTTCTAAAAAATTAAATTTAAAAAATTAAAACCAAACCTATTGAATAATTCTCATGAATAAAGTTTGACATTGAGATAGGCAATTGACTTTAACATTTGTTCTGATCAATTTTAAAGCACAGAAAAATCTTTTCATCTCCCCAGTAAACCTTGACCATTTGAGAAGTCAATTTCTGAAAAAAAAGAAAAAGAAAGGGGGAAGAGCCCATTGTGGATTTTGCCTAGTTGGAAATGAAAAAGGATTAATTTGAGAAGATGATTAAAAGTTAATTTTTTTTATTTTTAAATTGTTTTTAAAAAAAATATATAAAAAAATAAAATGACTTAAAAAAATTGACTTTGGTGAGAACCATGGATTTGTCAAATTCAATGGGTCTGGGAATTTGGTCAACAGGCTTTAAGTTCAACTAATATATGTGTACTAATAGAACAGCTTGGAATTCTTCAACACCAGACCAATTGTAGAAGAGTAAAAAAATCATAAGCATTTAAAAAAAATAATAATAAAAAAAATTGAAGTAATCAAAGTCAAGTAAGTTATAAATGTCATGTTTAGTGATATGGGTAAGTCCATAAAGGTTACAGCCCACCACTTATGGCCCAGTGCATAATTCAAATATTAAAGCCCAGCATTGCTGGAGCTCAACATGGCATTAAGAACCAGTGACACCTAGACACGTGGCAAGTGAAGGACAAGCCACATAAGCAGACAAAGATCCTGTAAAATTATTGCACTGCACATCAGCCATTAATGAAGCCCCTTACAACATTTATTGCGATAACCCCTCCCCGTCGAGACGGAACGGCCTCACCATGAACAAGGTAAGATAGAGCGTAGACTTTCGGCCAAGATGACAGGTCGGAAGAGACAACGAAATAATTACCAGAGGATATAAGCAGACGTCGAAGACAAGAAGAATGTTAAGCTTTCTATCTCTAATCTATCTCTACATTCTATCTCTCTTTCTAACTTGCTCGTCGGAAGGTTCGCTGGGGGACTCCCCGTTCCCCGTTGAACTCTTGTCCAGGTTCTTCTGTGGGCTTGGTCATTCGGACACTGGTTTGGAGAGCGTGGATCAGTCCGACCCGTTCCATCTGGAACGTGCTGCATCATCATTTACAAAGATTTGTAATAAAGCATGATTAATCTTGAATTGGTCATTTGGGCCTTAGATATGAGTTGTTTGGAAGAGTTTGTTAAAAATTGATTTTTTAATTTTTTTGATTTTTTAAAAAAATGTGTAAAAAAATAGAGAAGTGATATGGCCAAATACATTAAAAGTCAAAATTTGGCTTTTAACTATGTTTTTAAATTGGCTCATATAAGGTTTCGTTTGGGAAGTGGGTTGGCTTTTTAACTTTTTGACTATTTTAGCCTAGAACTAAAAAATCTAGTTTGGGAAGAACTTTTGACTTTTTTGAATTTTTTGTGAAAGAAAAAATGTAATGATTATGAATTGGATGTGATATTTTATCTTATTGAGCTAAAAAGTGTATTTTATTTTTTGTAACTATTTTAGCCGAAAAATCCTCAAACCCAACTTCCTAAACATAGGCTAAATATCCTCTTTTCTTTTATTTTATTTATAATTGAGTATTTAGATCAATTTATGCACATATCAACTAATATCATTACTTTGAAATAAATTATTGGACAAACTTCCAGTGATACCGTGGCGTGACGTGAGTTCAACTTGCAAATCATATATATATATATATATATATATATATATATATATTATTAAAAGTAATATTTTTTCTTATTTATGTGGCACATTCTAAAAGTTTTTTTTTTTTTTTAAAAGAAAAAATCACATCAGCAGGCCTTTTCTATTTACATATAAAGTTCTACATAAACTCAGTTTCAATTATATAATAACCAATTTTATATGGATTTTATTTGAAAAAATACTTATTTTATATATATATATATAATTATAATTTAATTATTATGACATATATAATTTAATTTGAATTTTATATACCAATATACAATATGTATGAATAATTCAAAAAGAATATTAAAGAAAAAATCAATACTCTACATAATTAATTTATGTATTTTTTTCTTAATCAATCGCAATATATTTATATTTAATCTTTTAAATAAATTTTGTGTAGTTCTATTTCTACATATTTTTATTATCCAAATAAATATAAAAATCAAAATCAAAATAAATAATTAAAATCACTTTTAGTTTTATATTACTAATTCTCTTTATAATTTAACTATTATTTTTAATATCAAAATGAGTGTTTATTTTATATCTTATAATTTAATATATATCATATAAAATCATTATATGATAATTACACTTTTATAGTACTATAAAACTAAAATTATCAAAATCAATAAATAATTTAACTAAATTTATTATATATAAGTTTTAAAGTAACACTTCTATAGAAATGATAAAGCTAAGATTATTAATATAAATAATTTAAATTTTATTTTTAATTAAAATCAATATTATTATTTTGTAACACATATCATAATATAAAATGTCAATACATTAATTACAGGTAACTCCATTATGATTTTATGAGGATTTGATTTCAGGCCTTTTTTTATATATATAAAAAAAAAAACTTTGAAAGAAATTATTTTTATGAGCATTTTATATAGGATCACACACACAATAACAAAACTTTTCATCAACCATTAGAAAATCTATTTGTATTTGAATTTTAATTGTTAAAATTTTTTAAACATAAAGTATTAAAATTTAAAATTAATTTTTTAATTTAAAATTAAATTCCCGTGCATCACACGATTCACTTACTAGTTAACAATAAACACAATGAAGTTATTCAATTTTAGTAGGAATAGAACAACCTTGTGTTTAACTGCAAACAAAGCATGACAATTGGATATAATCACTATGCTTTTTTATTTCAATTTTATTTCATTTAAATTCTCTTACCAAAAAATAATAAAGGGAAGTTCAATTAAATAAGACAAAGAGAAAGTCACATTGGTGGTGTTTTTGTGCGTTTTAACATCCAAACACAACTTAAAGAGTGAGAGAGTTTCGTACTTCATTTTAGGAATTCACAGGTTATTTTTATATATTTTCTTTTTGTTTAAATTTTTAAAATTATATATTTTGCATGGAACTTTAATAATCTACGTATACTGTCAAAATTCTAAATAACAACAACTTTCTTTGCTTTAATTTTTGGAAACTATTTTTTAATTTTGGATTTTTCATAATTTTGATTAATTTTCATTTCATATTTTTCATTCTTAGTGATTAGTGAAATTTCTTCATATTATGTATAATAATTGTTAGATGTATATCGAATCTAAATATAATTAAAAAAATAAAATATTTTTGAAAAAATTACTAAATACAAATAAATATGAACATGTATTGATTTTTCATATTTTATTCATATTTTCTTGTATTTAAAATAAAATAATATTTAACATTAAATTTTTTTTAAAAATTACAAAAATAAATTAGTTTCTAAATGTATTTAGATTAAAAATTATATTATATTTGTGAAAATAGCAATGGAAAGAATGGAGTCCTTATAGAACCATTAAATGGCAGTTTTTGACAATATCTGAAAGTTATTTCTTGTAAACTCCTTGTTTGGGAAGACTAAATAAGTGCACTTTTTGTCTTTTTTGACTAAAAAAGTGAGGTTGAAAATATGGATGTTTGGGTTAACTTTTTGACTTTTTATGGAAAAATGTGTAAAAAAATTGTAAAAATTGGTTTTTAGAGGAAAATTTGAATTGGGAGTTGTGCAGCCGTAATTGTTGACTTTTGGTGAATAGTGTTAACTTTTTAACTTTTTGAGTAACTTTTTGGCTTTTTGGATTATTTGGGATATCCCAAACTTATGTATTTAGAATTTTACATAAAATTTGTAGTTTAAATTCATTCTATCATCAGGCAGTGACGGAGTTAAGAAATTAAATCAAATGGGACACTTATTAATTACAATATTGAAAATTTTTACAAAAATATGTCACATAAATTTTTACGATTGACTTCAAGAAGGATTAAAAAAAAAAAAAAAAAAAAAAAAAAAAAAAAAAAAAAAAAACTAATAATATTTGTAATTAGCATATTATGCACAATATAAAAAAAAAAATCATGGATATAAGTTTTAAAATAAATTATATAATGATAAAGTAATTTTTTATACACAAAATTTGAGTAAAAATTCAATATAATAGTTGTACGGGGGAAAATAACCTTAGCTCTCCGTACGCCTTGCACGTCAAGCTTCCGTCAACGGCGTCTGTCTCTGCAACACAAAAATGGTGAGCTGCCCGGCGGTGGTGTGCCGGAAAAACCCTCCGACGCTCAAGTCAGTTTACTGAAGAAGATAATCAGAAGAGAGAGAGCGCTTGAGAGAATGAGTTCGCATACCAGTAGCATTCACCTTCCCTCTCTATATCTTGGCTGGCCATGCAGCTCCGAGATTGTGCGCGCACTACCTCTGCTGTCCTTCCTTGGACAGGTGGCAGTGCTCGCCTCTCACCACCCTACACGTGTAAAGGTTTTGTCCTCCTTCCAGTACATGCAGAACTGCCTAACGGTATTGAGGCGTTCGTGGAGCAGATGTCCTCTCCCTCACACCATTGGCCCAGGTGGCACCCTTAACCGGGGTACCATGACCGGTCTAACCTTAGGGAGATCTAAAATCACTAAACCGCGCTACGTACCGCCGGCCTGTGACTTGGGACCAGGCTAGAACTTAACCACTACGCCGAGCCATTCCTGATCGGTTCGTCGTGACAGACCGGTTGCGAGGCATGCCGGCCTCCAACCATTTTATCTCCAGTCTCGGTCACGTGCAACCGCCTCACCTTGGCTGGACGGCCGGAGGCATACCGGCCAGGCCGCGTAACCCGGTCAGCCCTTCAGCTCGGTGCTCAAAAGTTTACCAGTTGACCTCGCCGACCGAGCAAGACAGACCGCTCGGTCGTTGCATCGCCAATCTGCTCGGCGCCGCGTAGTTTGTAACGCCGATCGTTACTTTTGCTCGGCCGTATTATCCGATGGAAATCTTCCCTCTCAATAGTAATACCACATCATCATTGACATGTGATAACCAACTAACAGTAAAGAAACACATGGAGGATAAACTCCACATATCAAATGTAACTAACAATTCAATAAATTTCATATCTTCATTGAGATTAATTATGTTTGTATGTTAATAATAATAAACATCACCATTATATTAAAATTTTCATAGATAATAATATGACTTATCATAGCCTCTTTATTTTCAATCAAAACAACCATTATTGTTTTTATAATTTTAAAAATGTCATTGATATTTCACTCTAAATAATATTTTTATAATTTTTTTTATTAAAAATTTTCTTTATGTTTGAAAAAAAAAATTCCAAAATCCAGGGGGCACGTGACCCCCCTGAGCCCTCTATGCCTCCACCACGGTCACCAGGCACGAATTGAATCTCAATCACACTTTTCCATCCATAACAATTTTATTACTTTGAATTCATTCTACATGTATATTTCATAATAGGCTAATTAAATCTCAACAATACTTTTTTATTCATGGCAATAACAATAAAAGTAAAAACAACAAAATAAAAATTCTAATTTAAAACATCTCAATTTAATCAAAACCCAATACCTTCCCCTAAAATATATAATCCATACAAATTAATGAGCATAAAACTATAAAGAGAAGCAATACTTGGAATCAATTCAAGCCATAGTTTAAATTATTGACATACTGATGCTTACAACCTTAATTTTTTACATGTTAACAATTCTAGTGCATTCTATGGAACCCAAATACATGATTTGCCTATCATTGTAAAATTTCTATTGTTTTTAGAGACAATGTTAGCTAATACATGACATGTGTATAAAACAGTCCTTTCTGAGCATGAATACTGAGGCTACCAATGAAATGTTTAAATTAAAGTTGTAACGGGGTTGGACACCAAAGAACAAGCTGTTAATGTGAGGAATATCTTGATTGTGGTGGAGACCATATCTTGAGTACGGTGGAGACCATTGTTGTTGATTTGGGAAGCTTGGATTTGAAAGTAGACTCTCTGTTAAAAAATTTGAAAATCCCAATTCTTTGTTCCCCTATTGCATCTGGTGGTGTACCACCACCACCGGTCACTAATGGTGGTGGAGGAAACGGTGGAATTGGAGGTAATGGTGGTGATGAGTGAGAGTAAGGTTCTTGTAGGATTTTGAATATGTTCTTTTGTTTCTTTTTATTTTTTATTTTTAGTTTTGATGACTACCTTGAGTGGGATGGAGTGGACACCTTTTTTTTGGTATGTATGTCCCCAAAAGTTTTCCATGGAAAATGGACCACTCAATTTTACCAGTTAAAGAAGTTTTGGTTATAAGAGGGACTATATCTAAACTTGCTGTGTCTGAAATACAAATTAGAAATTTAAATAACTTTTGCCTAAAATATAAATTAAGGGTTTTGAACAATTTTGGTCATCTCTGAATTTGTTGTGCACTTATTCCCATCAAAAAGTTGCAACAATTTACTACTATTTACCTTCACAGAGGTGATCGCTCAATGAAGAATAACATTACTACACAAAACATTGCTACACTGTGTAGAAAAAACAGTGCCATCCATATCTTCGTGAAGTTATATGATCAAATCAACAATTACACAAATTAAATTTAGAATAACATGTAGAGAACTAATAAACTTAATTGCAACTACAGATGACTAAAATATAGAGAAACAAACAAACAATGTATGTAAGAAAATTATCAAGTGTTGACAGCCATATGTAAAATATTTTGAGGACTTGATGTTTCTAAACCTTTATACAGGCCAACCTTGAAATAATATAGACAAATATCTAGATATTTAGGTGCCGTTTGGTAACACTTACGTTTTCAGTTTTCTGTTTATATTTACAAAAATTTTAAAAACTCCAATAAAAACTTGTTTGATAAAATTTTTGATTTATAAATCAGTGGTCTCAGTTTATAAATTTGGCCAAAAAATGAAAACACAAAAAATGTGTTTTCATTTTGAGTTTTCAGTTTTTTTTTTTTTACCACCCAACACTAGCCACCACCTGCCACCATTTTCCACCACCATCTTCCGCCACCACCACCCACCCTCCATCACCACCTGCCACCACCACCCACCACTTGCTATCACCACCCACCAGCCACCACCAACCACCACCCACCTGCCACCCACTCGCCACCACCACCCACCTGCCATCCACCCGCCACTACCATCCACCGCCCGCCACCACCACCCGCCACCTACTTGCCACCACTCACCACCCACCTGCCACCACTATCCACCACCTGCCACTCACCCGCCACTACCCACCACCACCACCACCATCACCCAACACCCACCCGCCACCCACCTGCCACCACCACCCACCACCGACTACCCACTAACACCACCACCCACTCGTTACCACCTACCACCCGCCACCGTCACCCACCACCTACCACCACCACCACCCCCGCCACCTACCCGCCACCACCCGCCATCCGCCACCCACCTGCCACCACCACCCGCCACTGTCACCCACCCACCCGTCATCTGCCACCCACCTGCCACCACCACCTACCACCCGCCACCACCACCCACTCGCTACCACCCACCACCCGCCACCGTCACCCACCCACCCACCACCACCTACCCGCCACCACTACCCACCACCACCACCACCCGCCATCCGCCACTCACCTGCCACCACCTACCACCGCCACCACCACCCACTCGCTACCACCCACCCCCCACCACCACCTACCCGCCATCACCACTCATCCGCCACCATCCATTACCACCATCACCACCCATCTGCCACCATCCACCACCACCATCATCCGCCACCCACCTGCCACCACTACCCACCCACCGCCACCCGCTATCCGCCACTCACCTGCCACCACCACTCGCCGCTACCACCGCCACCACCCACTTGCTACCACCTACCACCCTCCACCGTCACCCACCCACCCATCCACCACCACCACCACCAACTACCCACCACCCACCGTCCCTACTTTCCACCACCGTCTTCCGCTGCCACTTGCCACCACTTGGCATTTCTCAATCTTTTTTATATTTTTAAATTTTTTTAAACATTTTGTCAATTACCAAACACGTTTGTAGTTTATGTTTTCTTAAAAATAAACAAAAAATAAACAAAAACCAGTTTATAAATTTTTTATAAATATAAACTGAAAACGTAAACGTTACCAAACACACCCTTATGATTCTATAATATTTCATACCTTTCTAGAAACTTTCTAAATTGTTTCAAAACTTTCCAAATGTTTCAAGAAAGTAATGGTTAAATCTAGGGTTTTCTAAAGCAACATGTAATGGATAATAAGTAATAGAAAATGGATTCTCGTATGCTTCCAATCCAACAGTTCAATTTTGTTACCCTAATAAGTTAGGTAACAAAACATACATTTTTATTGGTTCAAAAACTGTGGAGCACACAAATTTTGATGAGATCAATATACTTTTTAGATGTAGTTTCAATTGTGTGCATTTGGATGGAGTAAATTATGTGGATGAATCATTAATCAATTATGTATTGTTCATACACTTTGATAATGTGTGAACAAATTTATTTCGACTTCTAACACATGGTCTAAATGACACATAAGTTTGAGAATCATCTAAAATAGTCAAAAAAAAATTAAAAAATTACTATAAAAAAGTCAACTCTTCATTTTATTTTTCACATGTCTTTTTATAAAAAATTAAATAAAATAGTCACCTCCCAAAACAACTATCATATCATAAGTACTCTCCTTTCCTCCAACACTAGCCATTTTGTTAGATAATTTGCATGGGCCAAGTGGTTCAACCTAAAAGCATAAAAAATAAAAGAGCTAATTACATTAAAGTTTTTCAAATATTAACAAATATCACTTTACCCTATTATTTATGAATTCGTATATATTTACCCCTCAATTATAAAAATTGTATAAATATACTATTTTTGAAGGTGATTTGCAAGGGTGAAAGTAGGGAGTCAAAATGTACTTATTTGTAAATGCGAGAATAAAGTGATACCCATTAATAGTTTATGAAATTTTAATAGAAATAATCCAAAATAAAATAAACAGTGGAGCTTATTTTGCCTGTGCGTTGAGCCTAGGACAACAAATGGGCCAATGCTAGATAGAGAAAGGATAAAAAAATAAACTTTGGGCTGGCCCAAAACTTTTAAATCTATATAATATATTATTTTGCTTTTCATTTTTATTTTTACCAAATATAAAATAAAAATAATTTGTTGGGATCATACTCACCACCTCATAGGTAATATAATTGCATACCATATCATCCCATTTTTAGTTATTGAATCTAAAAAATATAAAATTATACGTACTAATTGGTATATCAATTAGTGTATTAAAAAATAATGGAATATAATCTTAGAAATTTTGAGTCTTTATAGTTTGTATAATGGATGGGGTTTATAGTTTTAAAGTGACAATATTATAACGTATATTAATACATTGATTAGTGCATGTAACATCACGAAAAAAATAAATACCAATCATTAATCATAATCATGTTGAGTCATAATCGTTAATGAACATCATTTTCAGACGTAATTACATACTATTTTGATTATAATAAATCATAATCAATATTATTTAAGGACATAACCCAACATTATAATAAGTAAAATATACAATGACGTAGGTAGGGACATAATCGGTTCGGTTCGGTTTGGTCAGTATTTAGGTAAAAAAAATTACCAAATCGATAATGTCAATTTTATTATTTTGAGCACCAATACAGGCTGTTTCTCCCATTAAATCGAACCAAATTGATTGAAACGGTTTGGTTCGGTGCAGTTAAATTGGTTTATGACCTTTCAAATTTGAGTCACTTTTTAATATAGTCACTAATTTATGTAAAAACATTAAATTAGTTATTTGTTTACCATTTCAAACATATTCAATCCATCTATTCAATAAATACTTTCAAATTCCTAGATTAACAAAAATACAAACAAAAAAAAATAATAAATATTAAGATTTCAAAAATAATGAGTCAGAGTTAAGATTATATATAAGAGTTTACTAACTTAGATTATAGAGATGATAAGGTTAATTAATTAAGATTAATAATTTATTATACTTATTAATATTGTTATATTTTATATATTTTTTGAATACAATATATGTTAAAATAGTCGGTTTCGGTTTAGTTCAGTGTATAAAATGCTTAAACCGATACCAAATCAAAAACTTAAAAAAAATAAAATAAAAAAATCACACAGACCGATTATTGTTAAAAATAGACCAAATATAATCGTTTCAGTTCGATTCAATCGATTTGCTCGATTTTTTCAAATTTTCTTACCTTTCGATATTTTGATTGTTTATTGTTTAATCAGTCCGATTTTTCGATTTTTCTTCCCTTTCGATTTTTCTTAATAGAAACTTTATTTACCAAAAAAAGGAAAAGCTATGTGTTGTTTAGTGACTGAACACTCAAATTGTTTTAGGAATATATAGTATTATGTAAATTTTTTGAAAGATTTTTATAAATTGACACTACTAAAATTGTTTACAAAATAAATAATATGGTGTCAAAAATAATTTATAAATAGAAAGATTATACAAAAAAATATATCAAAAATAATATGTCAATGATATTTTTGAGTTTATGTGAACAATAGTGGGTGTTTTGATTGAAAATAAAAGGGCAATACGAAATAACATCATTTCATATAAAACTTTCTATTAGCGTAATATCTATGCTATGCACGATTTCAAATAAATAAATAATAATTAATTTTAAAATTAAAATTAAACAATAAAAAATAAAATTAATTAAAATTTTAACTATTTTTATCACAATTTCGCTTATGATTTTTTTCCCCTACCATTAATGCTATGTTTTAAGTTCTAAATAACAATAACATGAATCATAATATAGTTAGTAAAAATTAAACAAAAATTATGATAAACTATAAAATTGCGCTTTTTAATTTTTATTTTTAGGAACAAAACTACACCTATGATAAAATATAAATACCTTGTTATTTTCTAAGAGTTTCATAATTTTAATTTACCATTATTAGATGATTTCGTAAACTATGTGAAATTCAATAATTATTATTATTATTTTTTGCTAATTACATTTTTTTAGTTCGCCATATAACTGTAACAACCCCATCACGTATAATGATTAATACTTGATTAATTAAGAGGATTTGAGATTTAATTGCCGAGTATTATAATTTATTTGGGATTTATGAGAATTGTGGAACCTGACACGCATATGATTTTATTGAAGGTTTATTTTGGAATTAGAAATTAAGGGTCCAAATGGCTTAAGGAAGTGAAGTTAGGAAGTTGAATCAATTTAATCTTAATTACGGACCCATTTGGGAGTTTAATTAAATATTCGATTCAGTTTAGTAAGATTGACATTCGATTAATTAGGTCCCAATCGGAGCTGATTAAGTCTTGAGGATTGAGGATTGTGGTTATTATAAATTAAATTTAACTATGATGTGCCCAATTTGAATATGCAATTTATTGATGGAAATTGAGTTTGATCAGAAATTGAGGGCCTAAATGATTTGGGAAATCAAAATCGATAATGATAATAAATTTAATTTAATATTTGGAACATTTTGGGAGTCTGTCTAAAAATCTGATTCGAATCGATAAAATTAATTATAATTAACTGGGCCCTAATGGAAGTCAATTAGACCAATTAAATGATGTAGAACTTGTGGTTAGTTATGATTAATTAAATTATGACTAAGATTAATTAAAATTAGATTGTGTTTAATTAAGCTAATTATAATTAAAGTTCAATCCCAATTAATCAAGATTAATCAGTTAAGAAAATAATAAATACACCACATGAATTTATGCTTTAAAGCCAAGTGTCCCACCAATTATTAAATAAAATAATAAAATAAGAGATGAAGAATGAAGTCTTAGGAGCAACCTGCTGGAATCAGATTAGAGAAGAAAGAGGGAGGAGAGCACGGCTGAGAAACCGAGAGAGAAAGGAGAGAAAGGAAAATGGAGGATCATCAAGAATTTGTCAAATTGAAGATTTATGGTAAGGATTTCAACCTTAATTTTGTAGGATCTTAGTATTACACTTGAATTAAAGAGGAGTTTGGGTTCAATTTCATGTAATTAAAAGGAAATTAGCAAAAAGATGATGAAATTAAATTAGATTCATGATCATGGAAATTAATTTAGAAAGTAATTATTTTGGGATTGATTTTTATAATCTTGCATGTTAAATCAAGTTGGGTTGAAAAACATGAGTTATGATCCTTTTAATTTGTTAAATTTGAGTTTCATTTTATATAATTGGGATGAAATTAGAAAATAAAGATTATTATGGAAACTAATTTGGATTTGGGATCTAAACATGAAATGGGTTGCATGCATGTGGATGATTATAGAATAAATTTAGGAACTTATTTTCTATGGATTTGATGTGGTGTTTTTGCATGAAAATGTTACATGCATGAGCAAATTAATACTCTAATTATAATATATTTCATGAATTATGAAAAATCTAAATTTATTCAAGTTCATATTTGAAGAGAAAAAGGAAATGTTTGATAAGAATCAAGTTTATGAAAATTTACAATGTTAGATAAAGTTTTGGGTTCATAATTAAATTTTTAACCCATGCATGTGAAGTAAGTTAAGAAATTAATCCATAATTTAAAGAATATAAGTTTGTGATTGAGTTTTGGTGTAAATTAAGAGTTTTATTTGATTTAAACATGTTATTGAATATATATTAAATTAGTTAGTTTTATTTGAATTACATGTATGCAATGTTTGCCAGGATAATTGGCAAGAGAAATGAGAGTTTGGAGCCATGTTCAATTTATGGAGATTAAGTTAGAAGTTAATCATTTTGAGTTGGGATTTGGCTTGATATGGAGAAAATGATTTCAAACTAAATTTGGCAATTGGGGCATGATTCTGAATAAATGATTTTTGAATAAATGATTTAGCAATTTATGACTTTAATAAATGGTTCTCTATGTTTGTATACTAAAGTACATGTTTTGAAGCTTTGAATATCAAATTGGGACTTTAATTGCAATTTTAGAATTTCAGAATTTTCATTGTCCGCTCGAGCGAGGGAAGTCTCGCTCGAGCGTGAAAATCGACCTCCCAGTAGTTTCTTCAAATTTTACAGTGCGCTCGAGCGACCAAAGTGGCGCTCGAGCGAAGACCCATTTTCAGCACATTTTGAAAAGTTGCATTTAGTTCATATTTTTATCATCATCTCTTTCCAAAGCATTCTAAACATGATTTATGACTCAATAAAGAATAAAAAAAAAAGCTACTAATCAACATTGATTAGTTAGTTAAAGAATGAATCTTTGATCTTGTGGTAATTGTTTAAGAAGCCAAGTAAAGGATCAATCTATTTGGAAAAGAAGGACTTAGTAATGAAAGAAGATGTGAAATAAGAACCCAGTTTATTTAAATGTGAAAGAATAAACATAGTAGAACTTCAGACTATAAAGACTAGAAAGAACAAGTTTAATCAAGGGAGTAATATTGTATTTCAATGTGTATATGTTATGTGATTGTGTAGGTCACGCGCCGTTGTCTGCCTGATTTATCTGATATGTCCAGTCTGTCTGATTTGCTTCTGCAGCCATCTGTGAGTAATAACTTTGTAAAGTTATGTTCGATATTATGTATTTTCAGTGTACTATGATACGAAATGATTGATTCTTGAAAAGCTATGATATGTTGGAAATGAATGAATGAATGTCCAGTTTTTCTGAAAAGTATTTGTGGCACCCTTAGTAGATAAGGCCCTCGCCCGGGGGATACAATACCGTGGCATAAGGCCCTTGCTCGGGGGATACAATACCGTGGTTACTTGCGCGCAAGATATGGACCTTTATGGTTGTTGGTACCAACTCTGTCTGTGGTCTCTAGACCAATTTGATCTGTTAGCTAATGAGTGTACCACATATGATCTTATGCAAAATCTGAATATAAATATGAATACGAATATGAGCATGTATCTAAATCTGTTTCTGATTTGAAATCTAAATATGCATAAGACTCTGTTTTGATAAGATTATGTTTCTGATATAAACTCTGATTTCTAACTCTGTGATGGACATCATTCGTTAAAACCCTTTACTCTGTTATTATTCACTGTGCTTTAGCTCACTGTATTATTTATGTATGTAGGTGATCAGGCGCGTGACCAGGCTAGAGGCTTCTGTCTAGAATCTGTTTTGTCAGCCAACCTATGTGCCTCCCGTGGAGGTTCCGGATGTGTTAAGTGTTGTCGTTGTGTAATTTAAAGTTTAAGTCATGCTTTCTTATTTGGTTCTTCAAGTCTTGTGTATTTTGAAAAAGGGGGGACTAAGTCCCTTTCTGCCTAGTCTGTATATATATTATGACTTAGAGGTGATGTGTATATATGTATATAAAAAGTTTAAAATTTTTCCGTCTCATATAAGTCTGCACAGCTCAATGGACGTTGTATATTCTTAATTGCTTCCGCTAGCCCCTAATATTATGTTAATCTGTTCAGAGGCCGTAGGTAATCCTCGGATTACTGGCCGGTTACGGTGCCAAACCTATAAGGGCGGGTTTGGGTCGTGACAATAACAGTAATAACAATAATAATAATTTTTCTGTGAAACTTAATCTAGCAAAATTTGTTTAAATGAAAAAATGAAAATGACAAACAATGAACTACCAATGGCCCTTATCCTTTTATCTTTTCTGAAATCAGCATTACCTACAAAGTATAATTTTTAGATTTTCTGATACTCGTTAGTCTTGGTATTATTTTCTTTTTCTTCTCTCTCACTCGCCTGCTTAACAGATCTTCATAGCATGGATGTTATTTTTTAAACCATAAATACCCGTGCTATGCACGAGTTTAAATAAATAATTAAAAATTAATTTTAAAATTAAATAATAACATAAAATTTATTTATAAGAAATAAATAAACTATGGTAGAATGTATTTTTAAAAAAGTGCAATAAAATTACAATAACTATATTTACAATGAAATATAAATATATTTTGTCTTATAAGTTTCGCAATTTAGTTTATTTTATATCAGAGATAGCCCAATCATATAATAAATTATATTTGTCAATTTATTAACTATCCATTGTCTATTTTGTAAAAGTTTGAAAATATGTCTACTTAAGCATAAAATTATAATTTCTCTTTTACCAAAATTCACGAATACAAAAAAAAATAAAGAGTTGGCTTGAGAATTTATAATTGTGCTAGACACTAAAAGTGACATAATCTAATTGCCTCAACGTTTATCTCAACTTAACCATGACCTAATCATTAGAAAATATTGTCTTAATCTATGTCTAAGCATGAATCACTTAACTCATTTATTTATTAAATTAGTGAATAAATATATGTTAGTATTATTTATAATTAAATAAGAAATATGTACATGTTTAAGCATGGTTATTAAAAAAAATTCAAACTTTGATAAAATTTTATATTTTTATTTAAAATTATTACATGAATACTTAAGTATATTTATGTGTGAAAAAAACTATCCAATGTTAACCTAAAATATGGGCATTATTCTAACTATACTTTGAACCTGATTTAAAATTTTCATCGGTCAACTGATAAAAAGAGTTGGTAATAATCAATTTAAATTTTATGCTTAAATTATATTATAATTTCTCAAGTGTTGGATAGTATGAAATAATTTTTTTTTTTGAATGAAGTATGAACTAATTTGAGGAATAGTACTTATATTAAATATTAAAATTAATTTAGGAGTTAGATTAAGATCAATTTTTATACCAACAATTATACTCTTAGAGAATTATCTTCATTTATGCCCAATTCATGATCACTTAACCCACTTATGTTTTTGTTTTTAAACTTGGTAAATATATTATGATTATTTTTTATAACAAAAATAAGAAATTGTATGTAAATTTTTGGCATATTTATTTACTTATTTTTTGTAAAAAATTTATATATTTATATTAAAAATTCTTACACAAATAATTAACTACATTTATGTATAAAAAAATTATATAATACTGGGTTGACCTAAAATATGTAGCTTGTTCTAGTCCTACCTTTGGCTCGATTTAAAAATTGATCCGTCAATTAGTGAAAACAATTAATAATAATTAATTTAAGCTTATGTTTAATAATTTGTTAAGTTATAATAGGTACGAGCTAATACTAGATCAAATACTAAAAGTAGTATAGAAACTGAATTTGGTTATTTTTATGCAATATATCAATCTAATTTTTTTATAATCATTTTGGTTCATACTCAACCATCACATTGGCTACTTATTTATTTATTTATTAAAATGGTAAATTTTTTTATAATGAAAATAAAAAAAAATATGAATATATATTTGGCATATTTATTAATATTCTAAAACTTCAATTAAGAAATTATATATTTATTCTTAAAATATGTCTAATATTAAATTATATTTACATTTGAAAGAATTATTTAAAATCAGATTAAGCTAGATTATAGATTTTTTTTTTAGCATAGAACTTGATCAAAGAAGTGAAGTCTCAAAACAAATCATAATTTTCAATTTAAATTTTATTAAATTTTTATTTAATACAATTTTTCACGTAAAATGTTTTAATATTTTCAAAATAATTAATCATTTGTGAAATGAAGTTACCATTATAAAAAACACTAAAAAAATTGTCTTTTTAGTAGTGTGAAAATCCATTAACTAAAGAATAAAATTGATGAGATATAGAACCTTTTTTTTCTTGAAAACAAAATCAATGAATGGGGCTAATATGAAGGGTACTTATAATCATACACACTTAATTTCTTTTCACACCCATCACATACATTAAAAAAATTATAATTTAGGCATAAAGATTGATACATATGAGTGTACAAAATAAATCAAAAAAGAAAAAAAAAAGTATACAAAAAAAAAAAAAATGTGTGTAATCAAATCAAAATATTTTGAATGTTCCTTATTTTTATCATGCATTTTAAAGATTTGAGAGTAGTTATATGGGGTTTTTTTTTAGGATCCCTAATATTAAGATTTTCTGCATACAGGATATTCAATATTTTCATAATGTCTAAGCTCCCTCAACATCGATCCGGAGAAATTTCAATCCAGAGAAATTTTAGATTTCTCAAAGAATTTCTCTAGGTTCAAACCAGAGAAAATTGAAATTTCTCTGAGTTCAAACCAGAGAAATCCAAAGAAAATTGAACAACACAGAGAAAATTAAACAGGACATAGAAAATTACCAAGAGAAAATTGAAATTTCTCTGAGTTCAAACCAAAGAAATTTAGAGAAAATTGAACAACACAGAGAAAATTAAACATCCCAGAGAAGGAAAATGTATGCTACTCTGCGAACATTGTGTCTCCAAGGAATCGGCCTTGGGCGAGGAAGACTGTGCTATTTCTGAATCCATCGTTTCATTCATCGCCGCCTAAAAATCATCATAAGTTCTGTAAGACGAAGTCTCCGCACAAGTTCTTGATCAGAACTCGGTCTCCACCGCCGCCTTCCCTTTCTCTCTCCCCCACCATACAAGCTTGAGCAAGAAGAATGCTTTAAAGCCTTCGTCATCAACTGCTGCAATTCTACATAAATCATTTTCACCTTTGAGATTGGCAAATAGATTAGTGTCGCCATTGAAGAGTAGGAAGACTGTGTAGAGGAGTGATGATGGGCTAGTGATTCGTCCCGATTTGGCTCCCATGCGATTCAATGCTCAGAAGGTTAATCTTCTTTTTTCATCATCCATGTTCGCATTTACTAGCTTCAGCGACATGAATCCATGCTTTTTCTTGATTTGTGATGACTCTGCCAGTAACAAAATTTCTTTGTGATATATGGGTGTGGGGTTGAAAGACTTTAGATATCATAAAATAATATTGTGGATCTTTCCCATTACTAAAAATGGGAGAGAGATCTTAGACTAATTTTTCCTAGTTATATATGTTATGAATAATATAGTAATATAGTAAGAAGCAAGTTTTAATTTTTTTTTTAAAGGAAATAAAAATCAATGGGAGAGGATTAGGTTAGAAAAATATGAAATATTTTTTTATCGTTTCTTTTGAAAACTATAAATTATGAAATTATTAATATTTTGAAAACTATTATTTTAATAGATTAGTCAATACTACTTTTTAAATTTATTTTTTTAATTTAATAAATCCACAAATTTATTGTGAGATTTTGAAAATCCCATAATAACCCTTACGAAAGCTCCATTTTACTTATATAATATATAGATTTATATATATATATATATATATGTATATATATTTTCCTAAACAAGTGTATATAATTGTAAAAACTGTAGCAAAGAGCAAATAATTGTAGTACTTCTTTTATTTTTGTCTCTTTGTATTGAGCAAATAATTGTAGTATTTCTTTTTGTCTCTTTGTATTTATTTTTAGGTAAACTTGTCAAAAAGCCTATAACTAAGCTTGCCTAAAGAGTTAGGACTTTTGCAAACTTTATACGAAAAGTCTTGCAAGTTAGATATGGAGTTAGATATGCATTAAGTAGTGTTTTTGTTTGTATTCACCACTTTGTATCTATATATTGGCCTTTATGCCAACATAATGAAGTATGTAAATTCCCTCCATGCTTTCTCCATCGTTGTGCTTTCTCCTTTGTCTCTAAATTCTCTAGCATATTTTCCTATTCCATAACTCCACCATAATTCCATAATAAAATTAGAAAAAAGCTCCTTTCCTTTTTAGTTTTGTACTTGGTATCAGAGCTTGGTGAAGAGCTTTTTAAAGCAAGATCAAGCTATGTAAGTATTTCTATCTAAGTATAAATTTTAAGTTTGTATGGTGTGTTTTATGTTATAAAAAAAAAAAAATTAAATTAAAAAATTTTTGTCTAAGTTTTTTGTGAATCTTTCGTATTTCATATCTTCATAATTATTTGTTTCATTTTTAGTTGTTGTAAAACCTATATGCTTAGTGTATATCAAAGCCCATATACTCATTAAGATCTTTTGACTATTGGCCATAATTAAGTCTTTAAGATCATAAAGAGAGGTTTTAGGCACCAGAAAATACACTAGGAGGGTCTTAGGTACCAACAACAATCTAAAATGGCAATTAATTCTGACGATATAATATGTTTTGGAAATACAAAAAATAATGTTAATAATAAATATGATCATAGTTTGCATATTACTAAAGAGTCTGCAAATATAAATAGTGTGTGTTCTAGTTTAAATAATATTACTGATATTATGTGTTCTTGGTTTTCTAAATTAGATAAAAATCAAAAAATAAATCAAAATTATCTAGAGACTAAAGTTGAGTCTATAGAATCTAAAATAGATAATTTGGGTTCTATAATAAATGTTGACTTAAATAAAGAAGCAAAAAACCAAATAAACAATTTGGTGACAAAATTGGAAACTATATCCTTCATAAACAATGATGGAATGAATAGTCCAGGAGATAGTGACATCCCTAGGCTATTTTATGGAACAGAAGATATTATGGTACTTCAAACCAATACCTATAATAGAACTGAATATGAAAATATTGTTGAAATATTGGATTATTGGAGAAAATTATATAAAGACCCAGATTTAGGTATTGATGAAAGAAATAGGCTACTAGATCAGATAAGAGAAACTTATCTAGAAAATGAAGCCCTTTTACAACATTTTAATTATGATATTAATATGTCAACTAATGATGATGACAGCCAATCATCCTCATCTGAAGAATCAATAGATCAAGATATTTCATCAGAAATAAATAAAGGGAAAAGAAAGGCAGAAGAGCCAATTGATCCCGAATTATTTGGCACATGGGGAGATGGAGAAAATTTTGACTTTATTCAAACAAATGAAGTTAAAAATGATATTGGAAGCACCTCCAATCCTACACCTGAACCAGTAATATCTAGAAAAGATAATAATCATAAGTATCCAATAGCTCAAAATGGTACTTATTTAGACTTGTCTCATGTTCCATTTAAGGATCAACCACAAGCAATAGATGATTGGGCACAATCCTTGTCCATCATTATTACCAATTATAAAAATAGTTGGTCAAAGGAAAAATTCCTTGATTATATTGCAGCAACTCTCCAGGGAGATGTGTTGCAATGGTTAAGACAGTGGGAAAAATCTGAAATTGGAAAAAGTCAAAAAACGGCTTTATTAACAAATTTTCTCACACTTGACACAATTTTAGCTGAATTTGCAAAACTCATAAAAGAAAATTTATGTGGTTTTTATGGAGATACTAATTTGCAAGCAGACGCAAATTATATTTTGACTAAATTAGAATTATGTAATATTTGTCTTTTTGAAGACTATGTTCAAACTTTTAAAAAATATTATTATCTTATTGATCCACCAGCAAATCAACCTTGGTTAGATCAATTTTTTCATAAACTCCCTAGTCCATGGGATGAGTTATGTATTAAAAACTATCCTGCTTTTCTCAAAAAAATGGGGAAGAAGAAAAATGATAATCTTGGTTTTCGCATTAATTTTGTTCTAAGAGAGATAGCAAATCGGTGTCTAGAAGTAAAGGCGAAAAAACAAATAAAAAATCAAATTTCCAACTCACAATACGGTCAAAAATGTTGTGATAAAATTTTAAAAGAAAATTGGAAAATTGGTTGTAATACATTTCCTAAAAGAAAAGGATTTTCCAAAAAACGCAGAAAATATAAATGGAAACCTTGGAAAAAGAACAAAACTTTTTCAAAAAAGAAAAAGTATATTCGAAAAAAGAAACCAACAAGTGTTTCAAAAAAGAAAACTTGTAAATGTTACATTTGTAACGAAGAAGGTCACTATGCACCCGAATGCCCAAAAAGGGGAAAAAGTGCAAAGAAAATGATCAAAGTCCTTGAAGAACAAGATTTTGAAATAATATATGGCGAAGAAATTTCTGATGAAGAAGAAATCTTATATGAAATTTCTAGTGATGAAGAAAGTTCAGATGAAGAACTAATCTTCATGATGACTAATAATAGTCAAGCAATATCTCAAGAAGTAGATAATATATCTCAAGAAGAATTGCAGGCAATTCGACTTGGAGATGTAATCAGGGAAGAAAAAACTTTTACCGACGAAGAATTAGCAAAATTCGAAAAAATGCAAGAAGTTGCTGTTCCAGAAATTTATAAACTTTCAAAATTTAACTTCTTTTCAGCAAGAGTGTTTGAACAATACAGTGGAAACACTCAAGCAAAATGGTCAGAAGAAGGAAATATTGATATTCCTTTTTTTGATAAGAAAAAGGTTGCAAGATGGAAAAAGAAATATCCTGAAATTCAATATATTCATATTGGATTAATTCAAGTAACCATAACAGCCTTATTTCGCCAAGGGATAGATACTCCTATTTTGGCAGTAATTTTTGACAAAAGATTTTCCGACCCAATGAAAGCAATCATTGGAGGAATTCAGTCTAATTTGGCAAATGGAGTAGTTTGGTTTAATGTTAAACCAAATTTCTTTATTTCCATAAATGATCCTAATCTTGAAGATACAGTCAGAATAAGAATTAAAACACAAGGATTAGGAATGAAATCAAATTCTCATGATTTGGCTATTCGCTGGAAAACAATTCACGAATTAACCAAATTTCCTGAAACTAAAACAAAATCAAACGATAATAAAATCGTTGAAATCTTTGAACCAAGACCATTTGACACGGTAATACAACCTCGTCTAATGAATTGGAGTGATTTAGAAGTCCCTCGACAATGGTTAATCCAAGACTTAGTGGGACAAGGAGAATCTTCTAAAACAAAAAAACCTGCACAATTACAAATGCAGGCATCAGGAAAAAATTTATATATTGAAAATACAATTCCAAAAATTAAAAGATCAACTTCTGTATTTGAAAAAGATTTTACTAACAAATCATTTTCAAAGTTAAGTATTGGAGAATCAAGTAATAATTCTAATCAAGAATCTATTACTTCAAATAATGTTCAGATTCCTATTTTTCCAGGAACAAGAAAACTTGAACATATTAAATCTGCATATATGTATCATTTTCAAACAAAAAATGATGATATTATTTTTTCTCCTAGCCAAGGAAAAAGAAGATATACATATGTATTGGGAACATTTAATTTTGCCGGTTATAAACCCTATAGCCTCAGTGTTCTCATAGACACAGGAGCTACAGTCAGCTCATGTAAATGGAATGCCATACCAAAAGAAAAATGGACATTAATGAAACATCCAATTTTGGTTACTGGAATAGATGGCAACCATACTTCCATACAATTCAAGGCTAAAAATATAGCTATTTGGTTAAATGATAGCAAGTTCATTATACCAAAAATCTTATGTTTTCCGTATATGCATGGAGATTTTCTTCTTGGAAATAATTTTATATATAAATATCTTCCAATGCAAATACAGGAAAGAGCTATTTCATTAAGCATAAACAATGTCTTAATTCATATTCCCTTGTTAGAACAACATAAATATATTTGTGATAAAGAGTTTGCGCCCGTGCCGCGTGGTGATTTAACTCCCATCATCAAAACTATTGATGAAGCACACTGGATTTATAAAATTTTAGAAGAAAATTTTAGTGAACATCCATTAAAACTATGGCAACGTAGTCCACGTTATTGTAGTTTAAAATTGAAAGATCCTAATGTTATCATTAGAGTAAAACCAATGATCTATACTAGACAAGATATAGATGAATTTGATATTCAATTCCAGAAACTTTTAGACAAAAAGTTAATTGAAGAAACTAAGAGCCCTCACTCTAGTCCAGCTTTTATGGTAAGAAACCATGCTGAAATTAAAAGAGAAAAAGCCCGAATGGTAATCAACTATAAACGGCTAAATGAAAATTTAGAATTTGATGGATATTTTATTCCAAGAAAAGATGTTTTGATTAACTTAACTAAAGGATCAAAAATCTTTAGCAAATTTGATTGTAAAAGTGGATTTTGGCAAATTCAATTGACTGAAGAGTCAAAAAAATTGACAGCCTTCAGTACACCTAGAGGACATTACCACTGGAATGTTATGCCCTTTGGATTAAATATTGCACCACAGGTTTTTCAACGGTGGATGGATACAATTTTTAAAGACCTTAAAGATTGTTGTGTAGTTTATATTGATGATATACTTATTTTCTCTAAAACCAAGGAGGAACATAAGAAACATTTAAAATTAATTTGTGAAAAATTTCAAAAACATGGAATTATTTTGTCTCCAAAAAAGATTGAATTAGAAAAAGAATCAATTGAATTTTTGGGAATAATTTTAGACCAGAAAGGTTTAAAATTACAAGAACATATTTTGTCCAAAGTACGAGATTTTCCTGATACTTTCGAAAATATAACACAATTACAGAGTTTATTAGGCATTTTAAATTATGGACGAAATTTTATAAAAAAATCTTTCAAAAATAGAAATTCCTTGGTTAACCAAATTAAGGAAAAATGTTATTTTTGAATGGACAACAGAAGATGTTGCTTTAATTAAACAAATTAAAGAAACTGTTAAAACTTTACCAGATGTTTATCTTCCTAAAACAGGTGATAAATTAATTTTAGAAACAGATGCCTCAGAAGCATGCTGGGGATGTGTTCTTAAAGCTATACCCAGTAATTTATGGCATGATAAAGAGATACCTTTATCAGAAAATGGGATTAGACCAAGAAAAAATCCAATACCCATAAAATTACAAAAAGAAGAATTAATTTGCGGATATAATTCTGGAACATTTAAACCAAATGAACAGAAATATATTATTTTTGAAAAAGAATTACTTGCAATAAAATTAGCAATAAAGAGTTTTCATATTTATTTAGCCCCAGAAAATTTTATTGTACGCACTGATAATAAGGCAGTAAGAGATTTCTTGATCAATAAAAAACCTATTGAGCAAGGAAGACGATTAGCCTGGTTAATAAAATTTCTGAATATACTTTTGAAGTAGAACATCTTAAAGGTACTAACAATTTTCTTGCAGATTTTCTTAGCAAAATTGTTTCAGAAAATTAAATTGCTAAACAAGTAAATTTAATTTTTGCAGAAGACCTCTAGACCAAGAGGAAAACAATGGATAAGGGTAAACAACCCGCTCAAGGAGATTGGGTGACAATTGCTAAAAAAGCAATACCCCGAGAAGAAAAAGTTTATGTTGTGTTTTCAGGAAGACAACCTGGAATTTACACAGACTGGAACGAAGCCAATCTTCAAGCTTTAAAGCATATGATAGCATGACCAAAGCCAAAAAAGCTTTTTACAGTGCACCAGCCATGCCTATTTTTCAAAGGAATCAAATGAGAACTAACCCAGTTCCAACTAATATTCAGACATCTAAACCAGATGAATCTGAAATAAAAGATTTTTTCAATCCTGGTATATCCAGAGAAATTTATACAGAACTCAATGGAGTTTGGAAAACTCACATTGTAGACAACAAAGTGAAATTTCGAAAACACATGGGAGTTTTGGCCAACAAATTAGCTGAGCAAACAGCTAAACTAAAAGATTTGCAAAATTTTTGTTTCAATATTCTTAAACAAATGAATTGGAATGAAGATTTTAATTTTGAAAAAATAAACAATTTTCTTCAACTATCAGACCTCATATCAGATGAGTTTTCTGATCTAGTTTTTGAACAAATAAAAAGAATTTGTCTTTTTGAAAAAGCAAGAACTTTGCTTCCAAAAGAAATTTTTATGTTAATCAAAAATCGAGTTGAAGATCATCATGATAAGATTAGACAAATCTTAGAACGATCTTATGATAAATTAAATTTGAAAGATGGAATTCCCAAAATAACCATCATGGCAAACCATGACATGTGGTTTTTTGAGGATATAGATTGGGGAATAACTAATCAAGTTATTTTTCAAATTCTAGATCCAATCCAATGGATAGATTTTCCAATGATCATCAAAGCAATGCTCTCATGGATAGTAAAAGGCTTTCGATGGAGCAAATATTTTACTTTCTGGATTTCCAGCACTGTTGGTTGGCGAGAACGAGAACATTTTTTCCAACCATACCAAATTTGGTATCTTAAAGAAACTGAAGATTTTGAATTTGAAGATGATTATTTAGATGAAGATCACCGGAGAGAGCGATTGAAAAATATCCAAAAACTTTCTTTGACAGAATATTGGATAGACAGTCTAATTTCTGTTTCACAATCAGCGTCCAACATCCATGGCTCAGCAAAATTGCCATTCATAGTTACAGATGGAAGAATATTATTTGTAACCCATTTTCTCATAACATATCAAAGGTCTCCAACGCAAATTAATGAAGCTCTTGACATGTTAATAAATCTCAAAAAGAGAAATAATTTGGATCTTCCGTTGGAACTAGCCATGACTGCGGATGATGTAGAACATTTTCGGAACGAGCAATACAGCCAAGATCCGGATTCCCCTCCATCAGAGACTGATGAAGAATATCACAATCTCATCAACAGGATGGAAGCATAGTGGACCCCACTATCAAATGCAGCTGTCTCTTGATCGACTCCACCCATATCCAGGACACGTGGAGCCATCTGCATCATTTGGCAGAAAGTGATTAGCCAAATCTTTTCAGCCGACGCTACACGACAAATCGGCTTAGCCAAAGCTTATCTCCAACAGTCTATCTCTTTGAAAACCGGAGAGGGTAGACAGTGCCAGCTCACATCACATGAAGGTTTATTTTGTCCTTCTATTTACCTTATTTGGTTTTGATTGATTTTTTAAAATTTGAGCTTTTTATTTTTCGTAACATATATTTTTCGTGATTTTTTTTAATATTGTAAGTAATCTTTTTACTTTTTAGATGCACATAACCTAGATGTACCTAAAAATATAATATTTGTAAAAAAATATTTTAAAAATTAATACATACACAAGAATATGATAATATAATGATTTTTTTTTTTACATTTTTTATATTTAGTGAATTTTTAAATTTTTTTTTTTTTTACAAATACTATATTCTTTTAGTGTATTTATGTTAAATATATCTAAACTCTAAAATATTTGCTTAAAATATTAAAAAAAATAAAGTGAAAGCACAAAAACACGAAAAACAAGAAATTCAATTTTCTAAAAAATGAACTCAATATATATATCGTTGTGAATAAAAGATATTATATGAAAATTTATTTTAATAAATTTTGTAGAATTAAAAATATAAAATAATAAAATCGATGATACTATTAAAATAATTAGCATAACCCTAGTTTTAAAAGTCACAGTCAATACAAACATGCATGAATGATGATAATAATGAGATAGGTTTCAAGGCTAAATTGGGCTTTAGTTTAGATATTTTAAAAGCATTATAATAATACCACAATAATCACATTTATATATCATATTTGATTATTCATTCAACCAATGCAATTATAAAAATTGAGATAGTAAATCAAATGTAATCATCGTAGCATTACTCAATACCTCATCAAAATGTCTTTTACCTATACTCGAAACATAAACTTGTCTCAAGATATGAAAAACATATAGAAGAAATAGTTTTGAAATCTAGGTTAAGGTAACTGAATAACACATTGGGGAACTATAAAAGCAACAAAAATCTCCTCCCTTCAATACTTTGCAGAAAATAACACCTTCTAGTGTACGGATGAAGAACTTGTTGGCATTGGAGATGAGGAAGAAGGTTCCCTTCGGAGCTCCTTGACAACGGCACCCAATGCCTCGGGATTCTGGCCCAGATCACAGAGGGCAATGAGGATAGAGAGGGTGTGGCGATCGAGCCCAGCGTCAAGAATGTTTGACATGTGAAACACCAGGTCCAGAGATTCCTGGGCTGTCCGTGCAGCCTCTGGATCCATATGAAAAGACTGTAAAGAACTGTTTCTTTCTGGGAAGAAAGGTTTTTCTATTTTGCAACAACCTTACAAGAAGAAACCTGAAAAAATTGAAACAAAGGTCACAAACACATCCAGCTTGCTATTTTCAATCAACTAAATGCTTGTATGATGCATCTACTACACACACATCTGCAAAAATTGACTTCTGAAGAACAGTGTATTTGTCTCTATGTGGGAAAACAACAACAACAAAAATGCTTTACTGTCAATGGACATGCAGCACATCTAAACAACATAACTAATAACCATGCTTTACTGTCCTATGAACTTGAGGCACTTAACTGTATACAATGTGCCCAGAGTTTTTGAAAATCACACACAAATTCAAAAAGTGTAGAAGATTCACATTGAGGGTCCCCAACTCGGCAGAGGATTCTGGCAAGTAGATACATTATGAACCATAGAAAATATAGAAGTTTGAAATTATGGGCTTTGTTAGTCAAAGTTTGTGTGATGTATGCATAAAGGTGATGTATCTGGCATTGTTAATGTGATAAAATCCAAGAAATATATGTAAAAAGAAAAAAAATGAATAACAGTCTTGTGTAAAAAGAAATAGACACAAAAAATAAGATGGATTTTGCAGTAACAAGACTGTATTGTAAATAGAGAAACAATCTGAGCTAAGTTTTATAAACGTTTACAACTTTACATATGATGAAGAATTGAATAGGAATTCTATAAAGAAACTTTCCTTCTTTACATATGATGAAGAATTGAAAAGGAATTCTATAAAGAAACTTTCCATCATATTGTCATCAAACCAGGTATCATTTTTGAACAAGTTACTAGGTTTTATACAAGTGAGTTCACAATCATTCCCCGTAACAACACATTCTAAACCCGTGAACGCACAGTTTAAAACCAACAATATCGCTTGGGATGGCAGCCTTACTATTTCTCCTACAAGGTGTTCTGTCTTAACTCCTAAAACTCTGTACTTAATAATTACCATAACTCTGTATTCTTATTACAATCCCACTACAGACCTCGAATGAAGTCTGCTGCGAATGGCTCGAATGAGCTGGCCCGTTCTTCACGCGTCGGCCAGTTGCACTCAAACTTGTGTGGATTTCACGTGCCTACAAAACAAGATTAGAAAACAAATCAGCTCTTCTCGGGAGATAGAAAGAGATACGACCAAGACCTAGAGGACTTGACCCTGACAACGACGACCTAGGTGGCCACCAACGACGAAGAAGACCACTGCTGACCATCGACTTACGACCTTATAGGAACACACATTGGTGAATAATTTAAGTAAAAAAAATTATGAAATTTACATATCAAATGTTATTAAAAATTTACCTATACTTTTAGAGCCTTTTTATTCTTTCCCTTCAACCGATTCACTATTTCATCCACTTTGCTAACTTTCTGTTTGGTACATGGATGGCCTCTTCAGCGAGCAACCATAAGACTAAGCACCTTGCGAGTCATGCTTGCATTTGTAGTACTGCGACTAGGCAAAGTTTTGGGTGAAAGTATTAGAAGGTGGGACAATACTAGTAGAAGGTGACACATTACTCGCACAATCTGATTGCTCTTTTCTCACTTTATCCTTGATTTCTATCAACCCAAGTTGAATGACTTTGTGTTTACCATCATCGTTGGAAGCAATTTCTATAATTTTATCCAATGTCTTGTGGTAGTTATCATGCACCTTTGCATTGAGAACAGCCCCAGATTTAGTGTATGTGGTTGGAATGCATGTGTACCCTCTTTCTAAATCTTTTCTCCATCTCGGCACAATGTATTTATCTGGGACCTCATATATGCGCCTCTCAATGAGCACATTAAGTGAATGGGCACACATAATACCCCTAAACTCAAACCACTGACACACACATTGGATGTCACATTCAATTGAATTACAGTACACAACAAATTCCAGTTTCTTCATATCCTCACTGACTAGAACAACCCCTTTCGCATGATAAGTACAAATTGATCCTTCCTCTTTGACAAGAGTCGCATGACAATACAATAGTCGTTTCATTTCTGCTCGAACTTCTTTAAATTTTACATTTGTGTAGGCTGCACGAAATTGCTTCTCGAAAGCATACATCGTAAAGCAATCATACAAATTGTTTCGAGATTTAAAGTCAGCTTTGGTCTCCTTCTCCACCTTACTTCTCAAGACATTGTCATACTGCTTAACAAATTGCTTTAAAATAGTCTTCGAGTTCACATATCCATCAAAAAATGTATTCATGCTCACTTTGTTGTATAGTTGACATGCCAACCCAAAAAATGTCTTTAACATAGGTAGGAATCCACCTATGTCGCTCACCGTATAATACCCCCAACCACTCGTTATCATTTAGACTAGACTTTGCAATCATCGCTTGCCATTCTTCATCAAATTCATCTTTTGTGAAAGAATCATAAATTGCATTTTGCAAAGCAAATTTTATGGATTCATACTGCGAATATCCTCTCAATTTTGCCGGAATTTTCTTCATTATATGCCATAAGCACCAACGATGTCAAGCCTGTGGGAAAACAATTTCTATGGCATTTTGCATAGCTTTGCACTGGTCAGTTATTACAGCTTTTGGAGGAGTGTCTGACATGCAACTTAACCAAGCTCTGAATAGCCATATAAATGTCTCAGTGTTCTCATTACATAACAGTCAACAACCAAACAAAATTGACTGTCCATGGTGATTAACTCCTACAAACGGAGCAAATGGCATGTTATATTTGTTTGTGAGATATGTTGTGTCAAATGTAACAACATCCCCAAATGCTTTATAACCTGCTCTACTCCTTGCATCAGCCCAAAATAAGTTTCGCAAGCGTCCTTCTCCATCAAAGTCCATTGCAGAATAGAAGTTCGAATTTTGTTGTTGCATCATATGAAAATAAAGTGCAACTGATTCGGCATCTCCTACCCCAAGCCTCAATCTTCTAGCCTTCTCAATGTGATTCCTTGCATCTCGTTTGTCAAATGTTAATGCCTCATATCCCCTCGCTTCAAGAACTATAGAATGAAAATTCTTAGCCACCCCTATCCCTGCCTCATCGTTTGTTTCTAATCTTTTCTTTGCAGGAGTAAGAATTCTCTTATTCATTGCAAAATGCCGTGAGTCAATAGGAACCAAGTCATGAGTGTGCTCAAGCACAACAGTTGTCAACTTAAATGTTCCATCCTTTTGTAGACTCCCTCTTACTTTTGCTTTACAATCATTTTTGGATGACAAAGATGGTTCCAGAGGGTTTACTTCTAATTTTTTTCTTCTCGTCCTTGCCCGATTACATTCAATTCCAAAGTATTTTAGTTCCCCATCATTACCATAATTTTGTGTTCCATAAGCTATAGCAAATCCAAGGTGCTTCGCATATTTTGCATAAAATGCATACACTTCTTGCTTTGAGCTAAAACACATCCCCTACTTAGGTTCTTCAACTTCATCACTCTCCAGTTCTTGAACTTCCTCACTTGGATTATTTGAACCTTCCATCCTTTTGTTGCTTTTGAAGCTTGTAGGTTGAAATTGAAAGACAAAATTCAATTCAAAAATTAAAAGAGATGGAGAGAAATATGAGCCTTAGTTAGTGCTAAAAAGGAGCAATAAATACCATAATAATAATAATAATAATAATAATTCCAAATGAATAAACTCAATTTACATTCAAAATCAAGACAAGATGCTAAATTTTGGCTTCAATTTGATGTTACATACTAGTATTGTTCTTCAGGATAAAAAATTTCATCTTATTAAAGTTTTAAATATCAAGACAAGAAGTTAAATTTTCCCTCAACCAAGCACTGTCTTTGTGCCTCAGCTGTCTCTCTGTCTGTGCTCAACGGTGATCTGAGCAAATTTTTTTAATTATTATTTACATTTGCATTTAAATTCTCTCATTCATCCCTTATTCTATGATGGCTAGTGTACGTATTTGGACCATGACTCCTTTTGTTTACAAAACATCTGAAATAGGCACTGATTAATGTCCTTGAACTACCAAGAAGCTTCATAACAATAGATACATTTGTGTATTATAAGAGATCTACAAGAAAAAGTAGTTCATATAAGGTCACCTTTAGAATCAATAGCGAGAGCTTCCAGATTTGGGGAAATGCTTAAGTAAGTGGATTAATACTTCCATGTGGCTTTTAATTAAGTCTGCACACAGCACTAGTGACTTCAGATTACCAAATGCAGTAGGAAAACATTAATACTTCCATTTTTTTTTTCCTGTAAGAACTATGGTATTGTTATTCTTTTCCTCTTTTTGTTCCTAAATTTCCAAGTGTGGAATTCTAATTGTAATTTCCACTTTTTTTTAGTAAGAAAACGACAGAAAGGAACTGTAGTAACAGATAAGTGTGGCTCTTGTGGGAGGAGTGGAATTGCCAATATCCATAGTAATTGCAATCTGATTGTATACCAATTGATCAACCATTATTTTAGCCAACTTTCTTTCTCTACTTTTATTTTATTTTTTTGGGTTTCACTAAATGTATATATTAATTGGATATAGATAAGAGAAGATTGGTTAAGTAACACCCACAAGATGAGGAAGGAAAGCACTTTGATTTGAAAAAATTTCATCTTCATCTGCACCACTTGACTAATAAGCATTTGCAGAACCAGAGACTACCTCTTTCTGTTTGTCTTATTGCCTCAATCAGAATATGACTTATCATTTTCTATCCTCACATCTCTGTCTCATTTGGTTGAAGAAACTGTTTCTATTTTGTTTCCATCCCCAAATTGTATTCTTCTACATTAATTTGTTCATTATAGTTTGGTTTTGTCTTCTGTGATGAACTTCACCATTTCTCAGCAATGAAATAAAGGTACCATACACATAACAATTGTCTAAACAAACAAAATCTTTCTATGTGGAATTTCAACAAACACATAGAATTCATCAATATTTAAACACCAAAATCATGTTTGAAACAAATTATGGACCAAGAAGATTTCAACCAATGTAAAGCAAACAGGAGCAAAATCATGGACCAAGCAGATTTCAACCAATGTAAAGCAAAGAATATGTTTGAAGCAATACCTCAGTAGTGACCCACGAATCAGTTGGTTCTTGGTGGGTGGCGGCCGAAATTTTCAGAGAAACCGGAGGAATTGGAGTGGTAGACGTTGGTCGATGGTCAGTGGTGGTGTTCTTCGTCGTCGGTGGCCACCTAGGTCGTCGTCGTCATAGGGGTCAAGTCCTCTAGGTTGTGGTCATATCTCTTTCTGTCTCTCGAGAAGAGCTGATTTGTTTTCTAATCTTGTTTTGTAGGCGCGTGAAATCCACACAAGTTTTGGTGCAATTGGCTGATGCGCAAAGAACAGCCCGCCAGCTCATTCGAGCCATTCACGGCAGACTTCATTCGAGGTCTGTAGCGGGACTGAAATACGTGTAAGGGCTGGAGATGGCCTTAGTTAACAAGAAATATTCAAGAAACTTTACCGAATAAGTTTGATGAGTAGTCACATAATCAGTTTCAACCTGCTACCTTTTTTTTTCTTGGTGGGAACAAGCAGATTTTTTAGGAAGCAACCAGGAAATTAAAGTTTTACAAATTGCAAAACACTCAGATTTACAAACAGAAAACCAAATCAGTGCACCAAGTCTTGTTAATATGACCTAAAATCATCTCTAACTCTTTCATCAAATTCAAAATTGATAAATAAAGAGCTAAAATTGAGCTCCAAGCATTTCATCAAAATCAAATCAAGCAAAATTTTCACCAAATCAAGGATGAATCTAATTCTTCACCAAATTTCCAACAGTCATATTTTCACTCAAATTTGATGAAAATCTAAAAAGAGCAAGGATTTGAGTGTTCTATACCAGATCAATCAATCTTTCAATCAAATTTTCACTAAAATTTGATGAAAAAAAGAGAGAATAAGAATTGGAGATGCTATAAAATACACATTTCATACAATTTTGATCGAAGTATCTCACAAAACTCAGTCAGAACAGATCAGTAATTAGAACAATCAGAAAGTAGACAATGAGTGTAAATATACATAAAAAAAGAAATTATAGCTTCTGTTGTGAGCTCAGAGGAAAGCGATCCACGGAGAGAGAGAGAGAGAGAGAGAGAGAGAGAGAGTACCTGATTCAGTGAGAAGGATTCGTCAATGGCGGCACTGGAGGGGGATCGATTGATCAGTTTTTTCGTTTGAAGTGATAAAGATAGGTTTGATTTTTTAAGATTTTTAAAAATTATTTTTTCTAAAAAAATTCATATGAAAATATGAGTGGTTTTTATTTTTATTTTATTTTTATGATTTTTACTTAGTTTTTGAATCCTTTTTATAAAATATATTTTAAAATTTCAACTAAACATACTATTGAAATAATTCAAGCATACGATTTTATGGAGTTTTCCCTTTATATAATATTTTTTTTAACTCAACTCAAATTTATCTAGATATTCTACTTTTTTTTAGTCTAAAATATTTGAGAGCTTTACGCTGTGTTTAGTTGAGAAATCTGATAAAAAAAATTGATAAAAATAAATAAATAAATAAATAAAATGTGAATAAAATATACTTACATTTCATTTTATTCCACACATTTTATTCTTTCTCTTTTTAAATTTTTTTCTAAATCTCCTAATCAAATACGACGTTAAAAAATAAACCCTCGTAATTTGATTTTACAATGCCATTGCCATGGCAAATCAAACTGTTAACTTTTTATTTATCACAAATTCAATCATATAAGACTCAATTTTTTTCCCAAAAGTAAATTTGGCACACTTATAAAAGTAAACTTTGCATTTATTCAATTTATTTTTTACGAATATTTTTTCAAAGTAAAACTTCAAGTTAAAAAATTTATATTTCAAATTTGACTAAAAAAGACGGCCTTAAATAATCAAATTAAATAAACAAATTAAATTTTATATTAAAAAATAAATTATAAAAAAAAATAAGCTTAAATTTTTTTTTTTATATAAAAAAAATTTAGAAAATTTAAATTAACACAAACTAGGAAATCAATAATTCTAGACTATTCCAGATAAAATACTGATTTCAAAATGCTAAAAATATAAATATAGAAATTCCTAATATTGTCCCACATCACTATAAAAGATAAATGAAGGAGCTACCCAAAACAATACACAACTAAAATCAAGAGCATTCAGTTTTTATTTTTTTGAATTGTTTATTTCAAAAAAAAAAAAAAAAGTCTAGCTCAGTTGACCAGAATTCTTACACCCCCATTAAAACGTCAAAAGTTTATTGCAACATGCAAGATTTCTCCGCAATAAAGGAAGGGGTCTCTAAATTTCTTCGCATATCTCGCCATTTCAATTCAGAGCACAATTGTGAACTGCCTTGACTCGACTCTACTAACTAAAATATAGCTCAGACCAAATACAATGTTTGATGAAGTACGGCTTAACATGATGGGAAGTAAAAATACATCAGTCATGCAGTGTTCCCAAAATGTCGTCGTCCCGATAGAGATGATACCTGAAACAAGTTCAAGAATTACATATGTTAGCACCAAAATAGTGGTTAGCATAACAAAAATATACATCTCTGAAACCTGTTGTAAATCGCAATGAAGCATTGGAAGTAACAAGTTTTGCAATTGTTGGGTGCTTGTGATTTTCCAAAATAAGTTATACTTTACAAAAAGAAGAGAAGAAGAAGCTCCCACCAGATGCTTCAACAATTTGTAATATAAATATTTTGTGCTCAATCTTAATATCCCTGTCACAGTTACTATAAGATATCATTCATTCAAAGCTTTATCTCAGACCTTGCCGATGTGTATCACAGTGGAAAAAAGGGAACATGAATCAGAGATAGCAATACGAAATTAATAAAATTTTATTATCCCTAAACCTAATGTGAGTTTTTCTATTTTAACTTTGTTCACAGTTACTGACAAAATCCATCCAACAAGAAAACTAAATAGAAAAAAGACTGAGATGAAGAAAAAGACAGAGAAGAAGCAAATTGATAGAAAGAAGGACGATGAAAAGACAACTGAAGAATATGATCTAGGATCAAAGTGGAAAAGAAGAGAAGCTCGGTGGGGGAAGAAACTTATGTGAGACTTTAACATGATCAAAAAAAAATCAGTGAAGAAGAAAATTCAATAGGAAAAAAAAAAAAAAAGGGATTGAAGAAGATTTGGAAAAGAAATCAATAGAGAAGGTGAGGCTTATACCGGAATGAGAAGAGAAGACTCCAAAGTTAAAAACTTATATATAATTGGATTGAAAATTTATTTTAGAAACTGCTCAATATATCCTACTGCTAGAACTAATACTCCAAAGTTAAAAACTGAACAAGACATTAGTTTAAGATTATCAGTGCGTCTCAATATGATTCCCAGAAAATTAATGAACTCAACACTATAGGTAGGCAGCTGTTAAATTACTACCTTTTTTATCTTTTAGTTTATTCTCTGCAGATTCCAGAGTGGTTGCATTGACATCATCATAAGCTTGGAAAGACAAACACCAGTGAATTCAGGAATTACAAGCAAGAGATAATAACCCAACAACAATGAACATGCACTTACTCTTTTTCACCAAGCTTTATTTCAGTTCCACCATATTCAGGTAAGAGAACTGTCTCCCCTTCCTTCACGCTAACAGGAATCAGCTTTCCATCCCTATCATGAATGCCAGGACCCACAGCAACAACTTTTCCAGAGTTCAACTGACCCATCAAACACAGAAAAGTAAGAAAACTGAAAAGGAAACTTGGCAGATTAAATCCAAGCAAATGTACTTCAAAAGAAACAGGAACACATTCTAAAATCAAGTTAAGCACTTAAAAAAAAAAAGAAAGTCTATAATAAGGAAAATTTATAATGCCTGCACTCGATTTGTTAGCTGATAGAAGAGCTAAAGAGATCATTAAAAACCTGACACTGAGAAGCTCTAGTATTCGCACCCTAACAGAAAAAATAGTCCACTCATCTGAGCCTAACAAAATAACTTGGGTTAGCTTTAATTAACTTGTTCATCTACATTTACTTTCCTAGAAACACAAAAAGTTGGTGTTTGAAAATTAAAATTAATAATCATTTCATCCGTAAATGGTGATCGATCCATCATTCTGTTGATTAATATTATAATAATAAAAATAAAAATGTATACTATATGATGAAGTGCAAATTAGTTTGATGCTTTTGGAAATTGGGTGATGAATATAGATAAGTTATTATCATTTCACCCACTCATTGTATCTATCTATTATAGCATTTTTTATAATAGATTTGTATTATAGAAGAGCCAAGGGGGCACAATGGGCTAGGTTTAATTGATCTTTGGAGGAATCTCCAAGAAGGGTCATCATATGACTGGTGGAGTAGATCCTAAAGAGATATCACTACCTCATGAATTTATCTTGAATCAAGTCAGCTACATGATTTTTATTTTTATTTTTTGTCATTCCAATCTGTCAAAAGGCTATATGCTTAGTTAAATTAAATAAATTCATATCTCATTTGACTAACACATCTCATATCAGTTTAGGACTTTCTCTCCCCATCCTATATAACAGGTCCTTTTAAATTTTACTACCAAATTTCATTTCAATTTAGTGTTTCCCAACCCCTAACATATCCTTACAGTCATATAGTTGCTATTTTAAATTTTGCTTTCAATTTTGTTGGTATCCATGTAAGGTTGGCCATGTCTCTTGGGAGAGATGTGGGTGGTGGCTCACATGCCACTTTCTATCTCTTGCGTGCAAAGCTTCCCAATTCTATGTGAGTGGGGTATTTGTAAGTGGGGTATTTGGGTTGGGTTATATTACCTAAGTGGATGAGGTGACAAATAGTCGGAGTCCCATAACTTCCCATTCTCTTGTAACTCAACTACCTCATGTTATTCACAGATGTTCCCACAAGGTAGTTACTCTCTTACCACCCCCCACATCTTTTAGGAGAGACATGGCCACCAATACATCAGTTACATAAGCATTCATCCACTTGAGCCAACCTATTTTGATTATGCAGAACATGTCCTACCCCTCCATCGTAATAATTTTTTACGCAACAAAAATGGTCATCTCCTAATTTTCAATCTCCACTTCTCCATTATTTCTACTTTTGTTGGTACTAAAATAACATTCCATATATTCAGCTTTACTGTTCCTCTTTAGTTTTCTAATTGAATATTGATTCTCCCTTAGTTTCATCCACATCCACTAGAACAATATCAATCATCTGTGAATAACATAAACCCTGGGAAATCATTCTGAATGGGTTCAGTTGATTCATCCATAAGACCATAAAACTAAACATTTCTCTCAACGCTGAACCACTGAAATTCAGATGTCTTGTAGGTTGTCTAATTTTATTATTTCTGGTAATTTTACTGACATGAAGAACAAAAAGCATGATACTCAAATTTTGTTTTCTTTCATTTTTCTTTGCTTTCCCAGCAACAAACAGTAGTTTTGGGCTAACAACTAACAACAGGATATTAGAGAATGCCAAGAATGAGAAGAACAAATATCACAATAAAAACCTAACTTCAAGTCAAAAAAATTCAATTAACTCAAACCCAGATCTAGATGTCTAATAATAGGTCATTTTCATCGAATAAGCATGAAATTGTACAGATTTAAACAATACCCAGAAACGGAAAACAATAATTTCAAAGAAAAAATATGATCAAAATCTAGAATTGGCAAGAGAATGAGGGTAATTGCTGGGCAATGAATGAATATCACCTTGGAGGTCTTCTCTGGGAGTAAGATTCCAGCATTGGTCTTGGATGGAGGAATGATTTTCTCCACCAAAACCCGATTCAGAGAAGGAATCAAACGTTTCGCCATTTGACTCAAGCAGAAGAAGAAGAAGAAGAAGCTAGGAGAGAAGAGAGAGGCCTTCTTGCGGTAAGAGAGAGCAGCCTCTATTGGGGTTTTGGATTCATCGGGTAGGGTTTAAAGAGCGTTTTACACAAATGCCCTTGCTCTTACATTGTTTGGCAATCTAGCCGATTAAAAAAAATCTAATTAATTACTCCTCCTGTTTGAAAAAATCTAATTAATTACTCTTTCTGTTTGAAAATATTAATCTCCTTTCGGTGTCTAACTTTTTTTAGGAAAATAGTCTCCCTTCTTTTTTTTTTCTTTTCTTTTTTTTAAAGAATAACGATGGTGGCAGTTTCAAACTCTCAAATTAATTTTATTAATTTGTTAATTTTTAAATAAATAAAAGAAATTTAGTGATTAGTTCCTTGAGTCAAAAATCTAAAAACACAAAAAGTTCTAATTATTTACAATTTTGAATTTTAAAAATTCAAAATAATATGATAAGTCACCCTCACTCTTTTCAAAAATAATGTTGATCAAAACAATTTAAATAAAAAAAATAAAAACGCTAATTATCTATGATTTTGAATTTCAAATTTTAAAATAATATGGTACACCACCTTCATCTCACTCTCATCTTTTCCGAAAATAATATAAATCTAAAATTTTAAAAATCCAATCAAATTAAAAATTCAATATAATTCTCTCTTTAAAATACTCAATATTTTATATTTTTTCCAGCTCGGCCAACTCCTTCCCAAATGTAATGATGCAATGGTCATTCTCTCTCTTTGCTAATAGTCCAAACTTATTTCAAGTTTGTTTGTTTTTATTTATTTATTTTTTCTCTATATGATTTTTTTTTCAATGTATATTTTTTCCAACTTAATTGATAATAAATATATATCTGTTAATTATCTTTGTTTTGGGAGTTGATTTGAATTTTTTTGGGGGGTGGATGTTTGTGTATTTTATATATATATATATATATATATATATATATATTTGATATGTGTGAATTGATAATATAGTTATGAATTTTTTTTTTAATTTTTAATTTTTTTTTTATAGAGTAAGGCGTCTTACATTGTTCTATATGATTTGGCCGCTTTTTAAATTTCTTAAACAAAATTTTCAAATTTTTTATTTGTAAAAAATTAAAAACATTTAATTGACTTGTCCATCAATAAATAAAATTTTAAACAATGAACACTATTCCATAATTTATGGTTTTAAAAAAAGACACAAAATGTAACACCCATATATGGAATAAGAAAGCCTAAAATCACACATTTTTTTTATTTTTCATTTTTAACTCTTTAAAACTCTAACGGTACTTTTTTTGTTTTCACAACATTGTGACGCCCTCAAAATAATACATATAAACCCACATTCTTGACATGCATAAACATTAGAGAATAAAGCATATTTTCATATATCAGAGTATTCATTACAAAAGTATTACATGTTGACATCAAAAGTAAACGCCCTTACAACTTTCCAAGTCAACACTTGGGTACAACAAAAGAAGAGTTCTAACTCTTTATACAAAATAAGCCCTTCGCTTGATTTACATGTAATACAAAAAGAAATCAACAAAAGAGTCTTTCAGTCTCTAAGCCTCCCAAGCTATGTCCTTGGAGGTGGCATATCACCTGAACCTGAAAATGATGTCCCATATAGGGTGAGCCAAAGCCTAGTAGAGATATACTAAACCAATTATGCGCAATAACTAAAACATTAGCATTTGATAAATGATTAATACTTGTAACACAACTTACAACACATTCCAGTTCCATGACAATTACATCTGTGTTTCATTCCGTTTTCCTTTACTCATCCAATTTACATTCTTAAACCTGGCTCGATAACTAGCCAAATAATTAAATGAGACTACGACTCATATTAAAACACTTCCATACTTCAATTATCTACGTTATGTAAACGTAATCAAAATTTCGGGACTTTCACCCTAGACACTCCGGCCAACTTAGTTATCAATGGAGTCCATCCCCTATTTCCTCCCAAACAGGTTTGAGAGTACATCCCTTATCTCCCCTCAAACCATGGAGTACATCCCCTATCTCCTCCCACATAACATACATATACAATGTATTTAAATATTTATCATATACAATGATCAATCAATACACAGATTCGATATATTATTCCAACTGTCATATTCAATGACATATTCAATGTGATTAGTTTCAGTTTTCCCTAATCAACATACAGTGTCCACAACAATCAAGACTATCCTCCACCGATAGCCCAAAGTAGTTATTTCTAAACGGATAATAAATTTATCAAACAGATAAAATGTCAACATTTTCAGAGGTGAGTGATTAATTTATTCAACCTCACCATTCAATCCCATAATTTTTCAATTTCATGATTTCCAACTCAATTTCACATTTCCACCATTTCTCAAATTAATTACACAAATTAATTAATCACATTTAAATTAGGGCTTCTCCCCCTTTTCCCCAACATTAGCCCTAAGGCTCATTTTCCTCAATTCAACAACAATAATTCCATTTTTCATCGTCCCATATACACATGGATTTTAACATTTGAAAACCCCCTTCTTACAACTTTAAATCAACCCTAACTTTCCCAAAATGCCATAACCCACCATTTATACAAAATACATAATATCTATGTCAAAACCCATAAAAAGAGTAGGTTATCCCTACCTCAAAGTTAGAAGCCCAAAGGAGTTGATGAAGAAAACTCAAAGTGCTCCAAACCCACGATTTTTCAGATTAAAGTGAAGCCCACGCCACCCTCTATCTTTCTTACAAAGAGATTTGGGTGGAAACACTCTAGAAGTAGATGAAATCTTAGAGAGAAGGTGTATAGAGAGAGAGGGAGCAGCCGGATCTAGGGTTTGTATAAAGAAGATGGTGAAAAAGTGAAGTGTAACCCGCTACTGCCAACTGATATATCGTAGGTTCGCTCGAGTGAATGAGTGGTCGCTCGAGTGCAGAAAGCCTTGCTCGAGCCAACAATAAAAAGCTTCAGGTCTGCAACCCAGAAGCACGCTTGAGCGAAGAAAAGCTCGCTCGAGCGAAGAAACCCAAAACATAGTCCTCGCTCGCTCGAGCCAAGAAATGCAACCTTTAGGTCCAGAACCAAACGCAGACGCAAGCTCGAGCGCAAGATTTCTCGCTCGAGCCACCAGACACAACACTCAACTCTCGCTCGAGCGAAGGAACTAAAACACAGAGCTCGCTCGAGCGACAAAAGCCTCGCTTAAGCGAAGACACCAAAATCTGGGCAATAACCATTTATTTCAAAACACACCCAACCTGTTACAAACCTACCCAATACATCCTAAAACTCATATATAAGGAATTAAAGGACGGAAAAAAAAAAACATATACAACAACCGATATCTACGGAACAGAGTCCGGAATACAATAACCAATTGAGGAAAAACCGGAATCGCTATAACATTGTCTTTTTATATTTACAAAGATAAAAAACTAGATCAAAGTTGCATAATGGTTAATGGAGGTGGTGAGCATGACAACAACAAGGGTGAGTTTGAGCTCGGCCAGAGCATTGTTTGGGTGGATTTTGAAAAGGTGAAAATTAAAATAATAGTAGATAGTTTGGTTGATGAATTGATTTAGAAAACTAATATGTGATTGAGATTAAGTGTGAATTTTACCATATAAAAATTGAATATGGATCATATATATTGTTTTTTGTATATAATTTTGGGTACTTTTGTATAACTATCAAAAATTATTGTGATCACATGTTATTTATCATTTGATATATTATTGTTGTATTATCGTAATGAATTTTATTATTAATATCTATTATCAATGTAGTGGTGAGACGTCACATAATAAATAAAAATATGTTTTGTTATTATTATTATTGATAATATATTTCTTTATTTACCTTTATACAATGTTCAAAAAATTAATTTATGTTTATTGTTAGTTTTTGTACATGAGAAGTCAAAAATAAATTTTAATCAAATTCAAGTTATAACTAATTTGAGATTGAAAAGAAATTATAATTACATATAATTTTAAAAAAATACAAGGAAAAATTGGAACGATAAATTAAAATTATCAAACAACTTAATTCTATGAAAAAATTTAAATGAAAAATTGATCAAATTTGAATTTATAATTATTAAATATTTTTAATAAGCCATTAATTTTTTATTCAGGTTCTAGCCTGATCTAGTCTTAATAGTTTTTCAGATATAAATACATCTTAATATTGATAATCAATATTAGACATATATTAAGAAGGGTAAATTATATCAATAGTTCCTACATTTTGTCTCTCGTGTCAATTTGGTATCTGTAATTTCAATTAGTTTGATTTTTACTCCTAATTTTAGATTTTGTATTAATTTGGTCCAATTGATAATGCCGGTTAAGATTTTTGAAAGAAAATAGTTATTAAGTTGGTTGAGATTAACTTATTGAGTTGACTACATTTATAATTTTGTCTATAAAAGTATAATAGACGTTGTTTATGCGTGTATTTTTAATTAAAAAAAATACTAGCAATTATAACAATTGGACCAAATTGAGACAAATTATAAATTTATTATCAAAATTGAGCAAATTAAAATTGTAAGGACAAAAATAGCACAAGAGTTAAAATATAAGGATTACCAATGTAATTTATCCTTTTAAGAATAAGTACATAATTTCTTAATTAATTTTGAAATTGTTAATAAATATACCAAACAAATATGTACATATTTCCTATTTTTGTTATAATTTTTTTTAAAAATACATTTACTAATTAGAAATTAAATAAATAGGTAGGTCTACTAACTCATTGATTGGACGTGAACTAGACGATTCTCTAAGGACTAGGTTTAAATTAAAAATTATTGGCAAAAAAATCGACTTGAACTAAATTTTATTGGCTACTTTTTAGTATTTAATTAAATATTAGAACCCCAAATTAGCTCATATCAATCACGAACTGATAAACTATGATATAATTTAAATATAAAATTTGAATTTATTAGGAGTAGAATATGACCTACAATTTAGGGTGGCTTTATCTTAAATAATTTTTTTATACATAAATATATATAACTATTCATTTAATTGTTTTAAACATAAATATATAGTTTTTTTTTATAAAAAAAAACTATGGTTCAAACTTTTTAATAAGTATGCATAAAATAAGTCCATATTTCTTATTTTTATTATAAAAAAATATTTACAAATATTTATTTACTAATTTAATAAATAGATAAGTCAAATGATTCATATAAGTTGGGAATAGAATAAGACAATTTTTAATGATTAGGTGGAGGACAAATTGGCGTAAATTTAATGTTGAGCCCAAATTTAATATCACAAGTGAATCCTAATTCATTTTTACGTAAAACTTATAACATAAGACAAATTATAATTTTTAGACTTCACAAAATATGAAAAAATTACTATATTGACAAATGTAATTTACCATTATCATATGATAAATTAAATTTACGAAACTCATAAGACGAAATGTATTTATATTTTATCCTAAATATAATTTTGTGATTTATTTTTTATTTTTAATACTTATATTATGACATATATTTGTTATTAAGAACTTAGAGCACACAATTAATTACATAAGAATAAATAAATAAAAAAAATCTCTTATATGTAACTGTGATAAAAATGAATAAAATTTAATTAATTCTAAATCATTTTTACTAAATATTATAGATAAAATTTTTAGATTATTATTTAATTTTAAAAATTAAATTTTAATTACTTATTTATACTTGTGTATGGCATTCGTAATTATGCTAATCATTATATAAATCCAAAAATTAGAACCAATTGTCAAGTTCAATGATGTGATAATTAATTAGAATATATAAAGTAAGGAAGCAGCTTGCCTCCAGTCCGAGATCAGACTGGACAGTGCTGTTTAGCTTGTGGGGGCCCACCACGGGTCTCGTTTTGATAATCCGAACCATTCAATATGTATAACTCATCGAGCACTATATGCTTGTAAAACATTATGTTGATTGGATATCAATAGCTATCTCATCGGATCAGTTTTTTGTCAACCGTTATTTGTTTACCGTCAATTTTTTTTATACAAAACGCATTTGATCACATAACTATCGATATCCAATTAACGTGATTTTTTATAGACATATAGTACTCGACGAGATGTACATATTGACGATTCAAATTATCAAAATAGGACCCGTGGTGGGCCTCCACGGGCCGAACAACACCGTCTAGTCTAATCTAGGACTGGAGGCAAGCTGCACCCATAAAGTAATACTCTCTCTCATATCTTTTTAATCAATAATCAATCATATCATACACATCATTGGGTCTAGAAAATACCACTTACACATACTTGGATCTAGAAAATAAGTCTATAAAATAGACTTGTATATCATTTTTTTTTAATAGTACAATTATTATACTTTAAAAATAAATGGACTTACGTGTAGATCTTAATAAGTTGACTTATTATTTAATAGGTCTTGTGATAAGTAATGACGTTTTTCATCAAACACTATTAAAAAAAGTCACTAATATTAATTTTCAGTAACAGTTTAAAAATTTTGTCATAAAAAATATCACTAATTATAAGTTTTAGCGACAATTTAAAAAAATCATCACAAAAAATGTCACTAATTTTTAACTTTCAGTGACAGTTTAAAAAATTCGTCAAAAAAAAAACCTCCTAAATTTATAAAAACCGCGACAACAAAAGTCACTAATTGTCAATTTTTAACGACATATGCAAAAAATCGTCACAAAAAATTATTTTTAGCGACAATTTTCCTAAAATTTATTTTCAATAGAATTTGATGAAAATTAAATCCAACTATTAATATCTATTGGTACTTAAAATTTTTCAAAATTACCTTTTAGTAGTACAATTATTACATTTTAAATAATATTAATGAATTTAAAAGAAAGACAAAATAAGAAATTCATATTATTTTAATACTTAATTTTTGAAAAATGACTCATATTTTGAAATAACGGACTAATATTTTGGAATGGATGGAGTAATTTTTTTTTTTTTTTTAAAGCTAAGAGAGAGAAGATAAATTATGTTTTTTCTCCATCTTATTTGGTGGAAGTGGAGAGAAAAAAAAATTATGATTTCTTTTTTATTTTATTTGTATTTAGTAAATAAATAAATAAGTTATAATACTAAAATAACTTTTTATATTTTTATTATTGTAATACTTATATGGAAAATTTTAATATTATATAAATTTTTAATTATATATTTTTTTGGGAAACAAATCAGGGGTCGTTTGGTAATGACTTTTTTAGTTGACTTTTTGACTTTTTTAACTTTTTTAGCCAGTGACTTTTTGGTTGTTTGGTTTCCTTGTTTGGGTTTTTGGTTTTGAAATTGCAAATTTTTTTTCGTCCTTTTGTAATTTTTTACTTTTTTTTTTGTCTTTTTGTGATTTTTTAGCCCACAACGAAAGCCAAACAAGCACTCCGTGTTAGTTTTGGAAAATAAATTACATGTTCATGGTAAACTTTATACACTTCAATAATTAAAGTCATAAATTTTTTCATAAATCTATAATTTTTTTTTAAGGATAATACCATTGATTTGTAAATTCACCTTAGTTTTTCCCCCCTTTGTTTCAACCTCTCTTGAAAAAGTGGTTTATAAAATTTCTCTCCATTTTTTTTCTATTTGTCCCCATTTTCTTTTTTTTTAATAATCTAAACAAGTAATTCGAATCAACGAACTTAGTTTTTTTTTTCTTCTTCCTCTCTCTAAATCCATCAATCCAAGCATACTGTTTAGCTAATAGAATTATGTGTAACAAGAAAATTTAGATCGTGCATCTTGTCCAACTCAAGTAAAAAAAATCTAATCACAAAAGAGTGACCTATGGACAAGGCCTTACAAGTCACCCTTAGGTGGTATTATATAACAGAGTCATTAAGGGCTGTTTTGGGAAGATGGTTATAATTAATTTTTTGGTGAAAAGCTGCTTATAAGCAGCTTTTTTGTGAGAGAGGAAGTGAGTTATAATCTGAGAAACGGATTATAACCCACTTTCCAAAATAGGCCTAAGTAATCCAGAATATGTGTTGAGATTGAGATCATCCCATGTGAAATGGGTGATTCTCTTCTGTGAGAACACACCAAAGTCAGCAACAACATTTCATGGATTGCGGCTGCCAACCGACAAACCGCAATCAAGGAAGACGGCCACCGAATGAGCTGGCCATGCCAACCTCTCCACCTACCTCCTCTGTAATGTGTATATATAGAGAGGGTGAGAGCAGAGAGAATATAGAGTGAGTACTGAGTTATATAGAGAGACAGAGAGTGTGAGTTGTGTAAATCTCCTCTTGTTGATATATAGTGATATCGCTCCCGTGGACGTAGGCTGGATTGCTGAACCACGTTAAAATTCTTGTGTTATTGCTTGTGTGTGTTTCCTGGTGTGCCCCCGATCCCTAACAAGTGGTATTAGAGTCCGGGTGGTGAAAAATCGAGTTTTTTCCCTGAAAGTGCCCAGATTTCGAAGTGCTCGAAATCTACTTTTAAGCATTCCAGGAGGAAGCCCTTGAGGAGAGGAGTCCAGAACAGCAAAACACATCCCCAGAAGAGGAGCAACGCGCCCTCACGCGCCCCTGGAAGGAAGCGCGTGAATTCCACTCTCACCACGTGCCCCACGCGCTATCTAGAGGAAGAAGACGAGTGGAGCGCGCGTGTGTATGACGTCAAGCTGACGTCAGCCTGAGCCAAGCCGAGCCGATCGCGCCGCCGCCGGCCAAGCCGCGCCGCCCAGAGCCGCGCCGTTGACTGAGCCGTTGACCAGCAGTCAAGCCGCGCCGCTGAGCCGCCGTTGACCGCGCCGCCTGCACCATTGACCGCGCGTTGACCAAGCTGTTTCGGGGAAAGTATCCGGTGCATCTCAGACGCACCAGATTCTGCCGATCTGAACCGTGAAAATTGGTTTGGATTGATCTAAGCCATTTGAGGTTTGATTTGGGTGAGCCAATAGTGTTTTCCAATTATTTGGAATATTTCGGACACATCCGTACGGTCAGATTTTGTAAATAAGCTTTCAAAAATTTGCAGTTTTTATTTTGGCAATCCGAAGTACTTTTCCCGCTAATTTGAGCAGTCCGGACTTCACAGCAAAGCCTGTTTTTCAGACAAAGATCACTTTCTGGATGATGGAGGAATCCACATCAGTTTTAGGGCCGATGATTCGGTTGAACGCTTCTAATTATGCGATATGGAAGCCGCGGATGGAGGACATCCTGTATTGTAGAGACTTGTTTGACCCTATAGCGCTAAAGGGGGTCAAACCAGATGGAGACAAGGATGGGGACTGGATAAAAACCAACCGGAAGACTGTCGGTCAAATGAGACAGTGGATTGACCACAGTGTGTTCCACCACGTTGCCCAAGAGACGGACGCCTATGCCCTATGGATGAAATTGGAGGGCATGTACCAGTCCAAGACCGCACGGAACAAAGCCTTGATAATGAGAAGGCTTATAAACCTGAAGCTGAAGAGTGGTGTGTTTGTTGCTGAACACACCAGTGAATTCCACAGCCTTGTGAACCAGCTTGCATCAATCAAAATGGAGTTGGAGGATGAGATGCAAGCATTATTATTACTCAGTTCCTTACCAGACAGCTGGGAGACGTTGGTGGTTTCTCTCAGTAATTCTACACCCAAAGGGAAGCTGACCATGGGGATGGTCACAGACGCCTTATTCAACGAGGAGGCAAGGAAGAGAGAGATGGGAGGAGAACAGTCCCAGGCCCTTGTCATAGAAAGTAGAGGCAGAGATAGAGAAAGGGGCAGAGGTAGATGAAGAAGTAAAAGCAGAGGGCGTTCACAGTCCAGACAGAGCAACACGAGGAGGTGCTTTTACTGTGATCAAGAGGATCATGTAATAAGAGATTGCCTAGAGAAAAAGGCGGACAGACAAGCCAAAGAAAAGGCTAAGGGACACGGAGGTCCCTCAACTACAGCAGCTGCAGTGAATTCCTCTGACGATGAAGAGGTGATGCTTACAGTCTCGTCAGAGTTGGAGACACCCGGCTGGATTTTGGATTCAGGGTGTACGTTCCACATATGTGCGGATAGGAAGCTTTTCTCCACTTACCGAAGAGTCAGCGGTAGCATTATCCGGATGGCCAACAACACAGTGAACAGAGTTGTCGGCATAGGGACAGTGCGGTTCCTTACTAAGGATGGAAGAAAAGTAATTTTATCTGAGGTCCGACATGTGCCAGGAGTACGGAGGAATCTAATCTCCCTGAGTATGCTAGATCTAAAAGGAAATTGTTTCTCATCTAGTGGCGGGGTTCTTCATGTATACAGAGGTGATAGAGAAATGTTGCAAGGCAAATTGTGCAACAAACTGTACAGACTGGAAGGAGAAGTTTTGACAAAGATGAGTGTTGTCAAACGCCAGTCGAAGGGTACAAAGAGAGAACATACGCAACCAAAGCGTATGACTAAACAAGACTTTCACCAGGAATGGCGAAAAAGGTGCACCGGAACGCAAGGAGGCAGTTCGAAGGTGCACAGATTTGAGCCAGTGAAGCCAATCTTGAAGAAAGTTCAGAGCAAAGAAACCAAGTCGATAGAGACTGTGCCAGTGAAGAAGAGAGTTTCTTTTGCTCCCGTGTTAGAGACATTTTGCAACCTCTCAAAAGATGCATGGAAGGGAGGGATGCAATCTCGAGTCGCAAAGTGAGCTTTGCAATGCACTCCAATAAGAGGGTGCGAGCACTATGCACGGAGTTGCATAGTGGTAACTTGTACAGACCAGTGGAAGTTGTCTTGGCAGAAGGGCTAACTGTCAAACATCAGTACGGACGTACAAGTGAGACAGAACCGAACATCAGGGATTGCAGCACAGACAACAGGCGTATGAGATCGCTGGGAAGTTGGTCTGAAGTGCAGAAAACAAAGGCTGGTTGTTCAGAAATAAGCTCCGAGCAAGGAAAATTGAGGATGTTGATGTGTCAAACTCTGAAGTTTTCTAGTTGCTCCCGTGATCATCATGCAAGGAGTTGCACGGTAGTGCCGGGCACTCCAAGCAGGGGGTGCAGGACATCCAATCAGGGGGTGTCGGATATCTTGGTTACGCAAGTTCAAGCATAGCAAGGGAAGACATCCGAGACAGGAAATGTGGAAGAGATCTGTGGGAGATTGGAGCAGAGGCTCTCTCCAAATCAGAGAGTGGTGTGAGTTGAGTTGAGGATGTAGGATTTCCTCCTCCTCTTGTATCTCTGGTGTGTTATCTCTATCTTCAGGGGGTGCAGACGTCTCAGTGAAGAGACGAAGACTATGTTGAATTTGGGCGTGACAAGATTAGTAGCAGTGTGTGCAATAGATCACCTCACATGGGTTGAGGGGGTGATTTGTTGAGATTGAGATCATCCCATCACTACTACAAAAACAGATAAAGATCACACTTTTTTGGTGTGATGTATGTTATTTAATCACACTTTTTAAGTTTTATTAAAGTGTGATCTTTGGGAGTGTGATTAAAAGTGGTCATTTTTAATCACACTTTTTAAGTGTGATTAAAAATATTTAGATCACACCTTTTAAGTGTGATTAAAAATATTTTGATCACATCTTTTAAGTGTGATTAAAAGTATTTAGATCACACCTTTTAAGTGTGATCTTTGGAAGTGTGATTAAAAATGGTCATTTTTAATCACACTTTTTAAGTGTGATTAATAACATTTAGATCACACCTTTTAAGTGTGATTAAAAATATTTACATCACATCTTTTAAGTGTGATTAATAACATTCACTACTAAAAAAAATACTTTTTGTGACCGTCACATGCCGTCGCAAATAATAAAAATACAGTCGCAAAAGACTTTTTGCGACAGCTATTTTGCCGTCGCAAAAAAATAAAAAAATAAAAAACACTTTTAGCAACCATTGTTTTACTGTCGCAAATAATTATTTATTAAAAAAAAATCATATATGAGTTTGCTACAACAAAAAAATCAATTACAAGCACCAACCAATTTTTTGTAAATGAAAAATAACAAAATTAACAAATTAATTAAATTTATAATAGACATTATCCATTAACCATCTTTAAATACACTGTACTAAAAAATTCAAGTCTTCAAAAAAAAAAAAAAAAGAAGAAGAAGAGCAACATAATCTTTAGCTCCTAACATCAACCGCTCGATCGTATCAACTATTCCCTCAACAAAATCTGCAAAAACATATATCAAACTTGACTTGAAAATTTAATGCACTTAAATGTGTTAGTTTAGCTTAAAATAATCAAAATAAAACTATGTCAGTGACCTATCTCTATGGCAGATCAGTAATTTGCAACAAGAGTTTCAATTACCTTAAGAGCAACTTCAAGCTTAACTATGGGATCACTTAATTATGGCGTTCGGAATTATATAACAATATTGTGGCGAGAGATTTCCCTAAGAACTCCACCATCACCACCTCCTACAACCAAAACCTGCATCAAGTAATTCAATTAAATTTAGCACAAATACCTGACAAACAGAATAATTATAGATTGCATAAACATGAAGAGCAGAAGATAGCTAGTTCTACCAACAATGTTTTCCTCAATCATTGGCAACTTAAATTACAAGTTCTCTTTCTACTTGTAAATATGATGAATTGAGGCTGAGAGTACATAGAAATATTATTTGTTCACAATTTAACAATGAGACAAAAACAAGGTGAGTCTTATATTCAATTCTAGAAATTTGTCATACAATGCCTTCAATCTAATAGAAAGAGTAAATTTTGCACATAGAACTCAAATACTATTTTTTCTGAAATTCCCTGGGAAGAGTGTGCAACATAGTGATAATAAAAGAATGGTGCCACACAGCCTTGTCTCTAACGAAAGTCGAACCCTTAACCTCTCATCGTGAGAAGTAGGAAGTTGATGTTGTTGGGTTAGAAGACTGTTTGGCACATATAAAATAATTACTTAGAATCAAGAAATTTTGGAAAAAGGGTGATGAGTTTTTCACCCAATTTAGAGTAATGCCCTGTTTCTAGAAATTAATGCAAGAAATTAGTGAGGTAGAGATGACAAGTAATGTTGATGAGAAAGTGAAATGATGGTGAAATTGAAAAAAACATGAACGTTTCAAAATGAAAGTTGTAGTAGAAGAAATTGGGGACATGGATCTGGGTTTATCAGAATTTTTTTTCCCGAAAGGTCTCTAAAATCATAATCAATGCTTTAGGTTTACCTAGATCCAAAACCTCAAGCCCAAGATAGGGAATGAGAGGCTTTGGTATAACTATAGTTGGATGTCCAGCATAGGTCATCAACAAAGGAAGAGCAGCAATTGATGGCAATAATAATTTCCTGTTCTTCAAAGTCAGAAAGACCTAGTTTAGCATTAACTCTGAATGCAGTAATGCAAAGAGAAAACAGTGCTCTTGAAATAAATGGGCCGATAAATCCAAAAAATATGATTGGAATACTCACACTCTCCAAGGGACATCGAGGACATCATCTACAAATCCAAGCAAAATCATGAAGCAGATGGATGCCAAAGTCGCATTGTACTCAACAAGCCACCAGCTTCTTGCTAAATTTTCAACTCTTCATTTAAAAAATAATAATTATAATAATAATAAATTCCTAAATGATTTATTTGATATTGTGAGCTCTATTCCTTCCAAGAATCAGTAAAATTAACAAACTTATCAAAAAAAATAGAGTAATGATGTCATATCTGATCAGATTGCATCACCTGGTCATCGATAACAACAGCATTCTGGCCATTGAACCAATACTTATGTAGCTTGCTAACAGCACTTAGGTGATTACAATTTCCATTTGGGACTCCAGCCAGCAGCTTCGATAGTTTGGAAAGGGATCTTTTCTTTGTCTGCAGTATTTCACATATGCTATATTATTGACCAGTACAAGTATAATGTCACCATTAATTAGCATCACCATGAAAAACATTAACAGTATAAAGAAGAAAATTAAATTAATGCATTTGATATGATCAACAACAATTTAATCAGCATTGGAGTGCATCAAACTAGCTCCAAAGTTAGGTGTGATTCCTAAATGCAGTGAGTGACCCCTGAATGAATATCAGACAACACACTCTCTGACGACATACTGATCCTGCTCCAAGAAAACCCAAGATCATCTAATTGCGTTATGGGTGTTTAAGCCATATCCTTGTCAAGTGACGAAAATGAAACACCTCCAATAGTACTGGGAACATGTTGGATAAACCCACACAGATATCTAACAGAGAGAAAGCATGCAGCAAAAGAACCTTTCCATATTTACAAAGCTAGGAGATTTGACTTCCAGTGGAACATCAATTTTTACATAAATTAGGGGAAGCTCCAGAAGGGCCCAACCAAGTTTAGGCCAAAGTTAGCAAGTGAAGTAAGAAAAATAAGAGTTCAAAGGAAAGAAAAGAGACCAAGCTAGATCATCCATTTAACATGAATTAATAGACATCCAAAACAGCCACATATTGCTTTACAGTTCTAAATGCACTGATTTTCAAAATCCACAGTAATAATAAAAATTCGCAAACCAAAAGAAATTATATCCTTTTGAAAATCTCTAATTTTGAAGGTTCACTTGAAAAATCTGTTGCGAAGGATTCATGTTACCAAATGCACATAAATGATGCAATGAAAGAAATTCAAACAAGACAATGAACTAAGAAGATATGATGATTTTGCATATTCTGTCACCAAAGGCACCTTGTCTACTATAGCGAAAGAAGCAGCTTCCTTTGCCCTCTGATGACGATTTTCATACTCTCTAATTAGGTTCTGAGCTTGAGGCGAATGTAGAAAAGAAGCATTCTCCAACTCCCATGTAGCATGTTCATAATCAAGGCCACACCATTTAACAAGCCATTCATTATGGCAATTGGAAGAATCACCAGCATGCTCACTGTGATGGTCATCTTGCTGCTTGGGAGATGTTAGCAACCTTTTTTTTTAAACGATTAAACGATTAAAAAAAAACAGGGTTTAGCCCTTGTAACAAATAAACGATTAATTTTTAATTTTGTCAATTTAAACTCCAATATTTTGATTCGTTTTCAATCTAAATCATTTGTCTATTTTCGGTTAAGTAAAACCGATGGGGAAAAAAATATTTTAGCCATTTAACTCAATGAAAATGGGTATTTTAGACGCTTTATGTACACTACATTGAGTTTAATGGCTAAAATACCCTTTTTCCAGCCGTTTTACTTTTAGATTGAAAACAAATCAAAAGAATAAGGTTTAAATTGACAAATTAAAAACTCACGGTTTATTTTGTTACAAGGGTCAAATTTTGGTTTTCTTTTTGAACTTTTGCCAAAAATAAATAGAAACACAAATGCTCTAGACAGCACCTAATAATCCCAAAGGCCTAGGAAATTCATGTCTCGAACTTTAAATAGGGCTAATTTAAGCTTCCTACCATTACCCAAAACGGAGAACAACCTAGGTTTGGTAAATATTAAACATGTAATTTTCACAGAACCTGCATTAGGTATGCACATCCAGATCTAGTCAATGACGGCAACTTTTCCTTCTTGGCAAACTCAGATATCCGTTGATGCACTATGCCTTTAACCTAAATAATATAAACAAAAAGGGCAATTATGAATGGAAGTGTATAATTATTAGAAACAAAAATATTTGACTAGCCTACCAAGGAGAGCCGCTGTTCACAGTATAGTTTGTGGCATTCTGCAAGAATTTGGGCATATTCCTTCCTGGGTGATCTGCTTTCAATTTCCTCTAACACTGGCTTAAGCTGCAAATGCTTACAACTATCAGTCACATCTATTTAACAAACAAATCATGCAAAATAATCATTTCCCAAAATGAGTTTCAGATGTAATCCTGCTTTCATGCCAATATATTCCCTATTGTTGCAAGTCATCATCCTCCTAGAACCCAAATAATAGCCTGGTCTGAAGCCAAAGAGATGAAGAATCAACACCATTACCTCACTTGCTGCTGCTTTAAAACGGACATATATGACAGATGCTTCTACACCCTCTGAAACAGCTGTTTTGCTGCCACTACTGCTTCGGATTGCTGCCTGGACCTGATGAATGAAATATTTGACAGAGTTTTGCATTGGTAAATAAAACAAATTTTCATTTCTGCAAGGGGGCTTTACCTGAGAAGAAGTATTTTTGAGAACAGACAGTACATGAGAACGAATCATCCCTAGTGCCCGAGACTGCCAAATGAATGCATGCAACATGTTCTTTAGAACTTTAAAATCCAAATCAAACCTTAGAGGCATCAAAAGCACCATCCAACAAAGTAAAAGAGAATTACTATCTGCCACTGAACAATTTGAAAGCTATTAATAATATATTCTCTTTGGTACCTGGAGTTGTCGAAATTTGACCAAGTATACACTGGATTCTGCATACTGTGGATTGCTTTCAACGTACCTAAATTCAATTCAACAATAAATAAGAAAAGCAAATTTATATGCTCACATAAATATCTCAAGTTTAACAATATCAGTATAATGATTCTTGTAAGAGCATGCTTGCAAGAAGCCAGCAAATTTTTTTTTTTTTTGATAAATAACAAAACTTTATTAGAAAGCATCAAGACCAAGGTTTTAAAAAGCGGCCGCAACCGTTACGTAACGCCGTTACGTAACGGTTTTGGCAGTTACCGCCACCCGTTACGGCCGCTTTTGCAGTGTGATTGAGATTCACAGGTGTGTCGGCTGTAGCGGCTGCCGTAGCGGTCGTAACGGTGCCGTAACAGCCGTAACGGCTTGTTACGCAACGTTACGTAACGGTTCCAAACTGTTTCTTTCGAAAAAACACAAAAAAAAAGAGCTGAAAATGGGGGAAAATGGATAGAGAGAAGAGGGAAGATAAAAGAGAGAAAATGGAGGAGCAAGAAATAGAGAGAGAGAAGAGGGAAGATGAAGAACATGTTATTGATTTGTTGAAACTGTAAGACCTATGCTATTCTATTCAGCTGCTATCACTAAATCATTTTTTTTGTGTGTGTCTATCTATATATTGTTTGAAAATAATAATAATAATAAGTGTGGTCATTATCTATTTGGCTTGGTTAAAATATATATATATATATATATATATATATATATATATATATTTTAGGCTTTTATTTATTCTTTTACTTTTGTCATTGTTTATCTTATATATAATAGTTAGTGATTGATTTTTTGTATAATATAAAGTCATTAATTATTAAAATAAAATATAAAAACTCAGTTTATAGTGATTTAGAAATATGAAATATATTGGATCATACTTAAAAATTTGCAAAAATTGATCAATATTTATTTTTAACCCAATAAATATGGTCATGGAAAAAAAATATGCGTATCAGTAAATTTTTTTCAAATTGTGCGAAAAATAAAAAAATTCACGGTTCCGGTTACTGCAACCGTTACACTACGACTTTTACACCCCGCAACCGCAACCGCAACCGCGTCACCGCCACCGTTACGGCGACCGCAACTGCTTTTCGGAACCTTGATCAAGACGATGCAAAGAATACCAAAGGGCAGCCCACAAACGTACTAAACAAAACTAACCAATCAAATCCTCCACAAAGTCTACAAAGCCAAAACATTGGGATCAACTGTACCCGTAACCCAACTATGCAACACCATCAACAACCTATTCTCTAACCATGGAACGGAATGACAATCAGCTTGAAACACGTGCCTATTCCGTTCTAACCAAACCGACCAAAGCAAACAACGTGAAGCAAGCACCCAGGCCTTTCGGCGCCTCTTTCCCACCCTAGCCCCACCCAAGCCAGCAATTTTCATTATTAGATTACACATAATGATATGCTTAACAAAACATTTTCAGTCTCCAGTATCAATAACATACCAGAATGGTCTAAACTGATTAATTTCATATCAACAGGGTTACTTACACAAAATGACTGGCCTTAAAAATAGACTTACGATATGCACTCATCAAGTCTTTTGAGCAGTGGGAGAAAATTTCCATTTGCAACATTCATGTTTGGAGAATAAAAATTGGTAGCAACCTACAAACATGCACAATAGAAGATCCTGAGATTTACAAGAGCACACGGATATTACTAAACATAATAAGTGAAAATCTTGTTCCTCAATGCCAAAACAATATAGAAAAGTCCATCTAGAACTTTGCAAGTACAGAAAAAGCAAGAATAAATCTCAGGGAAGTCTTACACCAAAAGATACAGATCAATCAGGCCCAACAATGCATGCACTACCAATGCCAAAAATTTGTCATCACTAGCAATGGAAGTCTTACAAACACATGAAAATTCAATTCATTCATTTACAAGTGATTAAGTAAGGCAAATGAATGCATAAATTCACAAGAACACGTCTATATACTCAGAGGATCACATTTGAAATTATTTCAATATTAACATTTTAGAACACCAGAAGCAACAAAATCGATCAACCAGTAATGCTTTGGTCCTGTTAAACAGTACTCGAACCATTGTTGAATGCTAGGGTTTTTACAAAGGTAAATAACAGAATTTTCAATCGATTAATGTGAATGAGTGTGTATATATATATATATATATATATGAAATATGAATGAGTGATGACTGACCAGAGCTCGTGGAAGACGTGACCGCAAATGGAGATGGATTGAAGGTCTTCGACGATGGGTTTGAGATCTTCGTAGCAGATTGAGCATATGGTCTTCGCAAATGTGTTGCTGCATACCATCTCTCTGCCTCTCTCTCTCTCTCTCTCTCTCTCTCTCTCTCTCTTTCCGCTCTCCGTCGGCTGCTGCCGCTCGATCGATCGATAGAGAGGGAGGGGTAAGAACAAACTAGGGTTTTTTGGTTTTCGGCGGGCGGTGGGGAACAGAGCGGGAATGAAAAAAGAAAAAAAAAAGGGGGGGAAATGGAAAAAGAGAGGGAGGGGGAAGAAAAAATCAATTTTTTTAAAAAAAATTAAATAATAAAATAACGTTGTTTAATTTATTTATTTTTTGCGATAGGGGTTGTCATCGCAAAAAAACTTTATTTTTTGTTAAAATAAATTTTTTTTAAAAAAAAAATTTTATTTTAGTTACTAAGCTTGAAAAATTATTTGTTTCATTTTTTTTTTAATGAAAAAAAATTTATTATTATTTTTTATTTGGTAGAAGTAGGGGTAATATTTTAATGAAAAATATTGTAATGGTAGTCGTAGTGGTGAAGTGGCGACCGTGGTAGTAGTGGTGGTAGTGAAATGGCGTTTGCAGTAGTAGTGAAGATGGTAGAGGAGATGGGTTGTGAGAGAGAGAGATAAGTGGGAGACAGATAGAGGAGAGAGAGAGAGAGACAGAGTGGTGAGCGAGAGAGAGACAAAGTGGTGCTAAAAGTGTATTTTCTTGTAGTGGATCGATAAATCGAGAGGGAGCTTGGTAAATAGAGAAGACGGAAGGGAAATAGTGAGCAACGCGAACACAATGGGGGAGAGAGAGAGAGAGAGAGAGAGAGAGAGACAAATAGACAGACAGGGAGAGAAGAGTGATGAGTGAGAGAGAGAAAGAAAAGAAAGAAAGAAAGATGAAAAATAAGTGAAAGGATATAGAGAGAGAGAGAGAGAGAAAGAGCCAAAAGAGATAAACGAGAGAGAGAAGAAAGAGATGAGCGAGAGAGCGATAGAGAAAAGAGACAAAGAGAGAAGATAGATGAAAGAGATAGAGAGAAGAGAGATGGACGAGAGACACAGAGAAAAATAAAGAGGTAGACAGACAAAGAAAAGTGATGAGTGAGAGAGAGAAAGAGAAGAGAGACAGAGACACAGAGAGAAGGAGAGAGACGGACAGACAGAGAAGAGTGATGAGTGAGAGAGAGAGAGAGAGAGAAGAGAAACAGAGACACATAGAGAAAGGGAGAGACAGACAGAGGAGATGGAGTGGCAGTGGTGGAGGAGAGGTAATGGTAGTAGTGGTGGTAGTGGAGTAGTGGCGATAATGGTAATAATGGTAATCGTAGAGGTGGAGTGGCAACAGTGGTAGTAGTGGTGGTAGTGGAATGGCATTTGCAATAGTGGTAAATGTGGTAGAGGAGATGGGTGGTGAGAGGGAGAGATGAGTGAGAGATAGATAGAGAAGAGAGATAGAGAGACAGAGACAAAGTGATGAGCGAGAAAGAGACCAAGTGGTCGTTAAAAGTGCATTTTCTTGTAGTGGATCGATAAGAAAATGCCCTAGACCCCCAGTGGGAGTGACCCCCACCACTCCCACTGTTTTCTGATTGGTTCAAAAAAATTTATTTATTTTTTTTTCACTCTTGCTCTCACAGCCCCCCACGTGGAGGTGGGGGTGCTTGGGGTCACCGCCCACTGGGGGTCCCCAACATGGTTGGATCGATAAATTGAGAGGGAGCTCAATAAATAGAGAAGAGATGAGGGAGAGAGTGAGCAAGGCGAACACAGTGAGGGAGAAAGAAAGAGAGAGACAGACAAACAGACAGGTAGACAGAGAAAGAGAAAAGTGATGAATGAGATACAGAGACAGAGAGAGAAAGAGATAAAGATAGACAAAGAGAGAAAAAGATAGAGAGAGAGTGAGACAGAAAAAGAGAGAGAAACAAGAGATGAGTAAGAGATAAACAAAAAGAGAGAGAAAGAAAGCGAAAAGAGATTAACGAGAGAGAGACATAGAAAAGAGAGAGAGAGAGAGAGAGAGAGAGAGAGAGAGAAGAGAGATAAACGAGAGAGACAGAGAGATAGAGAGAGAGAGAAAAAAAGAGAGAAAAAAAGATGTTCGAGAGATAGACAAAGAGAGAGAAAGAGAGAGAAAAAAAATAGCGAAAAGAGATAAACGAGAGAGAGACAGAGAGATAAGAGAGATGAGCGAGAGACACAGAGAGAAAGAGAGACAGACAGACAGAGAAGAGTGATGAGTGAGAGAGAGAAAGAGAAGAGAGATAGAGACAGAGATATAAAGAAAGAGAGACATACAGACAGACAGAGAAGAGTGATGCGTGAGAGAGAGAAAGAGAAGAGAGACAGAGACACAGAGAGAAAGAGAGAGACAGATAGACAGACAGAGAAGAGTGATGAGTGAGAGAGAGAAAGAGAAGAGAGACAGAGATAGAGATAGAGAGACAGGAAGATGAAAAAATGAATGAAAAGAGAAATGTTATATTAAAAGAGTAAGACGACGTCGTTTTTTTCAATTTTTTTTTTTATGATAGAAAAATACCATTGCATTTATTTAAACCATTTTGTAACTATATATCTGAAGTCTCAAAAAGTCACATTTTTTTGCGACGACAAATTGTGCCGTCTCAAAAAGGCATATTTTTCGCGACGGCAAGTTGTACCGTCTCAAAAAGTCACATTTTTTTTTTGCAAGACAGCAAGTCGTGCCGTCTCAAAAAGTCATATTTTTTACGACGGCAAATTGTGCCGTCTCAAAAGGTCACATTTTTTGCGACGGCAAGTTGTGCCGTCTCAAAAGGTCACATTTTTTGCGACAACAAATGTGTCGTCGCAAAAAGTTCCGTCTCATAAGCCCACTTTTCTTGTAGTGTTACTTAAAAAGTGTGATTAAAAAGTAGTAGTGTATATATAATCACACATTAATTAAAAAGATGTGATTAAAAAATATATAAATAATCACACTTTAATTAGAATGTGTGATTAATATATATATATATATATATATATATATATATATAATCACACTTACTTAAAAAGTGTGATTAAAAAATATATAAATAATCACACTTGTTTAAAAAGTGTGATTAAAAAGTAGTAGTGCATATATAATCACACTTTAATTAAAAGGTGTGATTAAAAAATATATAAATAATCACACTTTAATTAGAATGTGTGATTAAAAAATATATATATAATCACACTTATTTAAAAAGTGTGATTAAAAAGTAGTAGTGTATATACAATCACACTTTAATTAAAAAGGTGTGATTAAAAAATATATAAATAATCACACTTTAATTAGAATGTGTGATTAAAAAATATATATATAATCACACTTGTTTAAAAAGTGTGATTAAAAAATAGTAGTGTATATATAATCACACTTTAATTAAAAGGTGTGATTAAAAAATATATAAACAATCACACTTTAATTAGAATGTGTGATTAAAAAATATATATATAATCACACTTGTTTAAAAAGTGTGATTAAAAAGTAGTAGTGTATATATAATCACACTTTAATTAAAAGGTGTGATTAAAAAATATATAAACAATCACACTTTAATTAGAATGTGTGATTAAAAAATATATATATATAATCACACTTGTTTAAAAAGTGTGATTAAAAAGTAGTAGTGTATATATAATCACACTTTTAATTAGAAGGTGTGATTAAAAAATATATATATAATCACACTTAATTGAAAAGTGACATAAAAAATAAATATTATCACACTCAATCAAATTAAGTGTGATTAAAATATCAATATAATTTTTTTTATCACACTTCCAATAAAAGTGAGATCTTTTTTTTTGTCAAAGTGTGATCTTTAACTATTTTTGTAGTAGTGCATGTGAAAGGGGTGATTCTCTTCTGTGAGAACACACCAAAGTCAGATACAACATTTCATGGAGTGCGGCTGCCAACCGACAAACCGCAATCAAGGAAGATGGCCACCGAATGAGCTGGCCATGCCAACCTCTCCACCTACCTCCTCTGTAATGTGTATATATATATAGAGGGTGAGAGCAGAAAGAATATAGAGTGCGTACTGAGTTATATAAAGAGACAGAGAGTGTGAGTTGTGTAAATCTCCTCTTGTTGATATATAGTGATATCGCTCCCGTGGACGTAGGCTGAATTGCCGAACCACGTTAAAATTCTTGTGTTATTGCTTGTGTGTGTTTCCTGGTGTGCCCCCGATCCCCAACAATATGGACACGTGGTATTCTATGGTATTGTAATTGATGGAAAAAGTCAATAGGTAGAGTATTGTATTGGTGATTGAAGAATATGATGGACATGATGAATGATGATCGGTTAGAGAGTATGAACACATGATATTTCGAAAATATTTTATAATTTTTTGTTGCGCCCAAATGACAAACTGCAAAAGGAGTTAAATTTGAGATTTTGAGTATAATTCTTATCACTCGGCCAACGTATCCGACTGAGTAGTCCAAACCCAAAAAAAACATCCAAGGGCTAGGCTGTGTTTTTACACCAGGGCTGAAACGTGGTGCCAATTTACCACTAGGTCCAAACATAGGAACTTTGAAAATGATTAACCATTAATGAGGGGGAGAGTGTGGCGATGTATAAGAAATCTATAGTGAGAAATTTCTTTGTATCAGTTGATGTCCCAATGATGACAACACTGTTCCTTCCCTTTGACCAAATGATAAAAAAGATGTATGAAGAAAGAAAGAAAGGTAACACATGAGAAAAAAGAGAAAAACCCTAATTGCTTGCAGGGCATTAACATGCACATTCTTTGCCATAATGATGAAGCAATGCACTCAAAACGACATTGTTATTTGATCTTAGATTGTTGTCATTTAGCGTTGTTGCATTTACAGATCAAAAGCTCAACCTTGAAAAATGGTGGGTCAATATACACTGCAAAATATAGGCACATAAAATTGCAGAAACATGAAGAGAAAATACAACAATAAAATATCTACAATTTTATTTGAGAAATTTTTTGGTCATATCAAAAAATTGAGAATAGATGCAAATATGGAAATAGATTCCATGTCTATTTTGTGATGTGATTCAATAAATTTCTCTCTTGTTTAAATATTTTAACGGGACATGCAATCTGAATAACGGATACTCATCACGTCGGGAAATTTTATAAATTAATGATCAAAATCTTGTCTATGTACTTATAATTTTTTTTCTTTTTTATTCTTTCAATTGTGCATCATAAAGACTGAAAATGTTAGACTAACTAATAAATTTTATAAATTTTTTTAATGTCACATGCAATAATTTAAAAATAAGATTTTCTTAAAAGAACAAAAAATAAAAACAAAATAGAAATAACCTTTTTACTGGTAAGCAGGTACTGGGAATAAATTGAGGACCCTTTTTGGATGCAGAAATCATAATCACTCTATTTGGTTTCAGTTTTCAGAATTTACTTTCCAAAAAATTTACTTTTTCATTTTCCGTATTTTTTATTTTCACTGAATTTTTTTAATACTTTAAGCAATTTTTTAAATTTTTAGACACACCTATAATATTTGTGAATTTTGTTTTTTTTTAAAAAAATCACTAAATACCAAAAATACCAAAAATTACAAAAATTCAATACATTTTTCATATTTTTGTGCATTTATTAAAATTTTAAAATATTTTTTCACAAATATTTTACTATATAGATACATCTAAGTAAGGTGCATCTAAAAGAGTAAAAAAAATTGTTTAAAATTTTTAAAATATTCACTAAAAATAAAAAAAGATGCAAAAAATAAAAAATTTAATTTTTAAAAAACTGAGATCAAACACTGCGAATAATATGTGAATGACTTTCATGTACTGTTATTTATATTCTTTCTGTAAATAAAATAAAATTAAAAAAAAAAGTGAAATTATTAAGGGACACCATCATTTCCCTTAAGAAAGTAACCTACTACTTAATTCCCACCATTTTATGGCCCACCTTCCAACTCTTTAGTTTCTTAATTTCTTTACATTTTTTTTATTCACATTAATCATATTCCATTTTTTTCATTTCCCTCTTATTTTATTTGTTATAAATATGCATAACTTGAGTGTTACATGAATTAATCTTGAGTTAAGATAGTTTCCCAATGGGTATCCTTTTATTTTTTAGAAAAATTATATATAAGTGTATTTTTATAAAAAATAATTACAGATCGGTGAAAAACTTTATCAATATTAATAATTAAACTCATAAATTTTTTAATAATTCTATAATTATTTTTTTTAAAGTAAACTGAATTGTAATCTTTCCTTATTTTTTTCTACTGTGCTTTTTTACAGTGTTGGTGCACAAATAATTGTGCTCTAATCAATGCTCTTCTTTTAGTTTTATTAATGAAAATTAAAAAAAACAAAACAATCATTTTCCCTTACTTTTATTACGGAAAATAAGGGGAGGTGAGGGGAGGGAATTAGGATCCCCACCTTGCATTTTTTCCTTGTATTTCTTACTTGCAAGTCTATTGGGCCCACTTTGAGGCTTAATTTTGATAATTCGAATTGTTCATATTTTAAAATTTGTTTAGTATATCATACCTGTAAAAAATCAAGTTGATCGGATATCAGAAAGTATGTGTTCGGAAAACTCGAACTAAAAACTATTTTTTTAAAGAATTTAATAAACAATTTTCCGAACACATACTTTCTGATATCCATTCAACTTGATTTTTTACAGGTATGATATACTGAACAAATCTTAAAATATGAACGGTTCGGATTATCAAAATTGGGCCTAAAAGTGGGCCCAATGGACTTGTAAGTAAGAAATGCAAGGAGGGGATATAATTCGAGGGAAGGGGTGGGGTGGGGGAATTTCTTGATGTTATTTTCATTTCTGTTAGCACCATAAATCTGTAATTTTTATTATTTATATAATTGCAGGACACGTGGCATCCTCTTATTCATTTGGAAGTTAAAAGAAGTTATAGAGATGATGGAGAATATGAATGACAAAGTGGATGAGTGGAAGGACACATGGCAAGAAAAGAATGAAGATGGAAGAAATGGGTAGTTACTAAGTAGTTATTGCTGTATTTTTTCCTCTATAAATAGCCATTAATGGCTACATTGTAAAAGATCCAGAATTCAAATCAAAGACAATTGATTTCAATATTTCTTGTCATTTTCCTTATCTTAAGAGTAGTTTAACATAAATTTATATTTCGAAGCATTTATTTTCAGTATTTCATTTTCGAAGCATTTAATGCACTTCCTTTTCGAAGCATAGGAGTAGAGGTAAGTAATTATTACTTTGATTGTTCACTCAATCATCTTTCTCCGTCTCCGCCATTCTTCTTTTAATTTTTCTTTTCTCTACACTTTGGCAATTTTGAAATCCTCTTTGTTGAGGCGAAAGAACTGTCAACACAATCGCTTGATAATTGGCTTGAATTTAATCTGTAAGGATTTTTCAATCTTTGCTGGCACGCTCGCATTTATAATATTTTCTTTCGTAGGAAAAATAAGCCAACAATTTTATTTTTTTTATTTTTTTCTAATTTATTTTGACAATTAGATAAATTATTTAAGTAGACTGGAATTATCATGTTGACTATGTTTGCCCAATAATAAGAGATTAAAAATGTTTATATTATACAAATAATAAGAAATATGATAGATAAATTATAAAATATCTTTAAATAAATATACACGTAGCATTTCAGAATATAATGTTATAATTTTTGGACCTTAAGTGGAAAAGTCACATTTTCGTGGGAGCCAAAAAGTCATGATGGGTCAGCTTTAAAACATGAGACAGATGAATAAGCCCTCCCTCTATTGATTAAATTAATTTGAAGATACAACCAAAACAAAACCAAAAAAAGAAAAAAAAAGTCAATTTTTTGGACAATCAACATTATTACAGCAATGACTTGTGTAATTTACTTTCTACTTTGGCTAATTGTGTCAATTATTGGTTCAATGTTCAATACATAGTACAGACGGTTGATAGAACAAATTGACTACCTAGCTCCGATATTTTATCAAACAAAGAGTAAAATGATTTATCTCCCTTAATCAAAAGAGTTGAAAGTATTTGGTGATTTCAGAGTAAACTTTCACATTATTCATATTGTAACATTTATTTTATTATTTTTAAAATTCCAACATAAAAATGATATGTTATACTGTTTAAGTGGGTGTTTGGGATTTGTTTATTTTCTAATTTTGTTTTTGGCTTATCAAAAAATTTAGGCTTTTAAATTTAATTCGACAAAATGAATCGAAATTTTTATAAAAAATAAAAAAAAAATTCTAGAAAATATTTAATTTTTTATAATTTTTTTAAAATTATTCTTTTAATTTGCCTACACAAGATGAATCGAAAAACTTAAAATTTTTGACATAATTTTTTTTTTAAATTCATTAAAAATTAAAAAAAAAAATTAAAAAGTGAGGTGGCTTAGCCCTCCCCAAACAACCAAAATCACCATGAATATATATCTTTAAAAAAAAAAAAATTAATCATCTTGTTTGGTTTCAAAATTTTGAAGGGAGATTGATTAATAAATCTCATATTTTGGACTTGTAATTCATATAATCTCATATTTTTTCTTGTGATCTATTTAATTCCTTTGGATGTGTAATGACTCATTTGCTCATCACATTGGAGTGTTATATTTGAAAAAAGTACACTAAAGAGTTTTTAGTGTCACATCATACCCACCACGTTAGAGTGTTATATTTGAGAAAAGTACACTAAAGAGTTTGTAATTTTTTTAGAGTGTCACATCATATCTGTCACGTTGAAATGTCACATGTTATGTTTGATAAAAGTACACTAATGAATTTTTAATTTTTTTAGAGTGTCACATCATACCCTCCACGTTGTCACGTTTAGGAAACTTACACTAAGGAATTTTTATTTTTTTTGAAATGTCATATCATACTCGCCATATTATCACATTTGAAAAAAGTACACAAAGGTTGGTTTGGCAAGGGCTCATTGGGCTTTTTTGGCTCAATGAGCCACAAAAGACAGAATAGGCTCATGAGTCACAACAGACAAAACATCCCATCCAACCCCATAATCATTACACTCTTCTCTCACAAAAAAGTCAAAAAAGACAAAAAGCCAAAAGCCCTTCCCAAACCAAACTTTTGAGCCCAGGCTCATATAGCCAAAAAAGCCAACCCACTTCCCAAACGGAGGTTTAAGAGTTTTTGGCTCCGTTTGGTAAGTCTCTCAAATTATAGTTCAACCCATTGATTTGAGTGTGTTGTTTGTTTTGAGCTTTCAAATCATAATTCTACACCTATTTCTCAAAACTCAATTCAAAACATAATCATTATTTTTCAAAACTCATAACCAAACACATAATTCAAAACTATTTTCAAAACTCAATGCAAATCAATATTTTAATTTTGTTAAGATTTTAAATATTTTAATATTTAAACATGTTACGATTTTTTTAATTTTTTAATTTTTTGAATATTTTTAAATATTTTAATTTCAAAATATTACGATTTTGATTTTTTTAATTTTAAAATATTTTATAAAAATAAATTCAAACTCTATTTTGTAAAAATATTTTTAAATGTTTTAATTTTTTTGTTATGTGTTTGGTTACGATTTGAGTGTAGAGTTGTGAAAGTAGTATGAAGTTTCGAGTTATGTGTTTGGTTATGAGTTTTAAAAATAATTTCTTAATTGAGTTTTGTTTTATGGGTTTTGTTACGATTTGAGTGTAGAGTTGTTTTTAAATTTAAAATATTAACATTTTAAATTAATTAAATTTTTTGAATATTTAAATTATTTAAATTTTTACGATTTAAATTTTTTGAATGTTTATTTAAATTTTTTATTTATTAAATTTTTTTGATTATTTAAATATTCATGATTTAAATTTTTTGAATATTTATTTTGAAAAAAAAATATTTCCTTTGTAGTATTTTCAATTAAAAAATTGATTAATGTTATTTTCTGTTAATAATAAATTTTTTAAATTGAATTTTAAAAAGAGTTTGGTTATGAGTGTTGATCATAATTTTCAATAGTACGAAAGTAGTGTATTTTGTTATGAGTTATAACAATTTGAATTCAGTTTTGAAAACTCTTTCCAAAACTCATAATTAAACAAATTTTTTTACTTCACATGTCAAATCAAACTTTTAAAACTCAATTTCACGTTCAATTCAAAACTCAATTCAACACTCTATTCAAAAACCATAACCAAACAAATTTTCTACACTCAAATCATAATTCCACAACTCACAAACTCAAAATACAACTCATACTCTCAAATCATATTTATAAAACTCTACCAAACGCAACCTTTATTTTTTTTAAAGTAAAAGTTTTGAAGTATCACATCATACCCGTCGCGTTGTCACATTTAGAAAAAGTACACTAAATAATTTTTAATTTTTTTGGAGTGTTACATCGTTAGAGTGTCAGATTAATACATGTCATATTGGAGTATCATATCATACCTATCACATTAATAAAAAGGGTATAACTGTCTACCAAAACACTATCAAAATAAAAAATATGATCACACGAAAAGAAACTCTCCACTAATAAGACTTAATAGATCAATAAAAAAAATTTGGGACTAATTGGAGTTCTTGTTTGTGAGATGAGATTTATAGTAAATATCCTAATTTTGAATCCATTTTTTAGAAAATTGAGTTTTTTTTTTAAAAAAATTTATTTTTCATGTGTTTTTTGTTTTCATTGAATTTTTCTAATATTTGAAGAAATTTTTTTTAGTTTTTAGATACACCTACCATAAATATTTTAGTATAATATTTGTAAATTTTTTTTTATAAAAAAAATCAATAAATACCAAATATATAAAAATTCAATATATTTTTGTATTCGTATATATTTATTGATTTTTTATAAATATTTTATTACAGATATTTTATTTTTTAAGTATATTTAAATTAAGTGTATCTAAAAATAAAAAAAAAACTACTTCAAATATTAAAAAATTTACTAAAAACAAATAAATAAAAAATTTAATTTTCAAAAAATTTGAATTCAAAAATTGAAACGAAATAGAAATTAGGCTGAGAGCTTGCTGGGCTTCTCATACACAAGTAAACACACTCTCTCTCTCCTCTGCCTTTGAGTAGAGCACGGTCTAGATCTCTGTGCCTTCCCGTAGAGCTCTACCACAACCAGCAACAACATCTTAAATAGGCTCTGAAATCAGTAACAGAAGAAGTTTCCAAATTCCAACATCACAAATTAATTTCAAAAAACAGAGAGCACCAAACCCAATGCCTATTGACTCTGTCCTTCATTGACTTCACTTCCCTCTTGCTTCAATCTCCAAGGAATCAAAATCAAAACCAAACCAAAAAGTTTCTTCATTTTATAATCCTCATTAAAACCCCACCTCAGAACCAGCTCCTTTTTCACTTAGAGAGAGAGAGAGAGAGAGAGACAGAGAGACAGAGCAGCCTCTTGGATTCTTTGGAGCCTATGTAATGAAACATATGGGTCTGAGAAAAGAGTACTTGGCTTGCTTGTCTCTTCTTCTTCTGCTGATACTGATGATAGAGTTCAAGACCCCATGTTTTGCAGATGGGTTTAACAAATTCAGTAGATTGAAAGGTGGGTCTGTTTCTGAAACCAATTCTCTGAAACCACATAGAGGTTTCAAAGGAAATAATGCTGATTATAAGAATGGTGATGATGGTGTTTTTGGTGCCCAGAAGAGGAAAGTCTACACAGGTCCTAATCCTCTACATAACAGATGAGTAAATAGGCTTGATTTTCTCTTTCAAGCTGTGAAAATTTTCTTGCCTTTTCCTTCCCATTTTCTTTTCTTTTCTTTTCGTTGTCCTTTTCATATGTGCTTGAGACTTTGCTAGACTGTTGTTCACAGGATTGTTTCAAGTAATTATCATACACTTGTACATGGAAAGTTGCTTGATTTTTGAGATTTTGTTGAGAAAATAATTTTTATTTTTTTTATTTTTGTTGTTGTTCAAAACCAAATATATATATGGCAAGAAATAAATTTTGGTTGATCATTTCATGAATAATAATGCTGTTAATGGGGTTTTTTGATGTAATTTGTTCTTTGTTGGTTGGTGTTTTCATGATGTATGTTTTTGATGGTTGGGATTTTTGGTTGGGGTTTTGCTTGGTTGAGAGTAATGGATGTTATTGATTTGTCAAAATCGACCGACACAATTTAATTTATCTTTTTTTAAACAATTTTGATAGTATAAGTGAACTAAAGTAGATTTAGACGAATGACGGATGAAAGATCACCCGATCTAATCCGATTCATCCATGCCCTTCAAAAATTGATATTATCTTTTAATATATTTTATTTAGTAATATTAGTTACTAATAAAATATGAAAATTTAACTTTTATTTTAATTATAAAAAATGAAGAATAAAAAACATTAGACTAAAAAATGCTCAAAATAATAAAAAAATTATTCTAAAATAGTTTTCTAAAAAAAGCATAAAATAATAAAGTATAAATCACCAAATTGATTTACATTCACTAGTTAATTTATATGATTCGCTCAATCAGCATCTGTCAACAAAATAAATAGTTATTGATTAATTTTTCTAACCTATCTAAGTTTGGATGAATGACAGATGGAAGATTACCTGATCCAACCCAATCTGATCCAACCCAATCTGCGAGTATCTAATTTCAAGTAATTATACATTATTTTATCTCATAATCAACCTTGAGTCTTACTTTTAATTTGACGATCATTTCAAATTGTAAGAACATCTTTAATGAGTCATTATCTAAAAATTTCATGTTCAACAACCAAAATTATAATATTTTTATTTTGAATTTTGTGAAAAAAAACACGAGAAATAATCACTATGCTTGGTTACCACTTTTCAGAAACACTTTTCAGAAAATTTTACTTTCTTATTTTTCGTATTTTTTTGTTTTTACTAATTTTTTTTAATATTTTGAGCAATTTTTTTAATTTTTAGATATACCTAACATAAATATACCTAAAAAGTAAAAAAAAATTGAAAAAAACCTTTTAAAAATTCACTAAATACCAAAAATATAAAAAAAAATACGAGAATTTAATACATTTTTTGTATTTTTGTGTATTTATTAATTTTTAAAAATATTTTTTCACAAATTTTTTACTTTTTAGATATATCTAAGGTGCATCTAAAAAAGTAAAAAAAATGTTTAAAATTTTAAAAATATTCACTAAAAACAAAAGAACACGAAAATCAAAAAACTCAGTTTTTAAAAAACTTAATTCAAAAAATTCAAACCAAACACATTGAATATTTTTATAATTAGAATAATATTGTCAAACTATTATATTTTGGTGATAGAACATGTTAAAATTTAAACTTGATATTAACTACTAGAAATATCCTAATTAATAGTATTATTTTAAATCATAGTTAATATCATTTTAATGCATAATGGGTAAATCTAATCCGATGTTTGTTTTTTTTTAGTCCGCCGGACTCCATGTCCGGCCGGACTCCATGTCCCCCATATGGGGGACTATTGTGTCCTGGGGGGGTGGGACAGAAAGTGGGGGACTATCCACTGTTGGGATTAGATGCGAAAATGACCATTTTGACCATCTACTATTTAATTATGTATTATATTTAATAAAATTCAATAAAATTTAAATGTCTCAATTTAAAAATAAAATAATTTTATTTAACTTTTTATTGATGTTTTATTTATTTAATTTTTTAAAATAATTTTTTATAGATATTTTATTGATGTTTTATTTTAAAATTTTGTTTATAATTTATTTAATTTCATTATTTAAATTGTAATAGGTGTTTTATTTAAAATTTTAATTCAAAAAATAATATAAATTTTTTATACAGGTTATACATTATTTTATTAAATCAAATTTAGTAGTTATTTATTTATTTAATTGTGTAAAAAAATAAATTTATTTAATTGTGTAAATAAACAAACACAGTAAATTATTTAATTGTGTAAATAAACAAACACAGTAAAGTTTTGTATGTAAAAAAAAATAATGATTTGTTATACAGTAATGATTTAAAAAAAATTTATTAATATTTTATTTATTTATTTATTTAATTTAAAAAAAACAAATTTATTTAATTAAAAATAATTAAAATATTAAAGATATGTTTAATATTGCTATTACTTAGTAAACAATTGAAAAATGGCAAAATAGTCTTTTGTTCATTTATCCTATCCAGTCCGTCCAACCAAACGTTGGATTGGTTGGACTCACTAAAAATAGTCATTTCCAGACATCTAATCCCATGAAAAAACAAACACAGGATACATATCCAATCCGACCAAATAATCCGGAAGATTCACAATCCCAGGACTCAAGTCCGATGGATTCTAATCCCCCTTATCCAGTCCGCCCAATCAAACACACCCAATATGTCCCACATGATAAATGTCTCGTGTGTGTACTATAATATAAAAATTGTCATATAATTGTCTGAAAAGCAAGTATCACTGTATCAGTGCGTACATGTGCATGGAAATGTGGAATCAGGATCCTCGGCCGCGGTTTACAGCCGCGGTTTCCATCAGCCCCCCAAAACGACATCGTTTTGGGGTTTTTGTTTTTGTTTTTTTCTTTTCTTCTTCTTCGTCTTCGTTCTGGCTCACCGTCGTTCTGGCTGGCCGTCGCCGTCGCAGGACGAGGCTGCGAGCTCGCTGTCGCAGCTCGCAGCTCGCCGCCGGTCGTCGACTCGTCGACTCGCCGTCGCAGGACGAGGCTGCACCGCTGCACCGCCGCCTCCTCCTCCTCCTCCTCCTCCTCCTCCCCCCTCCCCCTCCCCCTCCCCCAGTGGTTATGGCCCCCTCCAGTCCGGCCCTTCCCTTCCTCCTCCTCCTCCTCCTCCTTCCTCCTTCCTCCCTCTTCCTCTCCTTCCTCCCTCTTCCTCTGCGTTTTTTTTTTTGAAAATTTTCCCCCCAAAACGACGTCGTTTTGGGGGGCTGCTCGAACTGCCGCTGGTAATAGCGGCCGAGAATCCGGACTCTGGAAATGTGCACACATAAGTAATTTTTTTTTTTTTTTTAAACAAATGTGCACACATAACCATATTATTAATACTATCTTAAAAAAAAAAAAAAACCATATTATTAATAATAATATACAACGGCCTAAAAATTACTCCATGCAAAAAAATAAATAAACAAAAGGAAAAATCACACACACAAAATAAATAAATAAAATTGACTCATATAATAAAATAAAATTTTAATTTTATCAATCTAAATTATTAGCTTATTTTCATAAAATAAAATCAAGAAAAGAAAATATTTTAATTATTAAACTTAATATATGTGTACTTAAAATATCTAAAATATTATTTTAAAATTTAATAACTAAAATATCATTTTTTCATATTTTTTATTTAATGAAAATAAGTAAATAATTTAAATTAAAAATAAATTGAAAGTTTAAGATTTTAGTTAACAAAATTAAAAAATCAAATTTATTTTGTCAAACGCTGATTTTTTTATTTTACTTTTGTAATTATAAAATAAAAAATTTGTATGTCCCCCCCCCAAAGTAGTGTGGTGGCGCACCAGCAACAACGAGAGGGAGGGGGGCACTGCCACCACCGCCGCAGGCGATAAGAAGATCATCTAGCAGAAGAGCACCACCTAATCATTAACACACAAAAATTTGTACACAGAAAAACATTCAAAAAATTTAATGTGAGATGCGATAGATTTTTGTTTTTCGGACAAATTATACTAATAGTCTCTATAGTTTGGAGTTTGTGTCATTTTAATTATTGACTTTTCAATTATGACACATTTGACCCTGAATTTTGAATTTTGTTCCAAATAAAGATAATTGAACATACTGTTGCTTAATTTCAAAGGTAAAATCGTCAATTTAAAAATATAAACTAATGTGTCAAAAATAAATGTCAAAAAAATATTTTAAAAATTATTTCTACCCACTAAAAATAAAATTATGTAAAATTGATAAAAATTATATAATTAATTTTTAAAAATTAATTTTACATGATCATCATCCAAATACATAATAAAAATTAATTTGGTAAAAAAATAAATAAATGTCTAAAAAGTTTATCAATTTTATATAATTTTATCTTTAGTAGCTAGAAATAATTTTTAAAAATTCAAAAATATTTTTTTAACGTTTATTTTTGTCAAATTAATTTATATTTTATCAAATTGACGATTTTGCCCTTGAAAAATCCATTAGTATCTTCAATTGTCCTTATTTGGAACAAGATTCAAAATTTAGGGGTGGTTTGAGATATTCTAAATAAGTGACTTTTTATGAAATATGAGTTGGGTATGGGTTAGGTTTGAAGTAATATGGTAGAGAGGTGATGTGACTTAAATAAGATGATGTGACTTAAATAGGATAGTGACTTTTTGAATTTTTGACTTTTTTAGTATATGTCAAACAAGGCTTAATGACTTTTTGACTTTTTAGGGTTAAATGTGTCACAATTAAAAAGTTAAAGACCACACTGACTTTGTAATAACCCGACCCATGATTAACGTTAATCCATGCTTAATGATGCCTAATAATAAGTTTAAGTGAAGTTTTGCATCATATGTTGCCTTATTTGTGTTTACATCTGTTTAGCGTAGACAGATTTATTCATATTTTCGTTTCAATTTGCGAATTGAAGGTCTTATCGGCATCCGATTCAGGAATTTGCTTGATTTATATGTTAATTAGGATTTATAGGATTTTATGGTAAGTTTAATTAAAATTTAATTTGAAACGATTAAATTAGATTAAGTTAATGCCACTTATTTAATTTTAATTAATTACACTAGTAACCAAGCCAAGCTAAGGCATTAGTGCACTTTCTATGCACTTATACACCCCCACTTCACTCTTTTGGGAGCTACAAACGTGAGGAGAGGGAGAGAGTAGGAAGATTTGATCCTAGGCTTGAGAATTGAACTCAATTAAAAGGAGTTGCTAGGCAAGAAGAAGGAACTTTGGAAATTTGATCATCTAGCTCAAGAATTGAGCACCTAAGACCCAATTGAGTATCTAAGGTAAGAGGCCAAGTCTCTAGTCTTGAAATTAAGTTAATTCATCTATGAATTCAAGTAAATTGAGCTAAGAGATGTAGGAATCAAGCTTAAAAAGTAGAGAGGAAGATCAATTCATACATGCATGTACATTTCAATACATTTGGAGCATGTTCACTAGGAAGTTCTCTCATGCATGTCATAAATTGAGCTTAGTTATAGAAATTCATCATGTTTTACACCATTTCATTTCATTTGATCATGATTTGGAGATTTGAAGCTCAATCATTTCATTCATGTCATGTGTTTGGGACATCCATAAAGTTTAAGTTGGAATTGTGCACAATTGGCATGCTTTTGGGCCTTGGTTTCATGAAATGATCCTTAATTCATGATGTTTTATGAGTTTCTAAGTATTTCTCCAAGTTTTGGCCCAGAAAAATTGAGTTTGATGCTTTAAAGTTTGAGTTTTGAGCTTGAAGATCAATCTGGAAATTCTAGAATTTGCATCTACGCTTGAGCGTAGGAGTTCACACTCGAGCGACCACTCAGAGTGAGTGCACTTCAGCTCGAGCGACTTGAAGCACGCTCGAGCTTGAAATGCAAGCCCTTAGGAGTCCTTGTGTTTTGCAGCACGCTCGAGCGAGAATCGAGTATCCGTCGAGCGTAAAAAGCAAGCAACCAATACTTTTTCTGATTTTACAGTCCCCTTGAGCGAAAGAAGTCACGCTCGAGCGAACCCTCACTCCTTGCATGTCCGCTCGAGCGAAGAAAGCCATACTCGAGCGTGGACCCTGTTTTCAGTAAGTTTTGAAAAATGATTTTAAATGCATTTTTGCATCCTCATTCCATCCTAGGCATTCCTAGACATCGTAATGGGGATAAAGGGTAGAAACACACTAAGAACAGATGAAATAAGTTAAGTATAATCCAAGCGTGTGTTTCAATGTATGTACCTATCGTGTTGTTTAGATCACGTGCCACAAGGAAGCTGAATTGGCTGCTCAGTTTGTTTACTTGGAGCATCTATTATCTGTGAGTAATAACTTAGTAAAGCTATGTTCAAGTAAATTATTTTCTGCTCACGGATTAAGAACTGTTCTATGTTTTATGCTATGAATGATTGTTCAAGTCTAACAAGCACTTATGATATTATGCTATGATTCAAGTATATGCAAGTTTCCGGTACCAGAGGTTCCTTATGGGACTGACAAGCTGTCTATACCCAGCTGGAGGTTCCTAAGTGGAACTGACAAGTTTACAAGTTCCCAGTCCGGAGGTTCCTTTACGGGACTGACAAGTTATTCTTACCCGACCGGAGGTTCTTATATAGAACTGACAAGTATGATTTAAGACATTCTGTGCGTGATTAGTTAGCGCTAATGGATGTACTATGTAAGACTAAGCATAAACTTTGAATTCTATATATGCTCAGAATGAGAATACAAATGTGAATTTCAGTTTTAGCCACAGTTATGAGACATCATTCATTTACCCATTTACTTTGTTATTATTCATTGAGCCTCCGCTCACTAGTTATTTATTATATATGTAGGTGAGTAGGCTCGTGATCAGGATTAAGATGATGCCTGAGGTATTTTGTGTTGGTCAGCCACCTTTTGCGCTTACGAGGAGGTTCCAGATCAAGTCATGTTTTGTGGTTGTGTCAACATGGATGTATAAGACCATTTCTTTTGTTTTATGAACAAGTTCTCCTTTTGTATGTACTTGATAGTGACGTGTAAATACTGTACCTATGACGTCACTTGTATGTATATAAAGTTTCAGATTTTCAGTTCCATGTATGTCTTCACAGCTCAATGGACTTCATATATTTTGTATATTTGTTTCTGCAGCCCCTAACTATATGTTATTATGTCAAGAGGCCTTTGGTAATCCAAGGATTACTGGCCGGTTACGACTCTAAACCTATAAAGGCGGGTTTGGGTCGTGACAGAATGGTATCAGAGCACGTGTTCTACCACACACACAAGTCCATATGAGCTTAGGATGTCCTAGTAAGAAGTAGAGGCATTCCATCTACATGTATAAGTGTGTGTATTTAAGAGTGAAAGCATAAATCCGGTTATAATCATGTGATATGGGGACAAACAATCCGAATAATGTAAAAATGACTATTTGCCTATGTTCATAATGTCCTGTTTACCTATAGCAAATGGACAATGCAAAAAGTGATGGAACGGCTGAATCATCTGAGGCTCGAATGAGTCAAATGGAACAAATGCTTGCAGCTTTGACTGAGGCAATGACTCAACAACAACAGAGGTAACAACGCTTACCTCCCCCGCCGGTCCAGGTGGAGCCGAATAACAATGATCTCATAAGTTTAACTCAGAAGTTTCTGAAGATGAAACCATCGACTTTCTTAGGAGGCATTGAACCGCTAAAAGCTGAAACATGGTTACTTGAAATGGAGAAGCTATTTGAAGTGTTCCCTTGTTCTGAGGTCCAGAAAGTTCTCCTAGCCACCTATGCTCTGAAAGATGAAGCCCGAAGGTGGCGATTACTAATCTGAAGCAGTAATAGAAATACGACGTAGGCACAATTTAATGCAATCTTCTATGATAAATACTTCCGCCAATGTTTCCGAGATCGGAAAGTTTCTGAATTCCAAGAACTTAAACAAGGCAGGATGTCTGTGGCTGAGTATGAGGCCAAATTTACTGAGTTGGCTCGATTTGCTCCTCATGTGGTGGATACTGATTATAAAAAAGCACGGAAATTTGAAGGCGGACTGGATTTGGAAGTGTTCGACTGAGTGGGCGTCTTGAAATTGCCTACCTATATAGAAGTTTTAGATAGAGCGATAATGGCAGAAGCCACAATAGTAGCAATGAAACAAGCCAAAATACCAATAACAGAATGGAAAAGTAAAAGGCCTGGATCTAATTTTCGAAAAGGTCGTTCCTTCTTCACGAACAAAAAACAAAATATGGGATCTTTAAGCAGCTCCAGCTAGAGTAGTGGATCTATACCAATTTGTGCAAACTGTGGAAGGAGGCATAAAGGCATATGTCAACGTGCATCGGGTGCGTGTTTCCGGTGTGGCAAAACCGGTCATATGATTAGAGATTGTCCAATGAGGTTTGACAATGTTAGCCATCCAGTGGCAAGTTCAGCTGGATCCGTTCCTGTAACAAAGGCCAATACTAAAACAAATGCCAGAGATAATACTGGGAATGAGACACTGAGGCAAGGAAGAGTGTTTGCATTTTGTAACAACCTAGATTTTTAATTATGCTATAGAATTTATACTAATATTATTTAATCTCAATTTGGAAAATATATAATTTATTATATATTATTATACGTAATTTTGTAAAATAATATAATTATTAAAAGTTTAGGGGTCAAAAATATAAATAATAATAATATAGATAATATAAATAATAATAATAATGGGTGTGGTATTAAAATAAATAATTAATTTTCTGTTAATATAAGATAAAGTGTAATTAAATTATTTATATAATTATATTAAAAAGTTAGGTCAAAAGGTAATTATCTTAAATATCTATTAAGGATAAGAATAAATCTATATAATTATGAATTAAATCTGAACGAAAGCGACAGCTGGACACGTGGAGGGCCACGTACGCGGCTCTCCTCCCTATAAAAGGGAGAGGGCGTTTCACCCTGGAGAGAAACAAAAGAAAAGAAAGAAGAAAAATGAAAGAAGAAAAGAAAGAGAGGAGAGAAAGAAGGAAAGAATAGTGGAAGGTGAAAGGGTTCTTGATAGTTGAAAGAAAGGGTGAGGTATTAAAGTTAAGGTGAGTTATATTATACCTTGAGTCACCAAAATGTATTTTACGTATGTTTTGACTTACCAAAATCTATTTTATACAAGTTATATTTTATTAGTATATTAATAAAAGTTATGTTTTATAAAGGTTTCAATTACGTGGTTTATCTTCTGAACCCTATTTGCTTAAAAGGAAATCCATGGATATGTCTGTTTATATTTTAAAGAATATTTGGCTATGACCTTATATACAATCATGTTTTGTAAGTACCACCACGGGAGTCCCATGCCTTGGGGGACTTAAATAACCATTGGCCTCTGTTTGACCACTTTGTGATCCTCTGTTTGTCATGGATCCATTGACCTCTGTTTTGTGCGGATCAAAGTGCTGTGCAGAGCTAAGTGCTACACTATTGTGGGAGCCACCTCTAGAATCCGTACGAGCCACCTCTTGAATCCGTACCTCTATTCTGACTGTCACTTCTGTGACCTCTGTTCTGTTCTGTTCTGTACCGTGGTTATGGTTACATATTTATATAATATCTGTATTTCAGTTTCTGCTGCTTAAATGATTTGTTTATGTAAATGTTTTGGCCTAACTAACGATCCATGGTTATTTCGTGTCCCTTGTACTCTTGGTATAATATTTCTCACTCTGCCATGTGCTTATAGTTTTTTTACCAATTTTCAGGAAATAGCTTTTGGAAAGTCTAAGATGCGGGGCTGCGGAATAGACACACACAACACTTTTTATGATATTTTTCTATGTAAATATCGGCCTTTTTGGTCAATATATTTTGTAATAAAAATAGAAGCTCCAATGATTATTTTGGTACCCTTATTTAAATATTACTTCCGCTTGCGTTTATTGATCTGTTTTAGAATTGGCCGGAGGTAACCTTAGTTACTGGCCATCACGATGCTTAACCCTTGGGTACGGGGAGCGGGTTGTGACATATTCACCCCTGGAGATGTATAGAATGCCGAAACAGTGGTGTTAGGTATAATTCCTATTTGTGCTCAGAACACCTATGTACTGATTGATTCTGGTTCTATGCATTCTTTTGTCTCGCATGCTTTTTCTCATAAATTAACTAGACTAATAGAACCTGTGAATTGTTTGCTATCTGTGTCTACACCATCTGGGGGTTCTATGATATGTGCTTATGTATACCCGGCATGTGATATTATAATTGGTGACACGACATTGTATATTGACTTACTGCCCTTGAACGTTGATCATTTCGACTGTATTTTGGGTATGGATTGGCTGACTAAATATTGTGCTATTATTGATTGTGTGACCAAAACGGGTTATGTTCAAACCACCTGGTATGCCTGAGTTTACTTTCACTAGGAATGGGGTAGTTCCTCCACCATACTTGATTTCGTTTATGAAAGCTAAGAAATTGTTAAGGAAAGGTTGTCAGGGCTACTTGTATTATGCATTGACTAAATCTTTAGATAGCACCGTTGTAGAAACCATTCCTGTGGTTTGTGACTTTTCTGATGTGTTTCCCAATGATCTACCTGGGGATCTAGTTGATAGGGAAATTGAATTTACCATTGATGTAATACCTGGAACACAACCCATCTCCAAGACTCCATATAGGATGTTGACTTCTGAATTGAAAGAGTTGAAAGTCCAACTTCAAGAACTCTTAGACAAGAAATTCATCCGTCCGAGTACCTCACCTTGGGGTGCTCCGGTTTTATTTGTTAAAAAGAAAGATGGATCTTTGAGACTATGTATTGACTACCGTGAGTTGAACAAAGTGACCATCAAGAACAAGTACCCACTACCTCGAATTAATGACCTGTTCGATTAACTTCAGGGAGCCCAAGTGTTTTCTAAGATTGACCTTAGATCTGGGTACCACCAGTTAAAAGTCAAGGCAGCAGACGTAGAGAAGACCACATTCAGAACTAGATATAGGCATTATGAATTCTTAGTCATTCCATTTGGGGTAACCAATGCACCTGCTGCTTTTATGGATCTTATGAATAGGGTGTTTGAATAGTTTCTGGATGAATTCGTTGTTGTATTTATTGATGATATTTTGATTTACTCCAAAAGTAGGGAAGAACATGAGAATCATTTGAGAACTACCTTGCAGATTTTGAGAGAAAAGAAATTGTATGCAAAATTGTCCAAGTGTGAATTCTGGCTTGGCAGTGTGGTATTTTTGGAGAATGTAATCAACAAGGATGGTATCTCTGTTGACCCACAGAAAATTGAAGCTATTGTGGACTGGCCTAAACCGACAAATGTGACAGAAGTTAGAAGTTTTCTGGGATTTGCAGATTATTACAGAAGATTTGTGAAAGATTTTTCAAAACTTACCATGCCATTGACCCAGTTAACTCAGAAAAACATATCATTTGATTGGGATGAACGGCGAGAGTCAGCCTTTCAAGAGTTGAAAACCAGACTAGTAACTGCACCGATTTTGACTTTACCTAATGGTTTGGATGGGTCCCAGATTTACAGTGATGCATCTTACAAAGGTTTGGGCTGTGTACTAATGCAAAATGGGAAGGTAATTGCCTATGCATCTTGACAACTCCGTTCTCATGAAAAGAATTACCCGACCCATGATCTTGAACTGGCAGCTGTGGTGTTTGCCTTGAAAGTCTGGCGTCACTACTTGTATGGGGTAACTTGTGAAGTGTATACTGATCATAAAAGCTTGAAATATTTCTTCACCCAAAGAGAATTGAACATGAGATAGAGGAGATGGTTGGAGCTAATCAAAGATTATGATTTGCAGATTTTGTATCACCCAGGGAAAGCTGATACCGTAGCAGATGCCTTGAGCTAAAAATCAATGGGAAATCTGTCATGTTTGCTTACCAGCCAGAGAGAATTGTTATATGACTTGGAAAAGAATGAGATTGAGATAGTGATACGTGAACAGGGCGGAATTCTAGCTACCATTTCCGCTCAACCTGCAATCATTGAAGAAATCAAAGAGAAGCAACTTGAAGATGAATACTTGAAAAAGATTGTGGAAGAATTTTATTCAAACCCGAGGCCAGGGTTTGTGTTTGAGAATAATGTGTTGAAATTTCAGAATAGACTCTGTGTACCAGATTCCTCTGATTTAAGAAAGCGTATTATAACTGAAGCTCACAGCACCACATTTATCATGCATCTAGGGAACACAAAGATGTATCATGATTTGAGACAGAATTTTTGGTGGCCTGGAATGAAAAAGTGCATTGCAGATTTTGTGGCTAGATGTTTACACTGCCAACAAGTTAAAGGCGAATATCAACGACTCGCTGGTTTACTGCAACCATTTCCAATACCAGAATGGAAATGAGAGCACATTACCATGGACTTCATTGTGGGATTGCCTCACTCTTCCCGAGGTATGGATTCTATTTGGGTCATTGTGGATCGTTTAACTAAGTTTGCCCATTTTCTACCTGTTAAATCTATTTACAATGCTGACAAATTGGCCAATATTTATATGAATGAGATTGTGAGATTGCATGGGGTGCCAGTATCTATTGTATCTGATAGGGATTCAAAGTTTTTGTCAAGATTCTGGCAGAGTTTGCAACAGGCTTTGGGGACAGAATTGAGGTTGAGTAGTGCCTATCATCCACAGACAGATGGTCAAACTGAACGAACCAATCAAACCTTGGAAGATATGCTCAGAATGTGCGTGTTAGATTTTCAGGGAAATTGGGAGACTTATTTGCCATTGGCTGAGTTTGTGTACAACAACAGCTACCATTCAAGCATTGGAATGGCTTCTTATGAAGCTTTGTATGAAAGGAGATGCCGATCTCCGATATGTTGGGTTGAAGTAGGTGATAGACCTTTGTTAGGACCGGAACTTGTGCAAGAAATAACTGAGAAAGTGAAACTGATCCAACAACGTTTGAAAACTGCACAGAGCCAACAAAAGAGCTGTGTCGATGTCTGAAGAAGAGACAGAGAATATGAAGTCGGGGATCACGTGTTTATTAAAGTGACTCCAATGAAAGGGCAAACGCGGTTTGGCGTTAAGGGCAAATTAGCACCAAGATATGTTGGACCATATGAAGTTCTAGAGAAAATCAACCCAGTGACGTATCAAGTAGCCCTACCTCCGGTAATGGAGCATATGCACAATGTATTTCACTTATCAATGCTTCGAGAGTATTTGAGAGATCCACTCCATGTCATTGAACCGACGCATGTGCTTTTGAAAGATGACTACACTTATGAGGAGAGGTCGATACAGATTGTCAATCGTTGAATCAAAAGACTAAGGAACAAAGAAATCCCTTTGGTGAAGGTTGATTGGTAGAATCATGGAGGAACTTATGCAACTTGGGAGACAGAGGAAGATATGATGAGAAGATATCCTGAGTTGTTCCCTTTGAATCTGGTATTCTTCCAAAATGAAGGTATTTCGAGTTTGGAGGATCAAACTCCTTCAAGGGGGGAAGACTGTAACAACCCCGACCCATGATTAACGTTAATCCATGCTTAATGATGCTAATAATAAGTTTAAGTGAAGTTTTGCATCATATGTTGCCTTATTTGTGTTTATATCTGTTTAGCGTAGACAGATTTGTTCATGTTTTCGTTTCGGTTTGCGAATTGAAGGCCTTATCGGCATCCGATTCAGGAATTAACGTGATTTATATGTTAATTAGGATTTATAGGATTTTCTGGTAAGTTTAATTAAAATTTAATTTGGAACGATTAAATTAGATTAAGTTAATGCCATTTATTTAATTTTAATTAATTACACTAGTAACCAAGCCAAGCTAAGGCATTGGTGGACTTTCTATGCACTTATACACCCCCACTTCACTCTTTTGGGAGCTACAAACGTGAGGAGAGGGAGAGAGTAGGAATATTTGATCCTAGGCTTGAGAATTGAACTCAATTAAAAGGAGTTGCTAGGCAAGAAGAAGGAACTTTGGAAATTTGATCATCTAGCTTAAGAATTGAGCACCTAAGACCCATTTGAGCATTTAAGGTAAGAAGCCAAGTCTCTAGTCTTGAAATTAAGTTAATTCATCCATGAATTCAAGTAAATTGAGCTAAGAGATGTAGGAATCAAGCTTAAAAAGTAAAGAGGAAGATATATTCATACATGCATGTACATTTCAATACATTTGGAGCATGTCCACTAGGAAGGTCTCTCATGCATGTCATAAATTGAGCTTAGTTATTGAAATTCATCATGTTTTACACCCTTTCATTTCATTTGATCATGATTTAGAGATTTGAAGTTCAATCATTTCATGCATGTCATGTTTTTGGGACATCCATAAAGTTTAAGTTGGAATTGTGTACAATTGGCATGCTTTTGGGCCTTAATTTCATGAAATGATCCTTAATTCATGATGTTTTATGAGTTTCTAAGTATTTCTCCAAGTTTTGGCCTAGAAAAATTGAGTTTGATACTTTAAAGTTTGAGTTTTGAGCTTGAAGATCAATCTGGAAATTCCAGAATTTGCATCTACGCTCGAGCGTAGGAGTTCACGCTCGAGCGACTACTCGGAGTGCGTGCACTTCCGCTCGAGCGACTTGAAGCACGCTTGAGCGTGAAATGCAAGCCCTCAGGAGTCCTTGTGTTTTACAGCACGCTCGAGCGAGGGTTTGAGCTTCACACTCGAGCAGGAATCGAGCGTCCATCGAGCATGAAAAGCAAGCAACCAGTACTTTTTCTGATTTTACAGTCCGCTCGAGCGAGGGAAGTCACACTCAAGCGAACCCTCACTTCTTGCATGTCCGCTCGAGTGAAGAAAGCCACGCTTGAGTGTAGACCCTGTTTTCAGCAAGTTTTGAAAAATGATTTTAAGTGCATTTTTGCATCCTCATTCCATCATAGGCATTCCTAGGCCATGATTAAGACATCGTAATGGGGATAAAGGGTAGAAACACACTAAGAACAGATAAAATAAGTTAAGTATAATCCAAGCGTGTGTTTCAATGTATGTACCTATCGTGTTGTTTAGGTCACGTGCCACAAGGAAGCTGAATTGGCTGCTCAGTTTGTTTACTTGGAGCATCTATTATCTGTGAGTAATAACTTAGTAAAGCTATGTTCAAGTAAATTATTTTCTGCTCACGGATTAAGAACTGTTCTATGTTTTATGCTATGAATGATTGTCCAAGTCTAACAAGCACTTATGATATTATGCTATGATTCAAGTATATGCAAGTTCTCGGTACTGGAGGTTCCTTATGGGACTGACAAGCTATCTATACCCGGCTGGAGGTTCCTAACTGGAACTGACAAGTTTACAAGTTCCCAGTTTGGAGGTTCCTTTACGGGACTGACAAGTTATTCTTACCCGGCCAGAGGTTCTTATATAGAATTGACAAGTATGATTTAAGACATTCTGTGCGTGATCAGTCAGCGCTAATAGATGTACTATGTAAGACTAAGCATAAACTCTGAATTCTATATATGCTCAGAATGAGAATACGAACGTGAATTTCAGTTTCAGCCACAGTTATGGGACATCATTCATTTACCCATTTACTTTGTTATTATTCACTGAGCCTCCGCTCATGAGTTATTTATTATGTATGTAGGTGAGCAGGCTCGTGATTAGGCTTAAGATGATGCCTGAGATATTTTGTGTTGGTCAGCCACCTTTTGCGCCTCACGAGGAGGTTCCTGATCAAGTCATGTTTTGTGGCTGTGTCAATATGGATGTATAAGACCATTTCTTTTGTTTTATGAACAAGTTCTCCTTTTGTATGTACTTCATAATGACGTGTAAATATTGTACCTATGACGTCGTTTGTATGTATATAAAGTTTAAGATTTTCAGTTCCATTTATGTCTTCACAGCTCAATGGACTTTGTATATTTTGTATATTTGCAGCCGCAGCCCTTAACTATATGTTATTATGTCAAGAGGCCTTTGGTAATCCAAGGATTACTGGTCGGTTACGACGCTAAACCTATAGGGGCGGGTTTGGGTCGTGACAGACTTGATCGTCAGAGTGCCCCCGGGTAGAAGAACCACCGCTGGAGTCTTATCTTTCTGTGGCAGGTCGTTCGGGCGCAATCTATTTTGCCGGTGTTCTCCAGTTGAGCACCTGTTTGGCAATGTTGTCAGAAATCAACACCCACAATTTGGCGTTGTCTGTGGGAAAGAAAGGAGAATAGATGGCCAATGATGGATAGAAAAAAAAGATTGGGGACAACATCCTTACTAGAAGTGGTAAACATATTAACCCTAACGTAGAGAAGGATAACTGCAATGAAGAAACTCAATATAAGAATCCCGGAGATAAAGACGTCGGCCAGGCGGGAGACGTACCAAAGAAGGCAGACCGAGGCGAGTATTATAATGAGAACGACCTCCAGGTATGGAGAGACAGATGCCTGCGGAGGAACGGAGAGATGAAGGGAATGACGAACAAATTGGCGGACCTGCAATCGATCATCAATTTTATGATGCAGAACAACGTTATGCAGCCACCATTTCGTTACAAGACACGTCGATTCCAGCGACCAAGAACGATGCCCAGAAAGGGGGGCAGAAAACAGTTCTTGTAGTCCCGCAGCATGACAAGATCAGGGAACACTCTCACCGACCTTTACGGGATGTCGGGCGAGGAGAGTCGATGAAGGGAGAGTCTCGGAAGACACATCATACCAAAGAAGCCTGTACCAAAGAACATCGGCATGCTCAAGGGAAGGAGCTTTGTTTCGACACAACTAATGGAGGGAGGTCCAAGAGGACTCATAACGACACCAGGAGTAGCGCACCAAAAAGGCTGAAATCCGTTGACAGCCGAGCTCCTGGACGGACCAAGGAGGATTTGAGAGACTATCTCTAGAGGAAGCGGCAAGATGCCGAGGTAACCTTTCCGGTCAAGCCGAGAATGCCGTTTTTGGTAGAATTGGACAAATTTGAGGCCCCGAAAAGGTTCCACATGCCGAGATTCCAGATATACGACCGTAAGTCTGACCCTAACTTTCATGTCGGCTTGTACCTGAACTCAATGGCACTGTACATCGGGAATGAGCCGTTACTTTGCAAGGTGTTCCCCTCATCTTTTGAGGAAATCGCATCAGACTAATTTCACAAGTTGCCGAAAAGAATTGTGAAAAGCTGGGAAGGCCTGGCCGAGATGTTCGTGGCCAGGTTTGTGACAAACGAACTACAGCCATTAAGGGTGGACTCCTTGATGGCTCTAAGAATCGGCGAGGATGAAAATCTCAGGGCTTATACCAAGAGGTATTATGAGATATTTAACCGAATACTGGATACAACCAAGAGGTGGCGGTCGTATCCTTTAAGAACGACCTAAACGATGACTGTCTGCTTCGAAAATCACTAGCAAAGACACTACCAAAAAGTATGGAGGAACTCATAGCCAGGATCGAGAAGTATGTGAGAGCCGAGGAAAACACGCAAGGGACAAAGGCGTCGAAACAAGAGAAGAGAAATGGCTCGCCGAAGTGAGGCCGAGGTAATACTAGATACAATAAGCAAGAGAAAAGATTAAGGGCTGCACAGGCAGTCACTACTGTATTTCGAATTTCGGTTTACAAAGTCTTGGAAAGAATCCGGAATTAGCCTATTATAGAGCACCAGAGAAGATTCCTGGTGAATTTATGGGAAGAAGTCTGGGGAAGCGCTGTGCCTACCACAATAAGGATGGGCATCTGACTTAAGGGTACAGAGCCCTAAAGGCACATTGGAAGACCTGGTAAGACAAGGTTATTTAAGGGACCTAGTAGATGAGGCCAGGACAAGAGAAGAACAAGCGAGATTGCCTCATGCACCAGCAGCACCGCTTCCACCAGCACCACAACCGCAAGCAGGCGGACCTCGAGTGATCAACGTGATTCACTCGAATGTCAATGAGAACGAGATATGTGGGGAAACTCAGAAGGTGAAACACTTACAGCATGTGTATCAGGTCTAGCAGAAGAGACCTAGGGCCGACGAGTGCCAGGGACCAATGGTGTCCTTTACTGAAGACGACCTAGAAATGGTGCAGCATCCACACAACGATGCCTTGGTAATATCCCTCAAGATTGGAGAGTGCCAGGTAAAGCACATTCTGATCGACCAGGGCAGCTCTTGTGACATCATGTATGTCCGATGTTACAAGGAGCTTGGCCTTCACCAAGATGATCTGGAATAATCCAACGGTCCAATGGTTGGGTTCAACAGAATGCCGACGTGGCCCCTGGGAGCAATAAGTTTGGAGGTGCAAGCTGGCACCAAGAAGGTAAACACGGAGTTCACAATAATTGACACCCCTTCCCCTTACAATGTTATCCTGGGAAGGCCATCGCTGCATGCAATGGGGGCTGTTCCCTCAACACTGCACCAGCTGTTGCAGTTCCCAACAGAACATGGAATTGAGGAGGTCAGAGGGAATCAGGTGCAGGCAAAGAATTGCTCCATGACAGCAATGAAATCCACCTACAGCGTGCAAGAAACAGAATCAGCAGAAATTGAGGACGAGGACATGGAGGTCCTGGATGATGTCGGCAAAGAACCAGCCGACAAAAGCGAGGAAGCCCTAAAAAAGATCCTGGTCCAGCAAGGAGATGAAGAGCGCTTCTTCCTTCTCGGCTTCGGCTTGGCCAAGGAAGAGGAAAAGGAGTTAGAGGCATTCTTGAGAGCAAACATTGAGGTGTTTGCTTGGACACCATACGAGATGCCTGGCATTGACCTCAAGATCACTTGCCATAGACTGAATGTTGACAGGTCGGCTAAGCCTGTCATTCAACGGGCTAGAAGGCTGATGTTGATGCATGTTGAGGCCGTAGAAGAGGAAGTGGATAAACTTCTGGAGGCTAGAGCCATTTGAGAGGTAAACTACCCAACATGGTTATCAAACACAGTTGTTGTGAAGAAGAAGAATGGGAAGTGAAGGGTTTGCATGGACTTCACCAGCCTTAATAAGGCTTGTCCCAAAGGCAGTTTCTCACTCCCCAAGATTGACCAATTGGTAGATGCCACTTTGGGGTATGAAAGGATGAGCTTCCTGGATGCATACAAAGGGTACCATCAGATAGTGATGTACCGCTCTGATGAGAAGAAGACTGCATTTATTACCCCAAAAGGGCTGTATTGCTACAGAGTAATGCCTTTCGGGTTGAAAAATACAGGAGCAACTTACTAGAGATTAGTGACTAAAATGTTCAGACATCTAATAGGCAAAACAGTGGAGGTATACATTGATGACATGGTTGTGAAGACCAAGGAACCTGAGGATCATCCGGCCGACCTGAAAGTATTCTTTGATATCCTGAGGATATTTCGGCTCTGACTCAATGTGTCAAAGTGCGCATTTGGAGTTGGGTCAGGAAAGTTCCTGGGATACTTGGTTACCAGAAAGGGCATTGAGGTGAGCCTAGATCAGATCAAGGCCATCTTGGACTTGAAGACAAGTGCAAATGTTAACTGGAAGGGCTGCAGCCCTGAATAGGTTCATAAGCAGAAGTTCTGACAAATGCAAACCTTTCTTTAGTTTAGTGAAGAAAGCCACAGACTTCTTATAGACAAAAGAGTGCGAAGTCGCCTTGGCCGACTTGAAAAAATGCTTGATCACAGCTCCAGTTCTCTCAAATCTAGTACCTGGAGAAGAGCTGTTCTTATACTTGGCGGTTTCAGAGCATGCAGTGAGTGTAGTGATAATCAGAGAAGAGAATGGAGAACAAAGGGCAGTTTACTATGTGAGTAAAACCCTAGCAGATGCAGAGATCAGATACTTACCCTTAAAGAAACTGACACTGGCCTTGGTAATGGCTTCCAAGAAGCTAAATCATTACTTTTAAGCCCACAAGATTGTGGTATTAACTAAGTATCTTTGAAGTCCCTGTTACAGCAAGGAGATTTGACAGGCAGGATAGCCAAATGGACAGTAGTATTGGGCCAATATGACCTGGAATTCAGACCTAGAACAGCAATCAAAGGCCAGGTTTTGGCCGACTTTGTGGCCGAATTCACACCTGGCGCCATTCCCACATCGGGCTCTGTTGAGTCACGGTTTAGGATGTCCAGGTGAACAGGAAGAAACCCAGCTGGGGATAGCAAAACAGGAAAAATAAGAGAAACTCACACCCTGCAATATTTACATCGGTGACTCCTTCCGCCTGTTTGTTAATGGGAGTTCAAATTGTCAGGGAGCGGGGGTAGGAGTAGTGCTAATGTCACCAGCTGGGCGGATGTTGGAACAATCTATTCATTTGGGGTTTAAAGCCTCAAACAACGAAGTAGAATACGAAGTACTGATCACATGATTGAAGTTGGCAGTAGCAATGGAAGCTGACGAGGTAGTGGTTTTCTGTGACTCCCAGCTTATCGTCAACCAGGCAACATGCGAATACGCAGCCCGAGGTGAAAGAATGATGGCCTATGTAAAGGAGGTTGTCAGACTGGTAGCCTTATTCCAGGATTGCTGACTACAACAAGTTAGCCCAGATGACAACAGCCATGTTGATGCCTTGGCAAATCTGACCAATGCAATGAAATCAGGAGAGCCAAGGACAATAATGGTTGACTATTTGTCAGGCCCAAGTGTAGAACCACTGAACACAGAGTATGAAGCAATGTATGTGGAGATGGGACCAAGTTGGATGGATATGATAGTAGTGTTCCTTAGAGATGGGAAGTTGCCAGATGACCACAAAGAAGCACACAAGACAAGACTGAAGTCGGCAAGGCTTTGCTTGACAGTAGAAGAACATCTCTACAGAAGGTCCTTTACTGGTCCCCTTTTGAGATGTGTACATTTTTCCCAAGTTGAAGGCTTCCTGTATGAAATACATGAAGCAGTATATGGAAGCCATGTTGGGGGCAGGTCACTTGCTCATAGGGCCATTACTCAGGGGTACTAGTGGCCCTATATGCAGAAAGATGTTGAAGCTTATGTCAGGAAGTGTGAGAAGTGTCAAAGGTTTGCACCTTTGATACATCAACCAGCAGCAGATTTAAACCCAGTATCCAGCCCTTAGCCATTTGCCCAGTGGGGCATGGATCTTGTTGGACAACTACCTCAAGCAACTGGACAAAGGAAGTTCCTGCTAGTGGCAACAGATTACTTCACCAAGTGGATAGAAGCTGAACCCCTTGCAAAGATTCGGGACATTGATGTAAAGAACTTCATACGGAAGAACATTATCACCAGGTTGGGATCCCAAGGGCAATAATAGCAGACCATGGTACGCAGTTCGGCAGTAAGCTAATCAAGAGCTTCTGTGCAAAATACAAGATCAAAAACTACTACTCCACTCCAAGCTTCCCTCAAAGCAATGGACAAGCAGAAGCATCCAACAAAACTATCTTGGATATGATTAAGAAGAGGCTGGAAGCAGCAAAGGGAAAGTGGGTGGAAGAGTTGCCCAATGTACTTTGGGCATATCGGACTACGCCGAGAAGATCAACTGGGGAATCGCTATTTGCCATGGCTTATGACACAGAGGTAGTAATCCCATTAGAAGTCGGCATCCCAGGGATCAGAACCCAGGGAGTAGAGAGTGGGACTAATGAGGCATTTTTGGCCTGAGATCTGGACCTATTGGAAGAAAGAAGGGAGAAAGTAGCAATTCGGCTGGGGGTATACCAGCAACAGCTTGCTAGGGCTTACAATAAGAAGGTCAACCCACGAGAGTTTCAAGTTGGGAACCTCGTCCTGAGAAAGGTCGTCGGCAACAAAAAAGATCCCAAAGAGGGAAAGCTTGGCCCAAATTGGGAGGAACCTTATAGAATCATCTCGGTCGCCAGCAATTGGGCATACAGGCTTGAAGACAGCGAAGGCAAAGAGTTGCTAAGACCCTGGAATATTTGCAACTTGAAGTTTTTTTATCATTAGGTTTTTAGTTTTTAATTAAATTTTTTTGTTATTAGCCGAAGTAATAATAAAATTGTAGCTCGATTTTTAATTTCAAACTTGTGTAATACGACTAACCAGGCCCTTGGCAATGTTTCTAAGTGAAACATGACGAATAACTTAGACTTATTATATAGCAGAGTTGAATTATACTTGCATATAATAGAGTTGAACTAAGTTGGCGATGTTTCTGATTGAAACATGACGAATAACTTAGACTTATTATATGGCAGAGTTGAATTATACTTGCACATAATAGAGTTAAACTGAGTTGGCGATGTTTCTGATTGAAGCATGACGAATAACTTAGACTCATTATATGGCAGAGATAAAATTATACTTGTATATAATGGAGTTAAACTAAGTTGGATTAACTTAGATCTGCCATATCGGCAGAATCAAACTCAGATTGGAACTAAGTGCATTTGAGTAGGATTAACAGATGAACCAAGGTTGAGAACCTCGGCCAGTCTCTGTTCGAATCTAACCTCGGCAACAAGATCGTAGCCACATGCTTAATGAGAACCCAAGTGAAACTTAAGTTCACATTAGGGGGCAGAGAGCTAGAGAATGATGAGTAAAAGTTTAAAGTACTTAGGGACTTGGCTTAACACTGTTGAAATTTTCAGGAAAATTTACAAGTTGAAGATAAGTCGAGGTAATATTGCAAGAAGTACATACGTACCTGTCGAGATGACCAGGCTTGTCCACCTCGGGGAATATAGAAGACAGAAGTCTTGATAAGAAAGAGTAAAGTGGCAAGTTTAAAACCAACACTTGTGAAAATACTTTCAAATGTTTTCAAGTGTTGTTTTCAAGTGTTAAACCAAGGCCGAGGTAAACAATCAAGAAGTTATGTCTGAGGTATTATACTATGAAGAGGTTATACAGATAAAGGTACATTTTGAAGACATGCAAAAATATTCTAAGTATGGAAGTAGTAAATCATACAAACACTTAAAAGAAGAAATTATACTTGCATTCAAAAGAAAAAAGACACTTCGGCCTACAGAAGGATTACTTATTTTGATACAAAAAGGGCACATCGGCCAAATACAAAGCTAACATTGTTCAAAACAAAGTATTACAGCTAAGAAGGAAACAGAGAGAGAATACAAGGAAAAATAGAAATATTCTAAGTGTTAGGATTGGCTTCATCGGCTGGTGGTGTTACACTCTTATCAGTCTTTACCTCAGCATCAATCTCATACAGTGTGTGATCTAGGCTCTTACTGGCAGCCTTGACCTTGGCTTCAGAAGTGGTCTTTTGGACCTCGTCCTCCTCATCCTGAGTCAAGTCCAGGACTTGCTCATTCAGGATTGGGGACTTGGCCATAGCAGAACCTTCAGCGTCGGCTTCCACTTCGGCCTCTTCGTCTTCTTCTTCTTCTGCTTTGTCTTCTTCTTCTCCTTCTTTCCCCCTAGTTTTAGCCTCAGATTGGCTTGAAACAGAGGGGAATCGCAAAGCAAGTCGGCCTTTATCTCTAAGGGGAGAGTCCTCGGGGACAGCCAACTCTTTCAGAGCAGCCATCCAACCAAGGGTGTAACCCTTGTTGCATGCTTGTCTGATTTGTTTCTTGTACTCTTTGCGGACATTGGCTGCCCCCTCAGCATAGGCCTTCTCATCTGTCGCTTTGATTTCGGCATCTTTTGTGGCCAAGGCACTTCGGAGTTCTTTTTGGGCTTTGACAGTTTTTGCTTTGGCCTCTTTTTTCTCGGCTTTGAGAACCTCAACAACAGCCTCTGTAGCACCTACCTTTTCCTCGGCCTTGCCTTGAGCTTGTTTAGCTGCCTTGGCCTGATCTAGCAGGACTTTCATCTTGGCCTCGGCGTTGTTTAAGGATTTAAGCAAACCAACAGCCTCCTTGGTCTTGCGGACCAACTCCTTCTTCATGTCCTCAGCCTGTATCGCAAAAGAGTGGACGTGCTGGATCGCCTAGAAAAAATGGAATGAACAAAGTTAGTGAACTTTTTTAGTATGGAAACAAAGAATGGAGAGTACCAAGTGTTAGAAATTTACCAGTACAGAGTGCTGCATCATCAGAGTGAAATTTTCATATTCGCTGACCTCGGCCATATGGTTGAGGTCATTGGGAAGGAGCAACGCAGTGGAGAGGGCAACGCCGACCTCAATATCAGAAGCGCTATCACCAGCTCTGACTGGCTTGTCCTCAATCATGATAGATGGTGCCCAAGGGTCATCAGGTTTAAGAGAACCCGAGGTGGCTGCAGAGTCCGACCTCGGCTTCTTTGACTTAGTGGATTCAGAGAAGTTAGCCTCGGTGCTTGTAGACACCCCATTTTTGACCAACCTTAAGACTCAAACGTCATCATTGGTGCACGCGATGATTGCGCATGTTTGTGCTTGTTTCGAGCGCCCGAAGGTCTTTGCTGAGTGCTTTGTCTTTGAGCCTTTTAACACTTTGTGCTTTGGCCTTGGTTTTTGGGCCAAACCTTGTTGCCCCTTTGTCTGAGGGAGGAGAAGGGCTGTCGGCCACTTTTGGCATCTGCCGGCCACTTTTCTCCCTTGTAGGCCACTTGGAGTGGTCGGCCAGCTAGGGGAGGTGGCCAGCTAGCCACCTTAACTGGCCGGCAGCCACTTTTTCTTCTTTTTAGATATTTTCAGATCTGTTGAGCCAGCTGTGGCTCACTGAACTCATCCTCCATACACGTGTATGGAGGGATGGAACAAGCCTTTTGGCTTGTTTGCTCTATATAAGGGGAGCTTCCTCTCCCTAATAGAGGGTTTAGATTTTTCAGAGCAAAAAATCTCCATCTCTCTCTCTAGAATTCTCTCTCTCTCTCTCTCTCTCTCTGTGTATATTTTGCTATTTTGAGCCTTAAAGTGTTGTTTCTTCACACTTTTGCACACAAACACCTACTCAAACACCTTCACTTTGGAATTGAGGTCCCTTGGAGCTTGTTTTGAGGTCTTAGCGTTGGTTTTGGTCCAAAATTACTGCTGAAGTTGTTGTCTTGTTGTTGTTCTTCAAGGGTGAGACACTTATCCCTTTTAAGCTTTGTTTTGATTAAGTGTTATGCCACCTTTGCATGCTACTTTGAGGCTGATTTTAGCCTCTTAATAACTCTGATTTTAAGGCTTTATAATGTTGGTTTGAACCTTGTGGGGTTAGGGGGGTGGTCCCCCTTTTTTGCTCTTTGGCTTGCTAAGCCTCTTGAGCCAAATCTCTAAGCTTTTGAATATCTCTTTGCTTGGCCTTTTAACCACTAAAACTCAAAGGAATTTCAGTGGTAAAAAGTTGTTCTTGTGGTCCAAAATAGGAGAGGGTGATCCCCTCTCCTTGTATTCTTGTTTGCTTGTGTTAGTGGCCTAATACATGAGCATGTATTTTTCCCTTTTTGAAGCTTAGTCCAAGCATGTTTTTGTGACTTTTTGGACCTGCCATAACTTTGTTTTTGGTTGGTTTGGTCATTGGTTTCTTGCATCTTACACTTGTAGTGCAATCCTACTTGTTGGCCTAATATGCTTTATGCTTTATGCTTTATGCCTCTCATTCTAGCATGTGTATGCTCCACTCCAGTATGTTTTTAGCTTTGATTTAGCATGCTTTAGGACTGTTTTGAATGGTTTTGGCCATGTGGTTCATGCTTTGTATAGCTATAGTATAGTTGGCCTTGCTAGTCTTGTGTTTTGAAGCCCCTAATATGCCTTATTTGTGATGTTTGCATGATATGACATCATTTGGCATGTAAATTCAGAGCATATATCATTGTCTCACTCTCACATATATCACTCTTTCATTGTGTTTGAGAGTTGAGTCTTCATGCCTTGTTTGCGGGCTATCAAATGAGCATGCTTTCCTTGTGTTCTATGCCTTAATTTCAGCATATTTAGGCTATTGTTTTAGCATGCCTTAGTTCTTTTTTGGGTGGTCTTGGCCATGTGAGGCTTGCCTTGTATGGTTGTAGTATAAGTGGCTTTGACTAGCTTTGTGTGTCAAGTCCCTAGCATGCTTTACTTGGGTTGTTTGCATACTTTAAACTCATTTCTCACATGATTTCAGTGTATATGGTGTAGTCATACTCTCACATGTTCGACTCTTTCATAGCTTTTGAGAGTCGCGCCTTATGCCTTGCTTATGAGCCAATACGTATGCCCGCTTGTCTAAGCTTTTGGGCTACCATTTCAGCATGTTTTAGCCTTTGTCTTGGCATCCATGAGGTCTGTTTAGGGCTGGTTTAGTCTATTTAGCATTGTATTGCATAGCCCTAGTGTTGTGTACTTCGCTAGCTTTAATGCTTTAAGCCCTCTAGCATGCTATACTTGTGATGTCCGCATGATATGTCATCATTTGACATGTAATTTCAGTGTTTATACCTCCTTCATGCTCTCATGTATATCACTCTTTAATTGTGTTTAAGAGTTGTGCTTCATGCCTTGTTGATGAGCCAATACATGCACATCATTTTCTTGCCTTCCATGCTATCATTTTAGAGTATTTTGGCCACTATTTTGGCACGCATAACGTCTGTCCATAGCTGGTTTGACCATTTGAGATTGATAGTGCATGCCTCATGTGTAATACATTTCACTAGCTTTAGTGCTCTTGGCCCTTAACATGTCTTGCATGCATTGCTCACATGATAGAGTCTTGTGCATGCCACTTTAGCATTGAAAGATAAGCGTGTTGTTTGCATTGCATTGTGTTTGGATTGGACGTTAATCCGAACACAAGGAATATGGCATGTTTCATACTCAAAGTGATGAAACGTGTTGCGTTCCTTGGTCGTTGTCACCCTTGATCATGCATGATAGGGTGACGACACTTCGAGTCTTGTTTGTGCATTCAATAACATTGTGCAAGCTTGGCTCTTTGGCCATCATGCATTAAGATGCGTGATTGGTGGCTTGGCAGCCGAGTACTATGCTCCTTTGAGTTTGAGAAATGATAAGGAGAGTAGTTGTACACACATTTCCTTGCAAATGCATTGCTATGCCTTTGTTGATCTCTGTTGTAGCAAAGTTGGGATTCTGGAAAAAAAAGTGGCCGGCCGGCCACGTACACTAGCCTGCCGGCCAGTTGAGGTAGCCTGTCGACCAGTTGAAGTGGCCAGCCGGCCACTTGTGGCAAAATTTTCCAAAATGCTCCTGTTTTGGGGCAGATACAAGTTGAAAGTGTGTTTGATGTTTTGAGGTCACCGCGAATGCAAACAGAGACAACTTATGGCAAGGCAATGCATTTTCGGGCGAAGCAAACCGAGCATGCATGTCTCCCTCCCCCGAGGCCATTTTAACTGCTTTACTTAGCTAGTTAATTTATTGGTTTTGTAATTAATTAGTTAATGTGTTTAGCTAATTCAATTCATCTTTGTAATATTCTAATTAGCTTAGATTAACTAGTTATTCAATTTCATTTGGTTTGTAATTAATTAGCTAAGTTAGTTAATTAGTTGATTTATAATAATTAGCTTAGCTTAGCGTAGCTTAGCTTATTTATTCGGACCCTCCTTCGAGAGGGCAAATGTTGTAATAAGTGTGCGTGTGTATGTGAATGTCTTCCAACCTCACGTCTTTCTCCTTTTTACTTATCAGCTTTCGATGGTTAGTTTAGGTGTAGACGTCCCCGAACGCCCCGGGAGGGTTAAGTCCCGTTCCGTTCATTTGGGTTCACTACAGTTCGGACTCCCTTTTTGTTTGTCGCGGTTCTAAATCTGAACCAAAGAGTCCAACTCTGGCAAATCGTTTTGAAGAAAAACAGATTTTTGAAAAGTAGTGCCAAACATGGACTGCTTTGCCAGATTACAGAGTCGCCACCTAAATATTTTAAAATGGGAAATTTAGGAAACCCTGACTCGGTGCCGAAGGCCACGTGTCCGTCATCACCAAATGTCTCGGCTCGGGAGCTTGGGTACGATCGGGGAAGGTCAGCTATGAGCACCCCCTTTCGCCCGGTCCGAAGACCGGCCTTTACTAACCGTGATATCCGATTTTGAAAACATTACATGCTCTTATACCGGTTATTAGCCTAGAATTACTATGTTATGCGCACAGCAAACAAGTATAGACTAGATCGCCTAATTTGGAAATAAGCATTGCATATCCGTTTTGTTTGGAAAATAGTTTGAAATTGCTACTCGCGGGTAGGCTAAAACACGGATTTCAATGAGTATTCCCAACTCAAGTAATCCAACCTCCACCCACAGGCATTCAAACAGTTTATAACACATAAGCATTTAGCCGCATGGCAATCATACTGTCATGGCAAACATTCACACGCATGCGATATGCTAAAGCGCAAAAACTTACATCGTACTCCGTGCCAGAAACAATAACCCGGTTAGCAAACATGCATGACCTAGTTCATGTTAAGTGGCTAATGCGACACAAGCATAGATGCAATCTAGAGTAGGCTCGGCTAACCCTAAACATGGCATATGAAGTGTGCGAATAGCACGTATTCAATTTGGAATTGAAAATTGCAATGCGGTTTGTATGATGTACCGAGCCCGGTGCATGTAAACAAATGCATGAATGCACGCATGCATTGCATAAGGTATGCTAAAATAGACGTGCCCTAATCTACCATCGTAAGCAGGTAAATAAAAGGGATAGAAAGAAATGGGGGTTTGGAAGACATACACCCACTCACACACACTTATTACAATTTTGCCCTCGCTCGGAGGGGCCAAAAGAATAATACAAATAATTAACTACGCAAGCTAATTAAATATTACAAATTAATTAAATTAACAAATTTAATTAAAGCAGTAAACCGCCTCGGGATGAGGGCCGGATGCGACACGCGCTCGGGACTGGCTCGGAAACACACTGCCATGCACGGATTGCCTCTATTTCCCCTGCTATCCTCCTCAGAAAATTGCCAAAGTCCCAGGAGTGCCTCTCAGGGCACTAGGGAGTACCACCGGCTGGGGTAGAGCACCACTGGCCGAAGAAGGAGGCCACCGGCACTAGATGAAGTTATCGGCTGGAAATTGACTGCCGGTCGGCACTAAACAGTGCCGGTCGGCACAAAATACCTGCAGAACCTGCAACTCACAGCAGCAGAGGGCAACAACATGCATGGCAATATAATTCAAGCCATTTATGCACTACACACACCCCTTATCATGTTTTTGACTCAAAGGGGCATATGCCTCGATTCCCGGACCACCAATCGCGCATTTCCATGCGTGATGGTCCTAAGAACCAAGAGTGCAACTTTGATTTCAAATGCATGCAATGCAAACAAACAAACAAGGGTGCTCAACCTCCATCATACTTCACTTCAAGAGGCCAAACATGCAATATAAATGCAACCCAAAATATGTCAACTAGGCATGGGACATGGACTATGCAACATGTTCATGCAAAGGGGTTCAAGCAAGCACGTAAGGTAAGCATGCAAACCAATGGAAGGATGGACTTATACATGAATTAGGCACCTCAAATAGTCCTAAAATCAGTGGCCATGATGCTAAGGAAATGAGGGCCAAACACACATGCACACATGCACAAGTTAAGGCACCAACACTTAAGCATAATAAACAACATTCAAGCACACTTGAGATGAGTTGAACATGGGCTACTAGCATACATATGAAGCTCTGAAAATCATGCAAAACATGATGCCAAATCATGTAACTAAGCAAGCTAAACATGCAACAAATAGCCCAAGTATTAAGGCAAGCCAATAAGGCTTTGAACCACACCTAAGCGAGGCAATTATGGCATGCATTAAACAACCTAAAACAGATTTTGAGCATGTCAAATTAGGCCCAAAGGACCACTTAGATGGCGTCTAAGAGGCTTGAAATCAAAGGCATGCGAAATGGCCAAAACATGAGGCATCCAACACATGCTTTTAAAGCATTAAAGAGGCAACTAAGGCAAGCATACAAGCATACCAAAGGGACTGAAATAGCATGCGAAATGGTTCCAAACCATCAAAAATGAAGCAAGCAAGGCATGCTACACATTCATACTCTTGAGGCCAACAAGCCAAATGCAAAGAGGCTATATTAGGCATGCTAAGATTGACCAAAACAACTTCGGACAGAGCTAAAACATGCCAAAATAAGCATACAAGCTTCACAAATGCAAGCCTAAAACATGCTAGAAACTAAGGCACACAAGCTAGGCATGTTAAGGCAATATTAAGGCATTACAAAGCAACTATGCGAGGCATGAAAGGAGTGCTAAAACCAACTTAAAACAGAGTTTAATCATGGCATAATAGGCATGAAAAACAGCCAAGACATGCTCAAAACACAACCAAACATGGTGCTCCTTTGGAGGCCAAAACTTGCCCTTTTCAAGGACATCAAGGAGAGGGGGTGGCCCTCTCCTTTTGGAGACTTCAAGGCACCATCTCCACCACTGAAATCCCTCAAGATTTCAGTGGGGGAGAGGTCCAAGTACCAAAGTCTCGGAGCTCTCACAAAATGGCCCAAAAATGGCCCTTTTCAAGGCCTAAGGGCGGTCAAACCTACCCAAAGTGCAAAACACTCTTGATAAACAATGAAGAGGGTTAAAAAACAGAACTTTTATGTGTTATGGACTAAGCACAAAAACAACTCTAAGCTAGGTAAAAACAAGGTGCAAAAATGGGGTAAATAAAGTAAGTTTTGTTACCTTTGAAGACCACCTTCACAAAGGTTGGAGTTGTTGGTTCCTTGAGCTCCAAACCAGCCAAGAACACCAAGAACAAGCCCTTAGCACCTCAGTTCCAAGAGGAAGGTGAAACACTAGGTGTTGATGTGCAATAGTAAGGCACAAACACCTAGTGTACAAAACAAGAAAGAAAGAGAGAGATAGGATAGATACACAAAACCTAACCTAAAACCAGAGCTTCTCCCTCCTCTAGAATGTCTAACTCTCTAAAAATTCTAACCTTTGAGCCAAGAGAAGAGCCTTCTCTTGTATAGGCATGAAAACTTACAAGTTAAGCAAGCCTAAAGGCTCATCCCTCCATACACGTGTATGGAGGGGAGCAAAAAGGTGATACAGCTGTCTAAAAATATCTGATAAAGCAGCTGCACAACAGTCGGCAGGGCAAAATGGTCATTTTGCCAAAAAGAGTGCCGACCGGCACAAAATAGTGCCGACCGGCACAATATAGTGCCGGTGGCAACACCAACCAGCCGGTGGCCTTTAGCCACAGCCGGTGGTATGTGGGGGTGCCTCACAAAGCATTCCCTGCCCTCCCAAGGCAAAACACAAGTGTTTGGTGCAAAACCAAACACCAAACGGTCGAGTTCGGAGGTCCTGAGGCAAGGCGCGCGTAGCCGAGAACTCCGGGAACTCCAAACGAACACAAACATGGATAATCACCGAGTGTTCCAACGGTGACGTCCAAGTCTTGAGGACGGTCAAAAATGGGGTGTCTACAGGCATGTTTTGATTAGCATTCTTGTGCTTACATGTTTGCATCCGTTCATTTGTCTTGTATGCACCGGGCTCGGCGCATCATTCAAATTGCATCGTATTTTAATACATATTTGAATACGTGTTTTAAAAGCATGTTATCGAATTGTTGCATTCATATACTATCTTAGATAGCCGAGCCTATTTAGTTGCATTACTGCATGTGTTGTATTAGGCACTTAACATAGCTAGGATCATGCATTGATTTCTAACTAGTTTTTTGTTTTGGCACGGAGTACACTGTAAGTGTTTTCGCTTTAGCATCCTTGTATGAGTGTAAGTGATTGCCATGTTTAACATGCTTGTCATGAGGCTATGTGCTTAAATGATTAAATGTATGAATGCCTATGGATGAAGGCTTCATTACTTGAATTGGTACAATTCATCAAAATGTGAGTTTTAAGCCCATTTGGAGTGGCAAATCATCATGTTTTAAGCCCACCTTGTTAGGTGGAAAATCCCTGTTTTAGCCTACTTGCGAGTAGCATCTTCAAACTATTTTCGAAAAACAAACATGAGATGTTTTGTTCCAAATCGAGCGATTTAGTCTATACTTGTGTGTTGTGTGCATCACATAGTAAGGTTAGCTAATAAACCAGAATAAGAACACATGTGTTTTCAAAATAACATATCATGTTTAGTAGAGGCCGATCTTTGATTGGGCGAGCGGGGGTGCTCATTTCAGGACCTTCTCCTCTCGTACCCAAGTTCCCGAGCCGAGGCAACTTTGGTGATGACGGACACGTGGCCTTAGGCACGAGTCAGGGTTTCCTAAATTTCCCAAAATAAAATATTTAGGTGGCGACTCTGAAATCTGACAAAGCAGTCCATGTTTGACGCTTTTTGATTAAAATCGATTTTCCAAAACGATTTGCCGGATTTGGACTCTTTGGTGATTTATCAGTCTTATATTGCACTTTATGAGATTAGATTCAGAATCGTAACAGGAGTCTGAACTGTAGTAGCTAGAACCCAAATTCGCGCCCTCTCCGAAAAGGGGGGCGCGCGGAGGAAGTTCGGGCAGTCTACAGGCCTATTCTCGGCGGCGGAGGAACTTTTCTCGGCCTCGGCCAATTTCAAAATTGGCAAGGTATCCTTAAAATCGATCTAAGTTACCGTTGCCTTTGCTTGGGCCTTCTTCAACCTCTTTGGCTCGGCCTTTGCCTGGGATTGTGATGGGGAAGATCGGACTGTCATGACGCTCGGGATGTCAGCCAAAAGGTCTTCGACTACGGCCTTGTTACGCCCTATCTCATTAGCGGTGGTGGCAACTGTAACCTTGGTTCCAAAGCGAATTGCTGCCAGTGTAGTAGGCGTGTTTGTTGGATCATAAACCGATGCCTCAGAGGATTGGCGTTTTCGGCTACGAGTTCTACCTGCAAGAGCAAGGATGGGAACTCGGCGATGACATTGGCGCTGAGAAGGTGGAATCAGTTGTGAAGCAGAAGTTAATGGCTGCTCTGCTGGGTCAGATATTAAGGCTTGGTCAGGCCGTGGTGACGAAGTGGTTGGAGGAGTTGTTGCTGAGGGTGGAGACTTGCTCTTCTTGGGGACATCGGGCAATGTGGATTTATAGGTCGGGATGTTATTGAGCAGCAAAAAGGCCTTGCGGTGATTAACAGGCAAGCCCAACAGCTTCTTGAAGTCTTTGCTGGGATAGAAGGTTTTGCGAAAGTCTTTTGGAGGTTGAGGAAGAGTTGCAAGTAAAAAACAGACATTAGAACATATAAAAGGAACAAAGTAATAAAGACTTGAAAGCAAGTAAAGTGACACTTGGTTCTTACCATTACTCTCTTTAAAGACTGATCGGCTCAAGGGGTAGAGGTGGAGGTCATCATCTGGTAGGAACTCCCAGTTGCCCGAGACGATGAAATAATCATCTCCAGCACCTTTATTGGAGTTTGGAAGGTCGGCAATAAGTTTGGACTCGGTCGACCTCGGCTTAAGGTAATAGATGTAGCATTTTTCTAATTTAAGGCCACACATGGTATAGTAGTATTAGATGTCGACTGGAGTAATCCTAGCGTTCTCTCGGCTAACTAGGGCAATTATACCGTTGATGACTCTGTAAGAGTTAATGGCTAGTTGCATTGGGTTAAGTTTGTAATAGTGAAGGACTTGGCGGAAGAGGATGTCAAGAGGGAACCTAAGTCCGCACTTGATGAAAGCAACTACTGGGAAGGGCATGAAGTTGTCATTGCGCATAATGGAGTCCTCCTCCCTAGCCAACCTGAGTTGGACATCGGTAGGGATGGAGAACTCCCTCCTAAAATGCTCAAGTTTTTCTGGGGTATCCACCCTCCACCTAAACATACCCATGACGTCGGCTAGAGGGACAAGGTGTGAGAATTCAGAAGAAAGAGGTTTGTGTGGGTGTCAGGGACCTCAGCTGGATCCTTGAGAGCACTGGAATGAAGGTTTATGGGGATCTAAAGGGATTTTGGTTCGGTTTTCCTAAGGGATAGGGTTCTAAATCAAATCCCAAGCCTAGGTCTATAGAAACAAGAAATGAAGGCAAGAATCTGGAAATAAAGCAAGAAAAACAAAAAAGAAAAAAAGAAAAAAGAAAAGGATGATTCAGACTCAAGAAAATCAATAGAAATTCAAGAACGTTGTACGAAGTATGTGTAGATGTGCAAAGCCAAGAACAGTGGCAAGATAGCAAGTGTGTGAGCAAAATGTGTATAAATATACCCAGAAACAGATTGGACAGAGGCAAAATCACAAGTAAAATGAAAGCACAGATGAAGATTTAAGAACATGAGTAGATTCACAATAGCAGCATACAAGCGTAAATAAAATTTTGAAGTAAATTGAAGACTGAAAAAGGGGGGAAAAACAATGACTTACCGAAGAGAATGACGCCGGTATGAGGTACGCTGGAGTCAGACGGTGACAGTGAATGGAACGGAACGGTGAGTGCTTCGCCAGAGGGGATGAATGGAGCAAGTTGCAGAGCCTGAGAAATAAGACAATGGCGGTTTGGAAGCAAGAAATTTTAGAGAGAGAAATCTTGAGAGAAAACGAAGATGCAAAGGTGAAAAGACGGAGAGAGAGTGAGGCGTTTTTGATTAAACACGAAAGGACGGCAAAATCACAATTAGTGTGCCTAGGATGACGTGTCTGTCAGGCAACGCGACCTGATGGCACGTGTCAGGCACGGATCAATGGAAAAAAGACGCGTGGCAAAAACGGTTGAGAAGCCATGCGTGACACCTCATGCGTAGATGGAACTCTTGGAGTTCTTGATTTAATGAAGCAAAGACCTCGACTATGGGGACGATCTTGGCTAAAGAACTTGAAAAACTTGGTTCTTGGTTCCAAGGCATTGATAAAACACACTGTAGTCTTGGTTATATGGAGCCGACGTGTGATGACCCCGGTAATAAATGGTAGAGCAAGTTTTAGCCGACGTTCTATGTGAACAAAAGATATAGGTTCCATTACCTTAGGATGCCGAGGTAATAGAACCTAGGGGGCAGTTGTCGGGGCATATTTTTATAAATGACAACACGTGGCCAATGTGGCACCGAAGTGCCAGCTAAGGTGCCACGTGTCTTGGTCATGGCGCCGAGGTGATCTTGGCCGAGGTTATCTGCGAAGATACCAAAATCTGAGGTGAACGGATAAGCTATAAGAATCCTAGAATGGGGAAGGACCTCAGCTTGGATAAGGATAAAGCTCTTAGGGACTTTATCTTTATCTATTGGAGAGTCCAGGATGAGCATTGAGCTAGAGTCCAAGAGAAGCTTGGCTTCTAGAGAAATCAGGCTAGTGTTGGCTATAAAAGTAAGGCACCCTTGTAACGCCCTCAAAATAAACCCACAATTAAACATTCAAGACATGCTTAGGCATAAGAGAAGTAAGCATGATTACATTTCATCAGAGTATTCATTACAAGATGTATTACATGTTGACAACAAAAGTAAACATCCTATAGGCTTACAACTTTCCAAGTCAATACTTGGTTACAAAAGAGAGTACTAACTCTACACAAAATACGCCCTTGGCTTGATATACATGTAATACAACCAAAAACAACAAAAAACTCCAACAGCCTCAAGCCTCTCAAGCTATGTCCTTGGAGGTGGCATACTACCTGCACCTGAAAATGATGTCCAGTATAGGGTGAGCCAATGCCCAATAGAGATATGCTAAACATAATATGAGCAATAACTAAAACATTAGCATTTGATAAATATTTAACTCACACAAATCAATTCACAATCCATTTCGATTACATGACTATTGTGTCCATGTTTCATTTCATTTTCCATTTCTTATCCAATTCCTCAATTTAAATGAGATAACAACTCATATCAAAACACTTCCATGAGCATCAATAGATACATAGATTTGCTGTATCAATAACACATAAAACACTTCCATACTTCACAAATGATACATAGATTTGCTGTATCAATAATTCAATAGATACACAAAATTGCTGTATCAATAGAGTCCATCCCCTATCTCCTTCCAAATAAAATCCGATTTAGGAGTCCATCCTCTATCTTCCCCTAAACCGTAGAGTACATCCCCTATCTCCTCCCACACAAAACAATGTATATAAACACATATCATATACATAATCAATCAATACATAAATTCAATGTATTATTCCAACCGTTATATTCGATGACATATTCAATTGATTAGTTTTGGTTTGCCTAACCATCATGCATTGTCTACAACAATCAAGACTATCCTCCACCGATAGCCCAAAGCAGTTATTTCTAAACAGATAATAAATGCCTCAACAGATATAAAATCTCAACATTTTCAAAGTGAGCGATTAATAAATCCAACTCCTCTATTCTAACTCATAATGAACCAATTCCATTGTTTCCAACTCAATTTCACATTTCCATAACAATTGTCATTAATTACACTAATGACCCAAATATACCCAAACATGGCATTTTCTCCCTTTATCTCAATATTGATCCAAAGGTCCAAATATTATCAACAACATCAATATTATCATTTTAAGACCCAAAATACATATTTATGAGCCAAACAACAAAACCCCTATTTTGAAAATAACACATTTCAAATCTTAACTTTCCAAATCAACCCATCTATACAAATAACTCAATGTCTATGTTAAAGCACATAAGAATGAGTAGGAATCCCTACCTCAAATTCGGAGCTCAAAGGAAGAAAAAGACCAAACTCAAAGTGCTCCAAACTTCAAACTTTTCGGATCAAAATGTAGCCCTCGATGATCAACACACTTTTTACAAAGACACCAAGGAAGTGGATCACTCTAGCTAGATCAAACCCTAGAGAGAAGGGAGATTCTAGAGAGAGGAGCTCTCAAAATCGATTTTGGGAAAGTAAGAGAGAGAAAGGGAAATGAAAAAGTGATCCAAAAAGGTGAAATCCCGTAGTTATACCAGTCGCCCCGCTCGAGCGTGGAAACCCCCGCTCGAGCGTTAGACACAGACTCACGCTCGAGCGTCAAAGCGCCACTCGAGCGTAGATTACACACTTCCAGAAGTTTTGCAGACCATAGTCCCCGCTCAAGCGTCAAACTCCCCGCTCGAGCAGAGGAACAAAATCAAAGGGTCACGCTCGAGCGTCAAAACTCCCGCTCTAGCGTTTGAAGACTTGCAGACAAAAGTACTGGGAGATGGAAAATCACGCTCGAGCGTCAAAACGCTCGCTTGAGCGGAGAAGCAACAACGAAGGGCCCGCTCGAGCGTCAAAAGCCCCGCTTGAGCGTGAAGGCCAAATTCTGGGCATCAACCAATGGTTCCAAAGCACAACCAACCTATTTCAAACCTGCCCAACATAACCCAAGGCTCAAATACAAAGAGTAAGGGAAGGAAATGAGAATGAGACAACAACACAATCACGGCACCAAGTTCGGAATACAATATACAAAGGAAAGGAAAACCGGGATCGCTATAACCTTCTCCCCTTAAAGAATTTCGTCCCCGAAATTAAGTACAAGTTTTCAAAAACAAGTTTTTCTCAATTCTCAACAATATTACAATTCATTTCCCAACAACTTGACCCATTACCAGTCATTCCATCTATATTTAAGAGGCATTTTACAATATATACACTATATGCATTATTAGCATGTTTTCCCTTGAAATCTACCAATTTCAATACATTTTCACAATTCCATATCATATTTAATGTTCATGATATATTTCCATTTCTACAATACATTTAACATATGCAATGTTACATTAAACTTCCATTTCAAGGCAAGTTCCAAAATACTTCTATAAAATCCAAAACATATACGATGTTTTACAACTCAAGACATATTTAATGCTCTTAAAGTTCATTAACATTACAAAATCTCCAATGCATGATTAAACATTCACAAACAAGTCCGGATATTTCTCACGGACATCCACCTCACGTTCCCAAGTGGCTTTCTCCACTCCGTGATGTTTCCACAAAACTTTTACCAAGGGAATGGTCTTGCCTCGCAAGACTTGATCCCGCCTATCCAAGACTCGAACCGGCCTCTCCTCATACGAGGCATCCTCGTCAACCTCTAAGTCGGTCCAATCCAATACATGCGATGGATCCGGCTCGTACTTCCGAAGCATACTAACATGAAACACGTCATGTACCCCGGACAACTGCGGTGGTAAAGCTAAACGATAGGCAACCTCCCCTATCCTCTCAAGGATTTCAAAGGGACCAATAAACTGAGGGGACAACTTCCCACTCTTCCCAAACCTCATCAAACCTCGCCTAGGTGATATTTTCAAAAATACATGATCACCCGTCTCAAATGCCAAAGGCCTCCTCCTACGGTCGGCATAACTCTTTTGGCGACTCTGGGCTGTGACAAGCCTCCTACGGATAAGCTTAACTTTCTCCATCGTTTCCCTCACCAACTCCGGGCCCAACAAAGGTGCATCACCCACCTCAGCCCAACAAACTGGAGATCTACACGATCGGCCATACAAGGCCTCAAACGGTGCTATACCGATGCTCGACTGAAAACTATTGTTGGTAGGCAAACTCCACCAAGGGCAAGTGCCTCTCCCACGTCCCACTAAAGTCAAGAACACAACCTCGAAGCATGTCCTCAAGGATCTGAATAGTACGCTTGGACTGCCCGTCAGTCTGAGGATGATAAGCCGTGCTAAAGGTCAATTTAGTGCCCAAGGCACTCTGCAAACTCTGTCACTGTCACGACCCAAACCCGCCCCTATGGGTTTAGCACCGTAACCGGCCAGTAATCCGAGATTACCAAAGGCCTGCATAACAGTAAAACAGTAAAACAGAGTACAGGGGCATGGCGAAAGCCATTGCAGTAATAAAACAATGTCCAATGAGCTGTGACAGTCTGTATGCAAAAAGACTTTTCATACATATAAACATTCAGTATAGAACAGTTATGCACAATATTTACAATCATTCAGTACAGAGACTTAATCCCTACTAAACAGTACAGAGACAGACGGGGAAATAAAAACACCCCTAAGCCATAGCTTGGCAGGCTCGGAACCTCGCAGTGAGGCACATTGGTTGGCTGACAAAACTGGAGTTTACCCCGACGCTTCTAGCATTGGTCCGGTGCCTATACACCTACATATATATATGAACAGTGAGCTAAAGCCCAGTGAATAACACAATGCGTAAAGGGGTTAAGAATGAATGTCCTTACAGTAATGAAAACAGTTCATTAAACAGTATTTCAGTCTTTCAGTCAGAACAGTTATTCAGTCATATGTGGTACATCCATTAGCATAACAGTAAACAGTAGGTCTTAAAAGACCGAACAGTAAGTGATGGCCATCAATCAGTAAACAGTAGTGGTTCCAACGAGGGAACCGACAGAGATCTCTGTAACAGTAACAGTCAGTAACAGTAATTGCTAAGGATGCCACAATACAGTTCAGAATATAGGACATACATTCATGCAGTTAACAGTATCAGTTCAGAAAGCAGTACAGTTCAGTTGTTCAGAAGATAATCATTTTGAACATATCTTTACACAATTGTTACTCACAGAGTTCTGGGCTACAGTAGGCTAGAGCGTCTCCTCGGAATGCCAACCCTAGACAGTACAGAGTGAACACACACTAAGCTACACAGTTGGAAAAGATAATAATTTACTCCCTAATTTGCCTCGGTGTGTTCTACATCAATATCCTCATTAAGATGTCTTAAACTAGCCTAAGGATGCCATAGGATGGGATGAGGATGCAAAGATGCACTTAGAAAACATTTTCAAAATTTTCAGAAAAATAGATCCCCGCTCGAGCGGACATGCAACAAAGGACCCCGCTCGAGCGTCAACTTCCTCGCTCGAGCGGACCAAAAAGTACTGGATAGGTGAAATTCACGCTCGACGCTCGCTCGAGCGTGTCACCCAGTCCTCCGCTCGAGCGTCCAATCCTCCGCTCGAGCGAACTGATGCATAGTGCAAGATGCTGGGAGCTCGATTTTCCCGCTCGAGCGGCACTTCCCCCGCTCGAGCAGACGACCAAAATCTGGAAATTCCAGACTTGAGTCCCAAGCTCAAAATCAAGTTTAAATGCTAAAATTTCGATCCTCTTGGGCTAATTTTCTGGAAAACATAAGTAAACTCATAGAACAACATGTTACAAAGGTCAATTTGAGAAATCAAGGCCCAAGGTGTTTCAATTAAACTCATTTTCAAACCCATTTCTCATGATCATGCATGAACATGCTACAAAGTGACATGCATGAGATTAAATCAAATCAAAGCTTCAAATGCTTGCTCAAAAGAGCTCATTCCTTTCAAAACAAGATGGAATCATGGACTACTCTCAAAATATGGACATGCATGTAATGAAATCATGAACTATGACCTCAAAACTTAACAATTCAAACATGCATGCATGGAGTGAGCTCCAATTCAACATTATTGAACCAATTCTTGACTTAACTTTACAATTTGACATGAATCATGCAAGAACAATCTTAAATACAACAATGAGAGGTTCAATTACCTTACCTAGGTCTTGTAATTCAAGTGTAGAAGCCTAAAGATGAAATCTATACTTCAATCCTCTCAATTTCCAAGCAATCTACAAGTGAATTCAAGTCTCTCACTTCCTCTCTCTCTAAATTCGGTGGAGCTCAACAATATGTGGCTGATGAAATGTTTGCCTAAGTATGTACAAGACTCAACATATCATTAAACAAAGGCCCACTCACAATGGCAATATGGTAATTAGGCTAACTCTTGTAATTGGCTTATTTTAATCTAATTTACTCATACCAAATCACTTTTTCAATAATTATACCATAAAATCACATAAATTATGATGATCCTAAAACATCAACCAATTTCTGATTCGGCTGCCGATAAGGCCTTCAATTTACAGTTTAAACATGTAAACATGAACAGATAATCACACAGTCAAACAGATAGAATGCAATTCAAACAGATATATATTCAATCGATTCAGTTCAGATTTCAGTCAGTCAGTTCAGTAACCCAATCAGTTCAATTGTCAATGATAATCAGTCCCAGTTTTCAATAATCAATAGTTTATCGGTAAACAATGGTGAGGGTCATTACAGCTACAACCTAGCAGTAAAACGAGGATCTCTATCTGAGACGATCGACACTGGGACCCCATGCAACCTCACTATGTCCCGAATATACAAGTCGGCAAGATGATCTACCGAATCTCTCACGCGCATAGGAATAAAGTGCGCCGACTTAGTCAACCGGTCTACAACCACCCAAATAGCATCACTACCCCGCTGAGTCCGCGGAAGACCTATAACGAAGTCCATAGTGACATGCTCTCACTTCCACTCGGCAATAGGCAAGGGTTGTAACAAACCCGCTGGCTTCTGATGCTCGGCCTTCACTTGCTGACAAGTAAGGCACTTTGATACAAAAACTGCCACATCTTTCTTCATACCCCGCCACCAAAACTGGCGACCCAAATCACGATACATCTTGGTGCCTCCCGGATGCACCGCAAGGCGTGAATGGTGAAACTCTCGGAGTACCTCCTCTCGGCAAGACTCCGGCACAAACAAGCGGTCTCGGTATCTCACACTCAGGTCGGGATACACAGACAAACCCTTTTCAGCCTTTCCACTGGAGATCCTCTCTCGAAGGGACTCTACCTCAAGGTCACCCCTCTGTACCTCTAACACTCGGTTCACAAGTGTAGGCTGCGCAACAACAGAAAACAAGGCCGCAGCCTCAACGGATTCTCCCAGAAGCAAATCAAACTCGCCAAGTGCACCCAACATCTCCCACTCCTGGATGGCTATACAAGCGACATCACTAATGGATTTCCTACTAAGGGCATCGGCCACAACATTGGCCTTACCTGGGTGATAGTGCAACTCAAAGTCGTAATCCTCAATGAACTCCATCCACCTTCTCTGCCTCAAATTCAAGTCCCTCTGTGTAACAGATACTTCAAACTCTTATGGTCCGAGAACACCTCGAACCTCTCACCATAAAGGTAGTGCCTCCAAATCTTCAAGGCAAATATTATAGCTGCTAGCTCTAGGTCATGTGTAGGGTAATTTCTCTCGTGTATTTTCAACTGACGTGAGCCATAGGCTACCACTTTCCCTTCTTGCATCAACACACAACCCAAACCCTCTCGTGAGGCTTCACAATAGACGGCATAACCCAAACCCCTCTCCGGAATAATCAAAACCAGAGCAGTGGTCAATCTAACCTTCAACTCTTGGAACGACTTTTCACAAGTCTCACTCCATACAAATTTGACCCCTTTCCGTGTCAATCTAGTCAACGGTGAAGCTAGCCTGGAGAAATCTTTCACAAACCAGCGGTAGTACCCAGCTAATCCCAGAAAACTGCGGATCTCAAAAACACTCTTAGGCTGTGCCCAATCCTGTACTGCCTCTATCTTGGATGTATCAACAGACACCCCGTCCCTGGAAACCACATGGCCTAAGAATTTAACCTCTCTTAGCCAGAACTCACACTTCCCAAACTTGGCATACAGCCTATGGGCTCTAAGCAACTCAAGCACCACTCTCAAATGTCCCTCGTGCTCCTCCTCCGAAGGTGAATAAATCAGAATGTCGTCCACGAAAACGACCACAAAGCGATCTAAGAATTCCCGGAATATCCGGTTCATCAAATCCATAAACACTGCCGGTGCATTGGTGAGCCCAAATGGCATCACCAGAAACTCGTAATGGCCATACCGCGTTCGGAATGCCGTCTTCGGAATATCCTCCTCCCTGACCCTCAACTGGTGGTAACCCGATCTCAAGTCTATCTTAGAGAAACAACGGGAACCCTTCAACTGGTCAAACAAATCATCTATACGAGGCATAGGGTATTTATTCTTAACCGTAGCCCGATTCAACTTCCGATAATCGATACAAAGTCTCAAGGCACCATCTTTCTTTTTAGCAAAGAGGGCCGGTGCTCCCCACGGCGAAACATTAGGGCGAACAAAACCCTTATCTAGCAACTCTTGGAGTTGAATCTTCAACTCACTCAACTCGGCTGGGGCAAAACGGTAAGGTGCCATAGAAATCAGCGTTGTGCCAGGCACTAAATCAATGGAGAACTCTATCTCTCGATGAGGTGGCAAACTGACAAGATCCTCGGGAAAAACATCCGAATACTCGCAAACCACTCTCGGCAACTCAACCCCGGTCTCATCACACTCACTACTCATAAGGCTAGCGAGAAGACCACTAAGCTCACTCCGCCCTCGCGGATCATACACCGGTGGCAACACACCACCAACCCGATCTCCCAAGAAATGGAAACAATCCCCGCTCAAGGTACATACTGTGACCCTCTAGCGGTAACAATCAATAACAGCCCGGTATGATGATAGCCAGTCCATACCCAAGATAACATCGAAACCCGACATAGGCATAACTACAAAAGGAAATGGAAGTCGGCGATCTGCTACCTCTATATCACAACCTCTACACCCTTGTTTCAAAATCAACTCACCCCCAACAGGTGATACAACACAAATAGGAGATGCTAACTGCGCCAACTCCAAACCCAAAACAGATGCAAATGCAGCAGATATAAAAGAATGGGATGCACCCGTATCAATCAACACATTGGCAACCGAGTTGCAAAACAAAAAGGTACCTCTCACAACCGATGGAGCCGGTACAAGATCCTGCGTGGTAATAGTATACACGCGCCCTGTAGGCCCCTAATCTATCTGCTCACCTCTAGGAGCAAAAGACTGCTGCACAGACTGGGACGACAAAGCTCCCTAATTGGCCCTCGAGGCTTGAACTGACTGTACTGGCTGAAAACTCTGCGTCTGCCTAGAACCAGACGCCCCTGAAGTGGCACTCAATTGCAGGCAGTACCTCTTCAGGTGCCCCGCCTGACCACACTGATAGCAAGACAGTGGCTGACCTCTGCCCTGACTCTGGCCCTAAGGCAAACCGATGATGAAGCTGCTCTTTGACCTCCTTCCCTCTGTGGGCAAGCTGGAGACTTGTGGCCTAGCTGACCACATTTGTAACAAGTCACGTCTCCCTGACTGCCTCTCCCAGAACCTGCACTCGGCACTGGAAAGGTCGATCTAGCAAAACCTCCCTGAGACTGCTGAGGGTTTGAACCCCTCTGTCTCCTGCCATCACCCTGGCCATCCTGACTCCTCTTGGAGCCTCTCTGCCTCTCCTCCTTCTCCTGCATCATACTTTCCATATGGGCCGCAGCATCCACAAGGCGCCCATAGTCCCGGGTCATAGAACCCCCAACTCTCATCTTGAGGCCATGCCTCAGCTTCCGCTCAAACTCAATACAACGGCGTTCCTCGGACGCCACAAGCTCAGGTGCGAACCTGGATAAGCTAGTAAATGCGGCCTCAAACTCGGCCACTGAAGAACTCAGCTGCTTAAGCTGGCAGAACTGATCCATCAACTTCTCCCTGACAGCTGGAGATAAATACTTCTCCTGGAAAGCATCCACAAAAGCCTCCCACGTGCCACCAATACGACCCCTCATAAGCTTCCACCACTGACCCGCATCCCTTTTTAGCTGGAAAGATGCCAAGGTCACCTTTAATGCTCCGTTTTCGATGCCAAGCATCTCAAACGTTTTAGTCATCTGCTCCAACCACTCATCTGCCTTAAGTGGCTCCTTCGGATCCCCAACAAACTCATCCGGATTAGACCGGAAAAACTCCCTCTTCAGAAAAGAAGGCCCTGCATCAACAACCTGGGCCTGGGCTTGATTCTCAGCTCTGAGAATGCCCATGGACTCCCTCAATGCTCCTGCCATCTCGCGGGCCAAGGCGCCCATGGCCTGCTGACCTACTGGCTCGGCCACGTTGGCCTGGCCAACACGCTCTTGCTGTTCTGGAACTTCATCCGGTATAGGCACTTTCTGCCTCCTAGGCCTACCTCGCCTACCACCACGTCCTCGCCCTAACATCCTAATAAAGGTAACGAAGAACATTAGCACATTCACAAATGTGCCGAAGCTATAACACTCGCGTCCTAATGCATGGACAACTGTAATTCATTCCACGTAAGCACATAATCACATAGCACTTACGAATTTCATTTCCGGATAATGATAGTTCCGAGGCGTTACTAGAGTTTCGGTTAGAAACAGCATTGATCAAGTGCTTTTTCAACAGGACTCACAGAGACCCAAGGATCCAATCAACATCCTAGAAATTAAATCTCATACCCAAATAGTCATATAAACATGTTATCACATAAGCACATAACATTACACATATGTCTCTAACAAGCGAGACAAACCCATTGTGATACTAATCACTTCCCACGTACCCAAAGTATTCAAACCCGGTACGCTCTGATACCAAGTTGTAACGCCCTCAAAATAAACCCACAATCAAACATTCAAGACATGCTTAGACATAAGAGAAGTAAGCATGATTACATTTCATCAGAGTATTCATTACAAGATGTATTACATGTTGACAACAAAAGTAAACGCCCTATAGGTTTACAACTTTCCAAGTCAACACTTGGTTACAAAAGAGAGTACTAACTCTACACAAAATACGCCCTTGGCTTGATATACATGTAATATAACAAAAACAACAAAAGACTCCAACAGTCTCAAGCCTCCCAAGCTACGTCCTTGGAGGTGGCATACTACCTGCACCTGAAAATGATGTCCCGTATAGGGTGAGCCAACACCCAGTAGAGATATGCTAAACATAATATGAGCAATAACTAAAACATTAGCATTTGATAAATGTTTAACTCACACAAATCAATTCACAATCCATTTCAATTACATGACTATTGTGTCCATGTTTCATTCCATTTTCTATTTCTTATCCAATTCCCAATTCAAATGAGATGATAACAACTCATACAAAAAAATATTCCATGAGCATCAATAGATACATAGATTTTTGCTGTATCAATAACACATAAAAACTTCATACTTCACAAATGATACACAGATTTGCTTGTATCAAAATTCAATAGATACACAAAATTGCTGTATCAATGGAGTCCATCCCTTATCTCCTCCCAAATAAAATCCGGTTTAGGAGTCCATCCCCTATCTTCCCCTAAACCGTGGAGTACATCCCCTATCTCCTCCCACACAAAACAATGTATATAAACACATATCATATACATAATCAATCAATACATAAATTCAATGTATTATTCCAACCGTTATATTCGATGACATATTCAATTGATTGGTTTTGGTTTTGGTTTGCCTAATCATCATGTATTGTCTACAACAATCAAGACTATCCTTCACCGATAGCCCAAAGTAGTTACTTCTAAACAGATAATAAATGCCTCAACAGATATAAAATCTCAACATTTTCAAAGTGAGCGATTAATAAATCCAACTCCTCCATTCTAACTCATAATGAACCAATTCCATTATTTCCAACTCAATTTCACATTTTCATAACAATTGTCATTAATTACACTAATGACCCAAATATACCCAAACATGGCATTTTCTCCCTTTATCTCAATATTGATCCAAAGGTCCAAATATTATCAACAACATCACTACTATCATTTTAAGACCCAAAATATATATTTATGAGCCAAAACAACAAAACCCCTCTTTTGAAAATAACACATTTCAAATCTTAACTTTCCAAATCAACCCATCTATACAAATAACTCAATGTCTATGTTAAAGCACATAAGAATGAGTAGGAATCCCTACCTCAAATTCGGAGCTCAAAGGAAGAAAAAGACCAAACTCAAAGTGCTCCAAACTTCAAACTTTTCGGATCAAAATGTAGCCCTCGACGATCAACACACTTTTTACAAAGACACCAAGGAAGTGGATCACTCTACCTAGATCAAATCTTAGAGAGAAGGGAGATTCTAGAGAGAGGAGCTCTCAAAATCGGTTTTGGGAAAGTAAGAGAGAGAAAGGGAAATGAAAAAGTGATCCAAAAAGGTGAAATCCCGTAGTTATACCAGTCGCCCCGCTAGAGCGTGGAAACCCCCGCTCGAGCATCAGACACAGACTCATGCTCGAGCGTCAAAAGCGCCGCTCGAGCGTAGATTATACACTTCCAGAAGTTTTGCAGACCATGGTCCCCGCTCGAGCGTCAAACTCCCCGCTCGAGCGGAGGAACAAAATCAAAGGGTCACGTCCGCTCGAGCGTCAAAACTCCCTCTCGAGCGTCTGAAGACCTGCAGACAAAAGTACTGGGAGATGGAAAATCACGCTCGAGTGTCAAAACGCCCGCTCAAGCGGAGAAGCAACAACGAAGGGCCGGCCCGCTCGAGTGTCAAAAGCCCCGCTCGAGCATGAAGGCCAAATTCTGGGCATCAACCAATGGTTCCAAAGCACAACCAACCTATTTCAAACCTGCCCAACATAACCCAAGGCTCAAATACAAAGAGTAAGGGAAGGAAATGAGAATGAGACAATAACACAACCACGGAACCAAGTCCGGAATACAATATACAAAGGAAAGGAAAATCGGGATTGCTATAACCCTCGTGGGTCTAAGGTACGCTTTTGGTATTCTGACTAGTGAGTTAAAGCACTATTTGCTATTTTTGAGAGATAATTGAGTACTAACTTGATCGTCAGAGTGCCCCCAGGTGGAAGAACCACCGCCGGAGTTTTATCTTTCTGTGACAAGTCGTTCGAGCACAATCTATTTTGCTAGTGTTTTCTAGCTGAGCACCTATTTGGCAGTGTGGTCAGAAATCAACACCCACAGGAGGACAAAGAATTGATAGAGATTATTTATCATTATTTTTTTTTAATGGTTATGTGATTCAACAATGGTAACCTTTCCACGATATATCTATAAAGGGACATGAAGGCAATTATGAATATCCCCTTTTCTTTCGTCCTTAAATCATCGATTCAAACATAACTTAAAAGAATTCCAATTCCGAGAACTTGGTGTGAAAGCATGTCTTTTTTTAGCAAGATACATTGGTCCCATGTAGCTTATAACTTGGAAGCATGAGCTGTGGTTTTGCTCAAGGCAATTGCAGTCTGTGAACCAGAGGAGCGGCCTAAATGTTTACAAATGAAGTCCCTGCCAACATGACCTTTCGGAGATCCACATTGGTCTCAACTCTGAGCCCATTTAGCATATATACAACGTCCTCAGTCGCAACATTCCCAGAAGCACCTTTAGCATATGGATAACCTCCAAGACTCAATACAGACGAATCTACAATATTAATCCCTATTTGGGAGAAAACATTAAAGAATTAGTACGAAATAAAATCCAAATCATTAAAATTAAGCTTTTTAAGAATGTATACAATTCAAATGATGCACCTTTATTTTATTACAAAAGATCAACAAATGTGGATATATTTTTTTAGATAATCTTCAATGTTCCTCCACCTGATCTAGTAACATTGTAGGGAAGTGGGAAACTGTCATCAAACAAGTGAATGATCAAATTCTATACGAGCATCCGATTAGGTAAGGTATAAAACAAAAAATCAATAACACAAATGATGCAATGTTGTTTTATTCAAAAAGATCAGCAAATATGATCATATTCTTTTGGGTGAACTTCAATAATCCTCCACATTATGCAAAAATATTGCTGCAACGGGACACCGCCACTAGATAGGGGATATTAATCAAGTTCTAAAGAGGATCAATGAAATATTAAATATAAGTCATGATTGCATTAGATTAGCAGTAAGATAGGAGAAATCACTGATCTCTAGTCTTAATATATGACAAATGAAAAAGAAAGAAAATATTATCAGCTTTTTCCTTCTTATCACAGTACAAATCAATCAAAAAATTCCAAACGATCAGAGTCAGCATCTGAGTATGTTGCTTCATCAAAAACGTTACACTTGTAGTAGTTGGGTAGCAGACTTTGTTTGAGAGGTTTAAAATCTTGCACACGTACCATAAATGCCATAGTGTTGTAGTCGTTGTCAGGGTCAAATTCATGAATACCAAACCACTTGTTGGAAGCGAACACAGCTCCCCTGAGAAAAGGCAAAAAGCCACCGGAATCAACATGAATCCAAATTGCCATCAACACATCGTACAAGTTAATGCCATACCTTCTCATTGCTTAGAATTGAGTATTTTTGTTATTTTTAAACCAACCATTATGTGGTCTTATTAAATTAAAAAAAAAACTATATATATATATTACAAGAAAAGCATTTTCAAGATGCAAAAATATTTTTATAATTATTTCTAACTGTACGGGAAAGATTTGCACCTTCTCGTATAATCCTGTTGACCAAGTCTGCGCTCCTCCGTACGACGTCGTTCAACTACCTGAAAATACACACGTGAGCTAGCCGGCGGGTGTGTGCCGGAAACCTCTCCGATGCCTAAGTCAGAAAGCTTGACAAATAGACAAAAGCTCTATGAATTCAGGGAGTAAAGTTGCATTACCTCTCCAAAGGTGATATTGGTGAGCTTATATAGGTTTCGCGTGGCACAATCCTGGTAGGACTCTTATTCCCCCAAGTAGAGTCCTTCTAGGATTACTCCTCCATGCGTAGAGTCCTCCTAGGATTCATACTCCTGGAAGATAATGCTTATCCTCCAACACCCTCCTCACTGCTTAAGCCAAGTGAGATGGCTTTGCTAGGGCCGAACTCCTGTACAACCGAAATAACTATTAATTCGGCCCTCACTTTACTCTCCCTTACCTCGGCCTTCCCATGCTAGGACCGAGCTATCCACAAGGGAGTTAAAGCCGAGCTATATTTTAGAACCACAAATTACTTCGGTTCTCACATGCTACAACCGAAGTAACTATCGAAGACCGAAGCCTTCGTGCTACTCCTCTCAACCGGAGTAGAACTAAATCCTTCCGAGACCGGGCTAACCACCACAACTGTGCGACCGGTCTATTCTTCAAAGTTACTTCTCCAAACCGGAGTAGCTTTCATGGCCTTTCTACTCGGCCCTTTTCATTTCGGCCCTAAGGCCCAATACGCAGCTTGGCCTACTTCGGTTTATAAATTACCCTCTCAATTGCCCCTTAATTCCATCTGCACAGCATGATAGGGATTACCTGTCTATGAACCGAACTAAAGTTTTAGCTTATCCAGCCGAGCTACAATCCGTTAGCTACTCCGGCCGAGCTGAAAACCTTTCCAGCTTCTCTAGCCGAGCTAAGCTCAAGCCGAGCTAAACACGTCCGGTCAAACGTCTCTTCAGTTTATGGAAACTGAATCGATTGTCCTTCCCTTGGCACGTGGCATGCTCTGATTGGCCCTTCACAGCTGTCGCGCCGTCCCTCGTACTCCGGAATATTTGAACAGTCCCGCTCTTTTTTCCCTTTTCACCAAAAGAACCCTTCATTTTTGAATCACACTATCCTCTGTTCATCTTCTCTCTCTCTGCTTCCTCTGAAGCTCGTGTCTTTCTTTGCTGCTGCTTCAATCTTCCAGTTTTTTCTCCCTTCCTCTGGTAAGTCCACGAATCCATTCTTGTTTCTCTATTCTTACTTGCGTTTTTGATCCATGGTAGACTATGCTGTGTGTTTTTGCAAAACACTTCGTTTTTCTTCTACTGTATTTGTACTGTCTGAAGAACTTCACAAGAACACCTTGAACATACTGTTTTGGCTAGTAGAACACCTTTTTGATCTTTGTACATGTTTCAACCGAACTAGAACACTGTTCTTGCTATATAAAAATCTAGGCAGACTGAAACCGAACTAGAACTTGGAGCATACCACAGTAGTTCCCTAAGGCCAATAACCGGAATGAAAACCCACCGCACTAGCCACTCAAGAGCATATAACCGAGCTAAAACTTCAGGGGCCAAGCCAGCATTCAGAGTTCCCTAACCGAACTCAGAAAGCTGCCCCTTGACGTTCAGCCGGGATAACGAAACCAAATAGTAAAACCGAGCTAACCGAATGCCTTGCCAAACCGAGATAGCATGATCCTTTGCAAACCGATGTAGATAACATCGCACCCTGTAGAGCCGAAATAAGATTAGCCTTTTCTTGCTTTGTTTCTGTAGCACGGTCCTCGATCTGTGCTTAACAGTTTGTCTTTTCACTTTGCAGACTTAGGTTGCCCAGATACCTCTGTGCACTCAACCGAGCTACCAAGCACCCTCTTACCTCCGAGATAAATTATTTAATTTATACAATAAAATGGGGAAGTATAGATGTCTTGTAGAAACCCCCGGGGGCCTGGCCGAATTCAGGAAGGACTACCAAATCCCAGCCGATGTAAACCTGGTCCTAGCCGAACAAGGGGTAGACCCCTGGGATGAAGAAGGCTTCGTACCATTCACCCTCCAGTCAATAATCGAGACCGGACTCAGGTTCCCAGTTCAGCCCCTTATATGCGAATTTCTTAGGCAGACTAGACTTTGCCCAACCCAACTATCCACCAACACATACCGAATAATAATGGGCATAGATGCTCTGAACCAACAAACCGGTCTGAACCTAGGTCTGGCCGAGATACTACATCAGTACTCAATAGGATCCAAAAACCAAGGCTGGTGCTACTATTTGAGAGTGCGCCGAGGTAGAGAAAAAATAATAAAACATACACCGGATAAGGACTTGAACGACGACGACTTCTTTTGGGTTTCTGGAAATTTTGAAGACTTCCAGGCCCGAATCCCAGGCCGAAGAATAAATTGGAAGAAAGGAGAGCCCGGTATTCATATTTCGGTTACATTTCTTGATTTTGTTGATTTCGGTGCCCTTTCTATAACCGAACTTACACTTGTTCTATTTCTTGCAGATTCAGCTTTCCTCCACTCCCAGTACGGCTACCCCAACTTAGGTGTTCTCCGCGCCGCACTTCGGGTTCGAGAAAGAAGCTGGGCTAAACTCCTCGACTTCCAACCGACCTACCGCTACTCCGGTCGCCGAAAATCAAAGGTGACTGATTTCCTCCTTGAAGATCCACCAGAGCCGGACCCAACCCTGCCAGAAATTGTGCTCGTGCCCCTAACAGCCGAACAAGAGATGGCGAAGAAGAACCGGATGAAGGCCATGCTTACCGCAACTACCAGGGCCGAAGTGCCACCATCCCACCAAACTACTGAAGCCGTGATCGCTCTTCCATCCCAACAGCCATCATCCTCTCGCCGAGCTAAGCGCGCCCGGACCACCGAGACCGAGCTGCGTTTGGTCGATGAGGACGACACCATCATTCCGTCGGACCCCGAACCCAACTTGCAACCGGAGTCATCTGACCGTGCTGCGCCTACGAACAAATGGGCTCCACCCTTCGTCTTCGACAACCGAGATATCAATGAAGATGACTCCGTTGTAGCTGACAAGGAGCACTTACTGGCCTTCAACCTGGCCAGGGGCGTTTGTCTTCCCAAAGACATGGAGCACCATAGTAAGCAACTAAACACCGAGCTTAAAGCCATCCGGTCATCCACCAAGTCCATGATCTTGGTAAGTATTACTGTTCTCCTTTTGTTTGTTTGTTCTCCAACTTTGAGCACGGCTAATACTGAACTTATTGTACCTTGACAGGCCATCCAGAAAAACACAATAGCACACAAGCAAATAATGGAACTCCGAAAAACAACAAGGCACGCAATAAGGGATGCCGAGACCAGGACTGCCGAGCTGGCACTGTCCAAGCAAAGGTCGGCCGAACTGGAGGCCGAGATAGCGCGTCTCACCGGACTGGTTGCCTCGGCTGACAGCGATAAACAGCGCGCCGTGACCGAGGTGAAAGACCAATACTTATGGGAGATGGCGCAAATGCAGACCAAAAAAGACGCCGAAATAGCAGCGTTGAAAGAGAAGGCTGAAGATGCATCCAAGGAGGGGTTCAAAGAGGCCGAAGCTGGCTACTCCCTACAATGCGAAGCAGCGAAGAATTTGTTCTTTCAGTGCGGCTGGAGAGGTGCAATGGAGAAGATCGGTTTTGGGCCTGAAACCGAGGCCTACAACGCTCCGGAGCACTTCATTCCGGTCTCAATGCAAGATTACGCTGATGAAATCCAGAAACAATTTCTCGGCTCATCGGATGACGATGATGATGATGAAGAAGAAGCAACTGAGACTCCGGCTAACCAAGAGCAAACCGGTGGCCTATCAGCTCGGTTGGAGGCAACGGTTGAAAATGCGGTGTCCGAATTTCCGACCGAGACTGCTCCGACTGCAGATACCGGAGTACGTACCGACCTTGGGACCGATCTGGAAGCCGAGATGGATGATCTCTTTGATTGACCTTGAACTTTTTCCTTTCTCTTGTCTTGAACTCTTTTGTAACCGGGCTACAGCCCCACAGTTGTACTTGGTTTTGAATTCAATGAAAAAAATCTTTCCATCAAGTCTTGTTTCGGTTGTGTATGTATGCCTGTACTTGTACTGATTTTTGCACGAACTCATCTGTACAACTGTGATCTCGGTTAGCTATCTAACTCATTAGCCAACCACTCTTCAGCCGATATAACTTACTTCGGCTGAAGAGTACAAAGTGTTGGTTTAATTCAGCCAACCACTCTTCAGCCGATATAACTTACTTCGGCTGAAGAGTACAAAGTGTTGGTTTAATCCAGCCAACCATTCTTCAGCCACAAACTTACTTCGGCTGAAGAGTACAAAGTGTTGGTTTAATCCAGCCAACCACTCTTCAGCCACAAACTTACTTCGGCTGAAGAGTACATAGTGTTGGTTTAATCCAGCCAACCACTCTTTAGCCCCAAACTTACTTCGGCTGAAGAGTACAAAGTGTTGGTTTAATTCAGCCAACCACTCTTCAGTCGATATAGCTTACTTCGGCGGAAGAGTACAAAGTGTTGGTTTAATCCAGCCAACCACTCTTCAGCCACAAACTTACTTCGGCTGAAGAGTACATAGTGTTGGTTTAATCCAGCCAACCTCTAAGTTGGTTTTTCCAGCCAACTTAGAATAAAAATGCTTGGTTTTTCCGACCAAAACGTCCTGCAGCCTGGATCCTTATCCTGGGCTTAGGAGGGGTCATAGTTGGTTATTCCGGCCAACTATGTTTACAATACAAACTTTCTAAAGCTACTTTCTACTGAAAACCATAATGCTGAAAAGAATCGACTTTGTTTTATTGAGAAAGTAAAAAATTACATACTTAAAAGAAAAGAAGCTAAAAATAAAACAGCTTGAGATTGGCCGTGTTCCATGGCCTGGGGATTGCTTTGCCGTCCTCATCTTCTAAGTGGTATGCCCCTTTGCCTGCTAATCCGACCACTTTATAAGGTCCTTCCCAATTAGGTCCTAGCTTGCCATCTCCTGGAACTAAGGTGTTTCCCATCACTTTGCGCAGTACCCAATCTCCAATCTTGAACTGTCTCGGATGCACTGTTTTGTTATACTTTCTAGACAACTCTTGTTGGTAGGAGGCGATGTGAACCAATGCTCTGTCTCTTCTTTCTTCTGCAAGGTCCAGCTCTAGTGCTATGGCTTCACCATTTAAGTCCGGATCAAAGTTTTCGCTTCGGATTGTGGGGAGGCCAACTTCTAATGGGATGACTGCCTCCATGCCGTAAGCTAAGGAGAATGGTGTTTCTCCTGTTGATCGTCGCGGCGTGGTGCGGTAAGCCCATAAAACATGAGGGAGCTCTTCTGCCCACTTGCCTTTTGCTCTTTCTAACCTTTTCTTCAATCCATCCAAAACGACTTTGTTTGAGGCCTCTGCTTGACCATTTGCTTGGGGATATGCCGGTGTGGAATTATAGAACTCTATCTTGTACTCTTCACAAAAGCCTCTGAAAATCCTACCATCGAATTGAGTGCCGTTGTCTGAGATCAGTGCCTTTGGTATGCCAAATCGAGTGATGATATTCTGCCAGACAAACTTCTTCACATCTTTTTCCTTGATTGACGCCAAGGCTTCTGCTTCTACCCACTTTGTGAAGTAGTCGGTTGCGGCAAGAAAAAACTTCCTGTTGCCTGGAGCTGTTGGAAGTGGGCCTACTATGTCCAACCCCCATATTGCGAAAGGCCATGGACTGGTTAATGGTAGTAGTTCTCTGGCAGGTTGGTGTATTTGGTGCGCAAACTTCTGACACTTTTCGCATTTTTTGACATACTTCTCTGAATCTGCTTGCATGTATGGCCACCAGTATCCTTGTGAGATTGCTCTATACGCTAATGATCTTCCTCCTTGATGGCTGCCACAAACACCCTCGTGTATTTCAAACAGGAATGCTTCCACTTTGCTGGGGTGAACACACTTCAAGTAAGGTCCTGAGAACGACTTTTTGTATAATGCCGAGGATGGAGAGAGCCAAAATCGCTGCGACTTTGCTCTTATTCTGTTGGCTTCTTTCTTCTCTTCCGGTAAGGTGCCGTCTTTCAGGAACAGTATGATGGGATCCATCCAAGAAGGGCCTAACTCTGCGCAACATACCTCTTCTACTTCTGGGTCTTCAATACTTGGTCTAGGCAGGTAGTCGATTAGCAGTGGGTGAGGAATGGAGGTGTTGGCCATTGAGGCGAAGCCTGCTAGTTCGTCTGCTCTGCTGTTTTCCTCCCTGCCGATCTGTTCAATCCTCACCATTTCGAACTTTTTTATCTCTGTTCTGACCAATTCTTGGTACTTGGCCATTCTATCATCCTTTGCCTCGTAGTCGCCAGATATTTGATTCACCACTAGCTGTGAGTCGCTGTAGACCATTAGCTCGGTGGCCTTCATGTGGAATGCTGACTTGAGACCTGCTAGAAGCGCTTCATACTCTGCTTCATTATTTGATGCTGGGAAGCCTAAGTTGATTGCTTGCTCCACTACTAAGCCGTCGGGAGAGATGAGGACTATGCCGAGTCCTGCTCCATGTCGGTTGGATGCTCCATCCACAAAGAGCTTCCACATCTCTCCTACAAACAACTTCCAGCATGTGGAGGGATCAGATGATGTTGTGGGGTCTGGAATATCGCTGGGGCTTTCTTCATGATCCATGGTTGCAGTCTGCCCCTTGTCTTCTGATTGGACCAAGTCATTAGTTGTTGGTGAGTTTTGACTTGGTGTAGTAAAGTCTGCTTCCTCCTCGCCTTTTCTACTCTGGTCTGCCTTAGGCTCTGGCTGAGTTACCTGCACTAGGGGTTGCGCTATTCCGGCGTCAATCTCCATCCCTTGTTCGGTTGTGTCAGTCAGGTCGATTGGGCAGACTTGGTGGCTTCCAGGAGTGAATTCTGCGACGAAGTCTGCCAAAGATTGGGCTTTTACTGCGGTTCTGGGTTGGAACTTGATGTCGTATTGTCCCAATTCCACTGCCCACTTCAGAATCCGCCCAGAAAAGTTCGCCCTTTCAAATAAAGCCTGAGTGGGAAGGCTGTGAGAACAACTATGGTGTGGGCGTGAAAGTAATGTGACAACTTCCTTGAGGCCATCATTAAGGCCAAGGCCAGTTTCTCCAGTGGCAAATACCTCGTTTCGGCACCTAACAATGTCTTGCTGACATAGAAGATTGGAAGGTGTTGGATTCCTTCTGCTCGGACCAACACTGCACTTACCGCGTGCTGAGAGACTGCCAAGTAGAGGAAGAGTTCCTCTCCAAGTATGGGAGTGACAAGTAGTGGTGGAGAAGACATGTATTCCTTCAAGCTCTCCAGAGCTTGGTCGCATTCTTCGTCCCACTCAAACTTGGCTTTTAATGACTGGAAGAATGGACGCAATCTGTCTGAGGACCGGCTGATGAATCGGTTAAGTGCTGCTGCCATGCCGGTGAGATGCTGCACTTCTTTCACTGAGTTAGGCCTTTCTAGCTCCTGAATTGCTTTGATTTGGGAGGGGTCTGCCTCAATACCCCTGTTGGTGACCAGGAAACCCAGAAACTTGCCAGACCCTACACCGAATGCGCACTTAGAAGCGTTAAGGCGCAGCTTGTGTTTCTTCAGGATCTGGAACATCTCATCTAGGTCCTTTAGATGGTCATCCGCATCCTTGCTTTTGACCACCATGTCGTCGATGTAAGCCTCCATTGTTCTGCCTAACAATGGCTCGAACATCTTTGTGACCATTCTCTGGAATGTCGCCCCTGCGTTCTTTAGGCCAAAGGGCATGACCTTGTAGCAGTATAGTCCTCTTGGAGTGGTGAAGGATGTTACTTCCTGATCAGGTTCGTGCATGGCTATCTGATGGTAGCCTCTATATGCGTCTAGGAAGCTAAGCCTGCTGTGCCCAGCTGTTAGGTCCACCAATTGATCTATCCTTGGTAGGGGGAAACTATCCTTCGGACATGCTTTGTTGACCGTCTTGTAGTCGACGCAGACGCGCCACTTGCCATTCTTCTTTGGCACCACGACGGTGTTGGAGATCCACTTGGGGTAATGTACCTCTCTGATTGCTCCTGCCTCCAGTAGGTTACCCACTTCTTCTGCCACTATCTCGGCGTGGTGGAGTGCTGATCTTCGCGTGCGTTGAATGACTGGTCTGGCAGATGGGTGGACATTGAGTTGGTGGCAGATGAGGTTTGGATCAATGCCTGGCATGTCGTACGGCGTCCAGGCAAACACTTCGATGTTGGAGGTCAGGAATTCCATAACTTCCAACCTCTCAGCGCTGGATAATGACGAACCAAGCAAGAAGAACTTATCCGGGTTCTTTTCGTCGATTCTTACTTCCACCAAGTCCTCCACCGCTTTCTGATCAGCCGCTTTCCCAACCTCTGCGAACAGCTCATTACTCTCAGGTTCTTCAACCGAATGAACATATCCTTTGGCAGCGCGGCTGCCATTCGTTGTGACGAAGCATTGTTTGGACATAATCTGGTCCCCATATACTTCTTCAATTATTCCTGTGTCGTTGGGAAATCGCATCACTTGGTGGTAGGAGGATGCCACCGAGCGCATGGCATGCAGCCATGTTCTGCCCAAGATAACGTTGTAGGTGGAGGGGACCTTTATCACCCAGAACTCCACTTGTTTCGTTACACTCCCTGCTCTGACTGGGAGGATAATTTTGCCAACGGGCCACTCTGGCATGGAGTTGAATCCGATAAGGGGAGATACGGCAGGCGCCAAGTCTTTATCTTGAAGCTTTAGTTGCTTGAAGGTTTCATAGTACATGATTTCACACGAACTACCTTGGTCAATCAGAATCCGCTTGACATCAAAATCCTTGATTCGGAGAGTGACGACCAAGGCATCGTTGTGAGGGCAATAAATCCTTGCCAAGTCTTTATCTGAAAAGGACATGACATTTGTGGCCTCCATCTTCCCCTTTTTGGCGACTGGTTGGGCACTTAGCACCTCTCTGAAGTGCTCAGCCTTTTTGATTGAACCTCTGAGCTCGCATACCCGCTCAGGTTCAAAGACTCCATGTATTACGTTGACGACGCCTTGAGGTGGGGCGTCGTTTGGCATTCCATTGGGCAGATTCTGGTCCTGGGGGGCTGGCTGTGCCCCTCCTTCTATGTATTTGTCCAGGTGGCCTGCTGCCACCAACTCTTCCAGATGCTGCCTCAATGCCGTGCAATTCTCAGTTCGGTGCCCCTTTTCTTTGTGGAAGGTGCACCTTGATCTATCATCATAGTCCTTCTGTGCCTCGCCTAACTTAGCTGGCCACTTGACGAAAGGCTCGTCTCGAATTTCGCTAAGTATACGGTAGATCGGTTTTTTGAAGACTGTGGTGATGGCAGTGCGGACTCTCAACCATCTTTTGTCTTGGTCTTCTCCGTTGTCTTTCCTGCCCTGTCTGTTTCGGTTCTGGCGATCTACAGCATTGACCTTTGCCGAGGTCTTCTTCTCTGGTGTTGTGGTCGCGCCAGATTTTGCCTTGGCGCGAGCGCCATCCTCTTCTACCCTGATGTGCTGATGCACTCTTTCCATCAGGGCTTCCATTGTGAGAGGTGGTGTCATGGTGATAGAGTCCCTGAGTCTATTTCCGACTGGAAGGCCTCTTTTGTACTGCGCAATGGCGAGGTTAGTTGGGCAATCCCCAATCTGGTTGAATGTCTCCCAGTAGCGACTGTTATATGACCTCAAGGTCTCCTTATCACCCATGTCGATGGAGAGTAACTGGTCGATCTCCACTGGGGTTTTCGTGTTTGTTCTGAATCGTGTTACAAACGCCTCCGCCAATTGCGCCCAGGAGGCTATGCTGCCCTCTGGAAGCTTTTCAAACCAAGTCAGGCCTAGGTCACCTAGGCTTGAGGGGAATAGGATGCACATCAAGGCCTCATTCCGCCGGTATACAGCCATGACCTGGCGAAAGTGGCTTAAGTGTGAGTAAGGGTCCGTCTTCCCCTCATATGTTGTGAATTTGGGCTGTAAGAAGCCTGACGGCAGGGGCGCGTTCTCTATTGCTGGGACGAATGGTGAGGTTTGCAGCCTCGCCAATGCCTTGTCCGCTGGTTCGTAGGCCGGGCGCAGTATTGGCATTCCAACCTCGACGCTTCCATGCGTCCGAGGAGCCAACCGTTGTAAGGCAGAGACTCTGTGTGGATCGCGCGCTCTTGCGTCCTCCTTCCACCGCGCTTTCTCTTCTAGCACGGTCCGTAGGTCGGACGATCTGGGCAACTATGTCTGCCTAGACCTTGTCTGGTGTGAGTGTGAGGGCCGATATGTGCTTCCTTCGGTGTGCGACCTTTCAGACCTCGTCCTCTCAGGCCTGGAGTGATGAGTTCTGGAGGATCTAGATTGTGTGTCGCCTGTCCTGAGGCTCTTGTTCTCCCCTTGTGAGGGTGTAGTATTCCTGCTACGACTTTCGGAGTGGCGAGGGGGCGTCTTGTTCGTGCGCCCCTCTCCTGTCGTCACTTCTTTTCCTTTCACCTGGCGTTTCAGAGATTCCATGTCTGCCGCCATCCGACGGATCAACTCGTCTTGTTCTCTGACGCGATCTTCCAAAGTCTGAGGATCAATTCTGCGTCTTTGTCTTTCTGGGCTTTGCGAACGAGAGGGATGAGGGCTGTTATTCCGCCTTCGTCCCCTCGCATCTCTCCTGGAATTTTGTCTGTGTGATTCCAGGTTCGCCATGGGAGTGACCACGGGTAGGCCTTCGCGCCTTGCACCCCCTTCTGGAGTTAGTCCGTCGACGGCGGACTGAGGTAATTCTTCGTTGTTCGCCATTGATTTTTTTAGGAGAAAAAGCTTGATCAAGAGGTTGTTCTTGTCTGACTTCCCACAGACGGCGCCAATTGTACGGGAAAGATTTGCACCTTCTCGTATAATCCTGTTGACCAAGTCTGCGCTCCTCCGTACGACGTCGTTCAACTACCTGAAAATACACACGTGAGCTAGCCGGCGGGTGTGTGCCGGAAACCTCTCCGATGCCTAAGTCAGAAAGCTTGACAAATAGACAAAAGCTCTATGAATTCAGGGAGTAAAGTTGCATTACCTCTCCAAAGGTGATATTGGTGAGCTTATATAGGTTTCGCGTGGCACAATCCTGGTAGGACTCTTATTCCCCCAAGTAGAGTCCTTCTAGGATTACTCCTCCATGCGTAGAGTCCTCCTAGGATTCATACTCCTGGAAGATAATGCTTATCCTCCAACACCCTCCTCACTGCTTAAGCCAAGTGAGATGGCTTTGCTAGGGCCGAACTCCTGTACAACCGAAATAACTATTAATTCGGCCCTCACTTTACTCTCCCTTACCTCGGCCTTCCCATGCTAGGACCGAGCTATCCACAAGGGAGCTAAAGCCGAGCTATATTTTAGAACCACAAATTACTTCGGTTCTCACATGCTACAACCGAAGTAACTATCGAAGACCGAAGCCTTCGTGCTACTCCTCTCAACCGGAGTAGAACTAAATCCTTCCGAGACCGGGCTAACCACCACAACTGTGCGACCGGTCTATTCTTCAAAGTTACTTCTCCAAACCGGAGTAGCTTTCATGGCCTTTCTACTCGGCCCTTTTCATTTCGGCCCTAAGGCCCAATACGCAGCTTGGCCTACTTCGGTTTATAAATTACCCTCTCACTAACATTTCAAAAATAAAATTATATAAAAATAATATTTATTTTTTATTTCTTTCACAAAATTAATTTTTATTTAAAAAAAAAAATTCTCAAATAAGTTTGTGAAAACCAGACCAAACATGAAAATCAAACCAATCCAAATATAATTTTACAAGAAAATCACTAAAAACAAAAATATTCAAAAACGTATGTGTCCTATGGTGTAAACATCGTTTTAAGGGTGCATACTATATGTACCTTCTACCATAAATTGTAAAATTAATTATAAAATATGTACCATCATTATAAATTGACAAAATAAAAAATATCGTAACTAACTCAATTTTTTGCAACCTCAACCATAAAATTTTAGATAGTTTGTGATGAAATTACACATTTTATGATTAATTTTACGAAATTTTATACTTTATAAATTTTGTGGTAGAATACGTCTAATATGAGAAAAATTATTGGTTAGTTCTAGCACTACGTGACTATATCTAAAGCCAATCACAAACCCTCATATCCCCTTATATTTTTCAATCACCCAATATAAAATCGCGAATCCTACCACTTTCACTAATCATAATACATATGAAGACCATGTAACACTACTTGGACCAACTAAGAGCATCCATATCAAGCTCAACAAGTTTTGAACTAAATTACAATCTAAAAATCACTTTTCTATTTTGTATAGCTCTCTTTTTAAATACACCATCCATTAGACTCTCTATTCTAACTTTATTTTATTAAAAAATTATTTTGTTATCCATTATTTCAATGATTAGTACTCAAGAAAATCTAGATAGAAGGTCAAATCTATCAAAAAAAAAATAAAATAAAAATAAATTATTGAATAGTCAATGAATAGTGACTCAACAAAATTGTTGAGTTACTGTAATAAATATAAATAATAACTAGCTATAGAATTAATTTGTTGAGATTAATGGAGCAATGTTTTTATAATTTACTAGTTATATTTAGCCAAAAAACTCATTTGTTGAGACTAATGTAGATGCTCTAATAACTTATCCTAGTAGGGGTCCTAAAAGGGTTATATACACAAAGGACAATGATAGAAATCACTAAAAATAGTATTCTAAAGTAACTATTAATAATGTGACATCTATTTAAAAAAAAAAAAAATAAAAAAAATAAAAAAATTGTGGCAATAAAGACACTCTTCTACAATCTCCCATCCCATCTCCCATCTCTCATCCAAAAACACAACCAATAGTCGCAAATTTGGAGGTATACAATACAATAATTGCTTTCCTTCCTTCAGCATCTCCCTTCGCTCCATCCATCAACTCGGCATCAACATCATCATCATCATCATCGTCAAATCAAGGTATGGAATTCTCTCTCTAAAAACTCCCAATTTCCCTTTTCTCTTCATTCTCTCTCCCCCTCCCCATGTAACTCCCCCACCACCACCATCTGCGAAACCCTCTTCCGAACTCTGGTTTCCCCTCTTTCCATTTACTTGTTTGTTCAAGTGGTTCAATTTTTGTTTATTTTTATCCTGGGCTGGGCTTTGGAAACAGAATGTAACCTACTCAAATACATCATCATTAATTTGTACACTGTTTCTGTATGATATGACTCTGTTTGCTCTCTTTTTAATCTCTTGAGAGGCTTGTGGGTTAGACTTTACCAAACCAAACTAAGCCTTGTCTCCCCCACTCAACTGGGCTCGGTTATATGAATCTTTATTCTCCCTATATTATCAGTCAAATAGATTCATATGTTTTTTAGTTAGGAGCTTTTTAGAGGTGGAATGACCTTGCTTGGTAAATGTCTGCAAATTAATTTAGTTTCTTTGCGAGAATATGCAATGAAATCATTTTTTTTTTTTCACTGTGAATTGCATTTTAAAAGTTTGGGTATCTTTAATTGGAACTGGTTACCTTATGAATTTTTGGGTTGTGTGGTGTTGTGTTATTTGATTATCGAATTCTTTGTATTTTGTGTATATAGCATTTTTTATTTTGAAAATGGGTTATGTTAGTTTGAATGGCTAGATAAAGTAGAGAGTCTTGTTGGAGATACATGAAAAAATGATTAGGCAAAATAGAGAAGGTACTTTTTGTGTACTTAATGCTTAAGATATAATTTCAGGCATGAATTGTTTCCATTTTAATTTCAGTTGTAACCAACCACTTGTCCCATGAATTTCACAAGACCTGTCACTGATTATCAAGTTAGGAAGTTTGTCTAGATGTCCACAATGTCCCTCTAGTGTTAAAATCTGTTCTCCAATTTATTATGTTAGTAATTAGAGCATTTAGACTCAAAGTTGATATTTTAGGGATCAAATTGAAGTAATAAAAAAGAAAAGAAAAAAAAGTGGACCAATGGCTTCAAATTACTTTGGTGGACACATGATATGACTACAGCATGAAACAGTTGTAACCATACTGCCTCTGGATTGCACTAAATGAATCATACTTCCTTTTCAAATTTTATTTAGTGTAATACTTTTGTAACTGCAAGAATTGAATTTGAAAGTTTATGTTGCTCTCGAACTATAACATGCACTCTAAACATGGCCACTGTTTAGGTTTATCTTAATTTTATATAGAAGTTTTAATTTTGGTTAGAATCATTAGCGCGACCCATTATCTCTTGGAATCCTAAATATAATGCTTCAATAGTTCACTTATTCCTTTTCTTTTCGAAGTTAGGTAACTTAAAATATAATGAAGTAGAAAGTCCTATTCCTGACTGTAGTAAGTTGTTTGTTTTGGTGCAGTTGATCCAATGCTAGCAGCTAGGACTTTATGTAAACTCTCAAGTTTACGGTCTTTCTTGCCCTGTACATTTGATCCGATAGTGCCAAGTTTGGAGGCATTTATTTATAGTACGTTGTTGAGCACTGTTGTTGATATACCTCAGAAGACTATGCCTGCTGCTTTTTTAGGCAAAGTAAATGAAATGGCAGCTGGAAATGTCTTGTCTGAACAGGGAAGCCATATCCCATTCAAAAGTAGGGGGTAAGTAATGAATCTAGAGGTCTTTGTTTAAACTTTTGCAAATGATGCTCGGAACTTTTCCACAAATTCAAAATTTTAATATTTTCAAGTTTTTATTGTTTTCTTCTTTTGATTTTTAGTATCATTAGCATGCGTCTCTGAGATAATTGTGGACATGCCGATTTCCATGGGAGCAATTTATCATTCTTGTTTTGCTATCAACTCTTGTAACCATCAGTTTCTCCATTTTAATTAATTTTTGTGAATGTGCATTATTCCGTATTTGGTAAGTTATCCTTGTATTTCCATGTAGTTCAAGTCTACTGGATGGATGTTTGATTTATCTTTAATTGAGATGCTTTAATTTTTTGCAATAGCATACTTGTAATACAAACATTTCCGTCTCTATAAGTTTTATGGTTGTTGGTCTATCAGAGAACTTTAGAAGATTTAAGCAAGTAACATCCTTAAACTGCATACCCGAAAAGAAAATCCTTAAAATTGTTAATACAAAAAGTTTTCCAAGTTCCGAATGGTAGTTTTAATATAAATGTATGTGGAATATTATCCGTTTCATTTAGCTATAATGTCATTTATGTTACATCATTTAAAAAAAATTTGGATTAATATTCTCCAACCACAAAGTGAGAGAATTAAATTATAATTATTGTGGAGGAAGATGTCTGACTGGATATGTTTTGGTGATATAATGTAGTTGAGAAAAATAGAACACTGGTGATTCTTGTCTAGAATTATCCCCCACCCCCCCCAATCTTAAATTTATAAGCATGGAAAACGTTATAATATAGAGAGAGAAGAAATAGGGTGAAAGGTGGATATATTGAAAGAAACATGGTAGAAGACATAATCAAGGAAGCAACTCAGTTTAGAAATTGGTTCCTTTCAAGCAAATTCAATTGGGATTAATTGGAAACATATATGATTTAAGTTTTCAAGCTTAGCAGAGTAGTATTATAGGATTATTTAAGCTAGATTTAAATTTTTTTTAATTTTTTTTTTTATGTTATCTAATGTTTCAGATGTCAAGGGTATTTTGGCGATTTGAAGTTCTTGACATGGACTGCAGGGGTCGCTTATGAAGCTTATTTCGAATTAATTAGGTTTTGGAAATCAAAAGTCTAGTTTCCTAGTTAGTAACTCTAGTCCTAGTTTTTGCAAGGCTTTTGGTCATTCTATGCACTTGCATCCTTCCTCTTTGGCTCCCCAAGCGAGTCTCAAAATGAATGGAGGATTAAGGAGAGGGAAAGCAGTATATTCCAAAATGAATGGAAGGAGATATCACTTGCAGGAAAAAGGCAATGTAAGGAAAACACAAGTTGTTTATCATCAAAGTCTTTGGAGCAAAAAGGCAATGGAATTTCTAGGAACTCCAATATGTTTGATGTTTGTAACTCTTGCACCACTATTATGCCTAGCGAGGAGAATGGCAGTTTAGTTAACAAACCCCAAAATAGCAAGAGAGAAGGTTAGAACAATTCTTCTTGTCAAACCAAACAAATTAAGTTAGAAAACGTGTGGCAAGCAACCAAGTTTGTCAAAGCAAGGGCAAGGAGGGAGTCACAAACCTCCTTACTTTATGTGTTTTGGTTGTATATCTATTATCTCGGGTTGTGAGACATCGGTGTGTTATATTAACTTAGCCTATCGAGCTGTGAGAGGTGTTGTTTTAGTAGGCTAGGCATGTGCTTTCCTCCTATTGGGGGTGGTGCCTTTGGTCATGTCTTGAGCTTCATTGTGTATTCTATATTTTTTGGTACTAAAATGCATACTTAACAAAAAAAGAAAAAGAAAAATGGACTGCAATTAGGATATTGAGATGGATGCGAAGAAATAAAAAGAAAAAGAAAGAATGATAAATGAATTTAATCAAAGTTAAGCAGCAGTGATTGAGGATAAGAAGAGGGGAAGTTATCTAACTTCAACGTAATGATATTTGTGTGAAGTTGGGAACGTAAAATATCTATTATGTTGCTTGTAGGTTAGGATTTTGGTTATTTCATAATCTCATTAGAGTATAATCTCTAGTAAACAACAGAAAGAGGGTGAGTTGGGCATCATATCTATGGGCATGCCTTATTTTCCATTGTTCTTTCACTCTTTATTTATATTTTTCTTGTATTCTTTCTCATCTACTGATATTCAAATGTGAAAGTTAAATAGTTATGATCACTATTGCCATTCTTTTTGTTTTTAGTTGATGTTAGCCACTTATTGCATCTTTTATTTATCTTAAATAGTGTAGAAATCATGATTTCTTCTTTTGCAGTGATGAGAAGTCAAGAGAGGCATTTGCATGTGGAAGACAAATACAGAGTCTTCCCCAGAGACATTTCTTAAATCAAGTACCTGGAATGGTTGGAACTCTCCCTGATGCTTTATGTATGCCAAATCATCATTATAGCTCTAATTGTAATGATAATGGCACAAGCGAGGGAACAAATAAGGTTTGTGTACAAGCTGTCGATGGCTTCTCTTCTAGTGTAGTTTCATTGTTTACAAGTCATTGCATAGATAAGATTATCTAGCAATTTAATTTTGATATGAATAAAGCTTCAACTTGAGTTGGAACTGCATGATTTAAACTTGAGTGTTTCTAATCCTAGGCTACTGCACAAATTCAAGGCTTGTGATGCAGGGAAAACTTGAAGGAAATAGGTAGTGCACAATGATTACATTAGGTCATTAACATCATTGTAAGTTGAGAAGAACTGAACAAGGAATTTGGGTGTATTTTTAGATGGCTATTTTCCTGTCTGAAAGGTTTTCTAAGTCTGTAAGTAATGTCCTTGATGCAGAGCGAGTTTAGAGTTAATTGAACGATTTTTCTCGGTCAAAGATGGTCGTGGAACTTTTCATTTCTCTTTCCTCTGTTAATTCTCTTTCTAGTTTTCTAGATGCTTCTTAATAAAATAATCAACATTGATAGTGCTTTTTACCATATTCTAAACCCAAGGTTTGAAATTCACTGTTTCACAAACCTTGAACCTTCTTCCCTTATTTTGGAAATTTAACTCACCACTTCTGATGGCAATAGTGTCATAGAACTTGACAAGCCAAGGCTGTCTTGGATCAGTTTGTTTTCTCATTTTTTATTTTATTTTAATGCAGAGGGCCATATGATCTAATGTTGTATAAGACTTGCAGTTTCTGAAAACCATACCAAGATATGTGAAGATAGTGGAAGTTGGTCCAAGGGATGGGTTGCAAAATGAGAGGGAGATTGTACCTCCCTCCATAAAGATTGAGTTGATAAAGATGCTTGTTTCTTCTGGGTTGCCTGTTGTTGAGGCCACTAGTTTTGTTTCGCCAAAATGGGTACCACAGGTAAATTGCATTCAGTTGTTTTCAAGAGATTATTACTATGTTTATAGGTAGGTAGGTAGATTTACACCTTTTTCTCTTTCTTCTTCTTCTTCTTCTTTTTTGTTTTTGTTTTTGTTTTTGTTTTTGTTTTTGTTTTTGTTTTTGCTTTTGTTTTTGTTGGAGACATCAATTCCTGTTACTCGAACTTGCACCAGTGTGCTGGGAGCAGGTAGTACTTGACATTGCTCCTGATCTCGACCTCTAATAGTCACTAATGCCTTACTTTTATAAGTCTTTAACTACTGACAAACAGATTGGTTGTCGTAATAGGATAACTTCGAAAGTGTGTCCAATACATGTTGGTGTGTGTATGAAGGGTATCAAAATCCGACATGTCTAGAACACAAATGCGACACCCTAGTAGGCGTGTCCATGCTTCTGAGCTTGCTTGAGCATGAACCTGTGAAATTTTCACCATTCACATTACAGAAAGCTCAACATCAAAGAGATGACCATGAATGGTAATAAGTCATAATTAATTGAATCTGCTGTTAGTTTGTACTCTTATTTTTTTTTTTAACCCATGTTTTGACTTCTGGTGATCCATTTAGTTAGTTTAAGTACTCTTGTAGTACTTATTGGCTTCATTTGATTACAATGCCTTATGAATGAATACCAACTTCAGACATATTATAGTTATAGTTAATGCAATCTGTGGGGTTTCTTTTCTAGATTTTAGTGCTTCTTTATCTGTCTTCGATAGGAATATATAGCAGTTTGATAAAAATTGGAGTAAAATATGTTCTTTTAAAAGTATCATAATCAAAATTGCAGCTAGCAGATGCAAAGGATGTACTTGAGGCAATTCAGTGTGTTGAGGGAGCTAGGTTTCCTGTTTTAACACCTAATCTTAAAGTAAGTTTCCCTTTGCAGCTGACCATTCTGTTGCACAACAATTTTAATCTGTCTAGAAAGCATATTCAGTGTTTTGTTTCCCTTTCTTCAGGGTTTTGAGGCAGCTGTTGCAGCTGGAGCTAAGGAAGTGGCCATCTTTGCTGCAGCTTCTGAGTCTTTTTCGAAGTCAAACATAAACTGTAGCATTGAAGATAGCCTTGCTCGATATCGTGATGTTGCGCTTGCTGCTAAAAAGCTCTCAATTCCTGTCCGTGGGTATGTCTTGTGATTCCCTCTTAACTTCTCACCTTTTCATGGAAATATATCTGACATTTTCAGTTTGCTGTTGTCTTGTCTAGTGAGATTGTTGTATGTGTGTGTGTGAAACATTTAATATTAGGTCATGTGAAGAAACCATAACTTAGATTTAGGCATTGGAATTATAATGAGGTCCCCAATGTTTGATGCTGTATTTTCCAATATTGGATCTATTTGAAAAAGCAAATTCAAAATCGTAAAACCACATTTGATAATTGGCTGAAATGTTATCTTATTAACGTATAAATCTCTTATCTTAGGTTTGTTGTGTGCTTACTTCCTATGGCCTTCTACTTATCTTTACATTGAGGAGCTTTTATTTTCTATTAATGCTGTGTCATATGTTAAAATGTTATAAAGGATTATTGCCGCCTCCAATCCATTCATGTATGTGCTTATTATGCGTATAATAGCTGTCCTGTGAGTTGCGATATCTTAATCTAGTTCTGCCCATAAAACTAGTTTTCATTCACTAGGCCAATATTGTTAAAATCTGATTGCAGACAGCTATTAAGTGTGTTGCATCTTTTATCTAAGATTTTAGTGTGATAAAACTGGATGTTTAGTTGCTTTTATTTTCCATTTTGCCTTTAATATTCAAATGTTTAAACTTAAAAATATTGGTGTGGTTGTTGGATATTTGTGTTTTTGTTGATTGTTGACTATTTAGCATTTGGAATGGTAGTTGCTTTTATGACTTTTGGAATTCTTATTAATTTTTTGTAAGTTATTTATTTATTTTAAAATTCTTCCTCTTATTGTTTATAACTTATGAATTTTTGGTTTTGCCTATGTTGGATCTTGAGTTACATGTCTATGTTAAATTACTTGTCTTTAATCAACAACGTTTCTCAATTTGGTGAAGCCTGCACCTCTCTTCGCACCTAGGCCCCAAAAGACCTTGGCGCATCGGCGCACCTCTCACCTTAAACAACTCTACAACTCTCCTTCTCTCTCTCTTAATTTGTGTTTTTGATACTTTGTAGGGTGTTAGCTTGCTATGATTTCCAAAGCTTCGTCAAAATAAGTATATCTGATTTTTTTTTTCTTCCAGTTATATTTCTTGTGTTGTTGGGTGCCCAATTGAAGGAGCAATAGCTCCATCAAAAGTAGCATACGTGGCAAAAGAACTTTTTGATATGGGATGCTTTGAAATTTCCCTTGGTGATACGATTGGTGTTGGTACTCCAGGTAATTCTAAGGTGACTTTTATTTTTTTGTGTAATTTCTACAGTTCAGAGAATATGAGAAATCAGTAATGACATGCATCTGAAGTATTAGTTTGTTGCTGACAACATAATTTATCATAAGAGAGCCTGTAAAAAATCTGAGGTTTACTTAAATCTTTCTAATTTCTTGTATGTTCTCATTTGAATTACTATTTCAAAACTTTAATGTGTCATATGCTATGTTTGACTAGTTAGCTGTTGATCGGCCATTCATCTGGTCTGTTTGTGATTTCATACAAAAATTATTGCTGAGTTTTAGTCCGGGGGATTGAACCCCTAAACCAAATTGGATTAACTGGTTCAACCAGTTGATCTGTGAACCAGTCACTGAAATTGGTCAATGTTTGGCATGTGGGTAGGGTCATTCTATTTCCACACACCACCTTTTCTCAGTTCACACCATTTTTTTTTTTTCACAGATATCAAATACCGAACAAAAAAACTCATGGTTTGGATATCAATTACCGAACCGAAGGTATAGACGAACCATGGGTTTTTGTTTGGTAATTGATATTTGAACCCTTTTTTCTTCGGTAGTTGATATCCGATGAAAAGAGGGTGTGAACTGAGAAAAACATGTGTAAATTGATGATCCCGTGGGTGCAACTTTGCATTTGGCCGCCTGATCCATCAACCTTGTCTGGTATGATGTAACAACTTGGGAACAGTATATTTGAACAAATATTGTGCATGTTTGTTTGCTTTTCTCCCTTGCAAAGGATGATAATATTAATTATAGAATTGAAATAAAATATGTATATTAACTAAAAACTTGTGTTTAATAAATCCTTTAGTTAATGCCACTTCCTGAATTGTGCATATTGTTTTTTTTCCCTCTTTCACTTATTTCTATTTATTAACCGCTCTTTCTTTTTGCCTAGGTACTGTTATTCCAATGCTTGAAGCTGTTATTGATGTTGTACCTTTGGAGAAGCTTGCTGTTCATTTCCATGACACTTATGGACAAGCTCTTTCAAATATTCTTGCATCACTCCAAGTAAGCCATCTTTTCATGTTAATCCACAGAAACCCAAACCTGTTATGACAGATCAATCACGCTTTATATTTCAGGTGATCAAGACTGAAGTTAAACCATCTATTGTGCTTGTATGCACACACTGGTTTTAAAAGTAATTCAGGCCCACCTTTCAACAAGTTTACTATAGGTTTCTCTGGCCAGACATCAATTTACTCTAGTTTCTGTATGTTTTATTTAAAATTAAAATAAATTGTTTGGATGAACTGTTTTTTGAGCTTTTAGATGTATTGTGCTGCAAAATGGATTACAATTGAATGAATTATTCTTAGCTAAGTTTTGACATTTTGTTTCTTGACAGTAGTCAAGAGTCGAGACAAATAGACTTTGAAGTAAATAGTGGAAAAAGTAATTGAAATGCATCCTAATAGATAAGTAATAGTCATTAATTGGCTACCTTTGCTAGTTTCCAGTCCTGAAATTGGAGTCTTCAGTTGAAGGAAAAAGGTGAAAATATTTTCATTTTTTCGGTTGGTCATATATTAAGAATAGAGATCAGTGGTTTCCTCTATCCTACTGCTAATCTAATCCATTCATGACATGTATTTAATATTTCATTGATCCTCTTTTAGAACTTGATTGATATCCCCTATCTAGTGGCAGTGTCCCTTTGCTGCAATGATTTTTGCATAATGTGGGGGAATATTGAAATTAATCCAAAAGAATATGATCATATTTGTCGATCTTTTTGAATAAAACAGCATTGCATCATTTGTGGTATTGTTTTTGTTTAACTTAATCGTGATGTAAGTTATGTTTTACTAATTCTTGTATAGAATTTGATCATATTCACCTGTTTGATGTCGGTTTCCCACTTTTCTACAATGTTACTAGCATCCACATCGAAGTTTATCCAAAAAATAAAACCGTATTTGTTGATCTTTTGTAAGGGTGCATCATTTGAATTGTATAAATTCTTAATAGAGTTTCGTGGTGAATTCATATTTCGTATTAATTCTTTGATGTTGTCTCCCAGATGGGTATTTGCATTGTAGATTCATCTGTATCGGGTCTTGGAGGTTGCCCATACGCTAAAGGTGCTTCTGGGAATGTTGCAACTGAGGACGTTGTTTATATGCTAAATGGGCTCAGAGTTGAGACCAATGTGGATCTCCGAAAGGTCATGTTGGCTGGGGATTTCATCTGTAAACATTTGGGCCGGTCCTCTGGTTCAAAGACCGCAATTGCATTGAGCCGGACCACAGCTCGTGCTTCCAAGTTATAAGCTACGTGGGACCAATGCACCTTGCTAAAGGCATGCTTGCGCACCAAGTTCTCAGTTTTTGAAATAACTTTATTTAAAGAAGTTATGGTTGAGATAAATTTTAATTTTTTTATACTTGATTTGTTAGTTGTGGGAGAAAAATAAAATAATTATAATTCAGATGTGACATTTTATCTTTTTGATTAAATTAACTTATTTTGTTTTTATTGGCTAATTTAGCCAATTTAAATTAATTACACTAAAAAATAAAAATGTAAGTAAAATATTAAAAAAATCACTAAAAATGAAATATATATATATATAAAAAAAATCTTAACTTTTTAAAACCAAATATAGTGACATTGCTCAATTGAAATAAGCCACAAATCACCTTAAAATGAAAAAAAGTTGCGTCGATACTTTTAAAACAATACAGGTGGCACCTAATCAGTTTTCTCCTAACACCGCAAGACAAAACTAGTGGCTGTTATAGTTTGGACTAATAACTATTATATCATTGAATAATTTTTCTGCCTTAGGACACCTGATGATAATGCACCCAATAACTACGCATGTGGGTGGAGGCAGCAAACACGTACCATTGCCTAACTAGCCAATGAAAAATGATTAGGTACTCATGAGTGATTATTGAGTAATTTCACGATACGGATATATGGTATTTTATAATATTTGAATCGGTGAAAAAGGTGAATAAGTGAGGTATTGTATTGAGTAATTAAGAAATATAAAAGACATAATAAATGATGATAAGTTAGGACATTTGTACACATAGTACTCTAACAATATTTCATAATTTTCAATACTCTCAGAATATCACGTGTTTATACTCTTTTCCCAACTATCATTTATCGTTATTTTTGTATTTCTCAATCACCTAATAATCACCCCTAACCAATCATATCCTTACCACTAGGAACCTCCGTCAAGGACGGGTAGAACTGTGACGATGGACCCTACAATGTCGGTTATCTTCTCTTTTCTCTTACTCACTCATTTTACTATAGAGAGATAGGGCAATATTTCACTATCCCAAAAACAAAAAAGAAAAAAAAGATATAAAAAGCCCATCAAATTTTAAGTGTAAAACAGATCAACATCCACATAAACAGAGAGTATTTTGAATGTTGATAAAGAGATATATGCATTAGAGCATGATAGAGCAGTTTTATTTTACAATTTGGAGTGTTAGATTCAATATTCCATTCATTCTTTTTCTTATAACTTATAATTAGTCTTGATATTTTCTTTTTTTTTTTGGGGCAAATTACATATACCCCCTCTAGGTTTAGCTAAATTACAGATACTCCCTTGAGATTTGAGAAATTACAGATACTCCCCTGAAGATTATATTTGCATAACAAATTAAGGGACAATTTGTTATGAAAATATAAACCTCAGGGGGCAATTTGTTATGAAAATATAAACCTCAGGGGGGTATCTATAATTTTCGAAACCTCAGGGGTATCTGTAATTTAGCTAAATCTCAAGAGGGTATATGTAATTTGCCCCTTTTTTTTTTCTTTTGTAATTACTCTCTCTTCAATTAATTTTATTTATCTATTTTTTGAGTAATGACTTATGATGTAGAAGACATCTAATGAATAGAGAAAAGGAGGCACTTTGTTGCCTATGTAAAGAATTGTTTGCTGAACTTTCTTGCCGATACCTAATCTAAGACATAAGAATTGCTCTTAGGCAACCAGACCTTCATTGTCAAGACTTAAGCTTAAAGGTTCATTGTGTCATTACACTATCTCCAAAACCATCTGCATGATCATTTTCTGGTTTGATAGCTTTTCCTCTTACTTGTACCATCTTAGAATGCAAAAATTTGGAATATTTTAAAGTTGTGAAGCAGATGATGTCTTCAAATTGTTGCTTCTTGCATTTGATTCTTTATTTGCTTTCCTCTAAGAAAGAACTTGGTGTATGTCCTTTAAAGCCGACTTAAATTTCTTATTGCTGATGAAATGGTGTCTGTCTCAAACGTTGCGCATAAAGTCGCAACGCTGGGCAGGCTCCATAATTAAGCGGTGGTGCTCAATGAGTAGCACATTTTGTAAATAATTTTATGGTATTATGCATATAGCAACCTTCATAATCCAAAATTGTGAGCTATCATGATTTTCACAAATAATAACATAATGCGGAAAATAAATAACATACCCGGATCAGTTATATGAAATCTTCAAGTGACCCAAAATTGATTGAACATAAACCTAATAATAATATTAGTGGAAAAAAGGTTTCTCTCTCTTGACCCTCTTTAGAATATATTGAATTCAGAATTATTTTAATGGATAGTCTGAATGTCCTTTTATAGGTAGAGAAGGTACCCGTTTCCATATTCAACAATGATTTCACTTTCCCATCAAAGTAGGATACTTGGAAAACACTCTTCTTTATATACCAATTAATTGTAGCAAAAATATGGAATCATAATCTTACCAAATCTCTAATTCATATTACCATATCATGTGGGTCAATATAATGACTAAATAAATAATTTAGTCTTATATTCTCTCACTTGGCGTATATGAGAACTTACGTCAAGATTTAACAAGGTTAACATTAGGCGCGATATAAACCATATTCAATATTACCTTTAATTTGGTCATCATCATAATACTATAATTAAATAGTTCACTAATATGAGTCATGGGGGTTCTACATCAATAGTGCGATATAGTCCTTTCCATGTACTACAACACTAGCAACTAGTTTAACATAGCCCTTAAAAGGGTCCAACAATAATGTCTTTATGAAAGACTATTCCTGTTGTCATTCATTCATTTATTCTCATATATGTACGTAGTTATTTCATAACAGGAAATATATCAGAAACACAATTAATGAGATCTCAATGTGTCAACCACTACAAAAAAAAGAGTTTTTTGCGACGGGAGGCGGCCGTCGCAAATGCCCAGGAAGCCGTCGCTAATACTTTTTGCGACGGTAATTTGACTTTTTGCGACGGTAAAGGGGGGTCGCGACAAAGGGGGTTGCAAAAGAGCTTTAGCGGCGGTAAGTGCCGTCGCCATTAGTTTAAGCGACGGGAGGGTGCCTTTTTTGCGACGGCACTTTTTCTGTCGCCAATAATGGAAGAAAATATAAGTTTTCGCGACGGCACATAGTTCCCGTCGCTAAAAGTGGGTTTTTGAGACGGCAACATTACCGTCGCTAAAACTCCGACAGCTTATAACTATTGGCGACGGCAACGTCTACCGTCGCTAAAGGTCTCTTGTCAATTACAATTTCACAGCTTTTGCGACTGTATTGGTGCCGTCGCAAAAGCCTATTACTGTTTTTTGCGACGGGTTCGTATGCCGTCTCAAAAAAAAAAAAAAAAAAAAAAAAAAACCCCGTTGAGAAATTATTAAAAAAAATTAAAATAACCTGTATTAAATAAAAAATAACTATAAAAAAATCCAAAAATTACAGAATAATATAAATACATTATAAACAAAAGTTGACAAATAATAAAAATTAATAATATTGTTCCATTCATAACAATACATAAATAAAAATTCACAACAATAAAAATTATGCCACTACACAACGTCGCATAATACATACATAATGTTGCTCACAAATTTAAATAACATAAATCAAAATCAAAACCAAAAGTTTTCGTCTTCATTCGTTCGTGGGTTACAAAAACAAAAATTGTTCATAATCTTTATACGCCCGCATTCCAGAAGAAGCCAACTGCTACTCAGGAAATATCTGAAAAAAACAAGATAAAAATAATTAAAAACCATATAATGGTGTTAATATTTTCATTACAGAAAAATATAAAAAAAAAATTGACTACTATATAATTAGAAAGATATATAGTTTAGTAAATAATTTTGACTGGACCGAAATCCGGCTCTAACTCCCAAACCGGGAACCCGATTCGAGCCCCGTCTTCTCCCACAAGTCTCTCGTGCCTAGGCGGTCGTGTGTGCCAAGTTTCGTGCTAAACCGACGCCGTTTGGTGATTTTGGGGCGTTAACGCCTCGAATTCAAATTTCTTAAGGAAGTAGGTTTCCTAAAGTGAAATCCGGCTCTAACTCCCAAACCGAGAACCCGATTCGAGCTCCGTCTTCTCCCACAAGTCTCTCGTGCCTAGGCGGTCGTGTGTGCCAAGTTTCGTGCTAAACCGACGCCGTTTGGTGATTTCGGGGCGTTAACGCCTCGAATTCAAGTTTCTTAAGGAAGTAGTTTGCCTAAAGTGAAATCCGGCTGTAACTCCCAAACCGGGAACCCGATTCGAGCCCCGTCTTCTCCCACAAGTCTCTCGTGCCTAGGCGGTCTTGTGTGCCAAGTTTCGTACTAAACCGACGCCGTTTGGTGATTTTGGGGCGTTAACGCCTCGAATTCAAGTTTCTTAAGGAAGTAGTTTGCCTAAAGTGAAATCCGGCTCTAACTCCCAAACCGGGAACCCGATTCGAGCCCCGTCTTCTCCCACAAGTCTCTCGTGCCTAGGCGGTCGTGTGTGCCAAGTTTCGTGCTAAACCGACGCCGTTTGGTGATTTCGGGGCGTTAACGCCTCGAATTCAAGTTTCTTAAGGAAGTAGTTTACCTAAAGTGAAATCCGGCTCTAACTCCCAAACCGGAAACCCGATTCGAGCCCCGTCTTCTCTCACAAGTCTCTCGTGCCTAGGCGGTCGTGTGTGCCAAGTTTCGTGCTAAACCGACGCCGTTTGGTGATTTTGGGGCGTTAACGCCTCGAATTCAAGTTTCTTAAGGAAGTAGTTTGCCTACAGTGAAATCCGGCTCTAACTCCCAAACCGGGAACCCGATTCGAGCCCCGTCTTCTCCCACAAGTCTCTCGTGCGTAGGAGGTCGTGTGTGCCAAGTTTCGTCCTAAACCGATGCGGTTTGGTGATTTTGAGGCGTTAACTCCTCGAATTCAAGTTTCTTAAAGAACTAGTTTGCCTAAAGTGAAATCCGGCTCTAACTCCCAAACCGGGAAGTAGTTTACCTAAATTACATATATATATATATTAACTCGCTGTGCTGAGTAGGGAAAAAAATTTACAATGATGATATGACATGATTATGGATACATGATATATTACTCAGTAATTATTATATAAGTATAATAACAAATCTCACTATATGTAAATGTGACAGGTACACATTATATTAAAATAGAGAATTTCATTTTAATAGTAAAATTCAACATCTTACCGACACAAAAATTGCCTCGTGTGAAGGTTGAAGAGATGACTGTGCCAATCGTTTTGGTGGCATTGGTAAGCCCTATGAAAGCCCAACCTGGTCATGCACCACATAATGAAATGATGAGCCTGAACAAGAGACATAAGCTGCCAATAAACTCAAGACTGCAAGATCTAAACCAAAATAACAGCATCAACTAAACACCCCTAAAAAAAAAAAAAACTCCAAGCAGAGACCACAGTGACCTCTAGCCCAGGACACCAATACAGCAGAGGCATCAGAACAACATATACACAGATTACACAGCATATACATAACTACAACATGTGCCCACTTCACTCAACAGAGCAGCAAACCAGACCTGCCCAGCCTAAACACAGCAGCAACATGTGCCCACTCACCATCCCTCAACCCACACATCCCTACACTGTGTACCAGCTTTGAAAAACCTACATTAACAAAAGTTAGCAAAACAATATAAAAATAAATAAATAATAAAAAGGAGACTAGCACCTATTGATATACTCACTTCACTTAACCCACTTCCCTAAAAAAGAGACCAGCATACACCTCCAAGGCCTTGCACACTCACCAGAACATTAGAGATAATGCATTCCAGTTACAGCAAATACAAGCCACTCTTAAGACCACATCACAAAAACAAAACATGTGTCAGGATCCATATGTGTAAAGCAAAATATTTTCTTGAAGAGACAACAAAATATATCATAAGCATGTAATGGAATTGGCAGTAGATTGAACTCATAACGATTGTGAACATTGAAAAAATGAACTCCAGTGCCGTGGATCATATTGACATTAGATTGAACTCATATAAATTGGGACAAAAAAGTTTTTGCTAAACCCACTATAAATTCATGAGAAACCGTAACAATAATGAAATGCTAAGCAACAAAGAATCAAATACTTGAAGAATCAAATACTATAAATTCACATCCAGCCAACATTTCTTCTCATTCATCAAAATGCCCAATACTGCTAAACGATTTTACTCATCAAACCATCCCAAAATTTAAATGCAAACTCGCAAACCACAAATCAACACACTAAAGTAATAATTATATAAATATGGATATATATATATATATATATAGATCAAGGGATTGAAGGATGATAAAAAGAAAATAGAGAGAGAGAGATTAGAGACCTGGCGTCGAGGGAGACGATTAGATTTAGGGTTTTTTTACCTGTGTGTAGTTCGGCGGTGTGATGAGATGAACAACGAGAGAGTGAGAGAGTGATCGGTGCAGAGATGAACGAGAGGGTGAGAGAGAGAGAGGCGACTGATCTGATGATGATCGGTGCAGAGCAGAGATGAACGAGATCGGTGCAGAGTAGAGATGAACGAGATCGGTGAGAGAGAGAGAGAGACGACTGAGAGAGTGAGGGAGACGATTAGATTTAGGGTTTTTTGTTTTGTTTGGTATAGTATAGATGAGGACAAGTGAGATGATGGACGGTCAGATTTGTTTGAAAAAAAAAAATAATTAATTAAGGTTGAAAATTTATTTTTAAATAATAAAAATAAATAAATAATAATTTTTATTTTTAAATAATAAAAATAAAAAAATAATAATTTTTATTTTCTTTTCGTTATTAAGGTTGAAAATTTATTTCTTTCATATATATTTTAATGAAAAATATTTTTTACTAAAATAAAAGTTAAATTTCTGTAGTCAATGAAAAATATTTTTCTGCGGCCTATTTTTTTTATTACTAAAAATCATGAACTAATTTTTTGTGGTAGAGGAAAAGGAGCGGCAGCAGTAGTGAAATAGATAGAGAGAGATAAAGAGAGAAAGAGATATAGAGAGAGACAGAGAAAGAGAGAGGCAGAGAGAGAAATAGATAGAGAGAGACATATAGAAAAATAGAGATAAACAAGAGATGAGAGAGACATATAGAAAGAGAGCGAAAAGAGATGAACGATAGAGATAATAGAAAAATAGAGAGATAGAGAGAAGAGAGATGAGCGAGAGAGACAGAGAGAGAAAAAAGATGAGAGAGATAGAGAGAAGAGAGATGAGCGAGAGAGACATAGAGAGAAGACAAATGAGAGAGATAGAGAGAAGAAAGATGAACGAAAGACACACAGACAGATGAACGAAAGACACAAAGATAAAAATTTTAGTTTTTTCAGCTCGTCATCCCGTATGGTTATTTGGATTTGAAAGCCATTCACTAATCGAGCTGAAGGAAAGAAAGACATCCGATCCTCCTTGAGTTTGGTCCACCTACCAAAATAATTTGCAGCGAAATAAGAACTTCATTTACAGCATAATTTCTTCACATCATCCACACAAAAAACAATATGTATATAATCCATCATATTTATAAATAAATAATGAGACTCACCATTAATTTTTTAATATGATGTGTCCTACATGCAAATATGGTGGAGTTTATTGTGTGCATTTATCTAAGAAGTAGAAGAAAATGGTGAAACGTATTTGGTGATATATATATATAAACCCTCCAAAAACAAACCCATAATTTGAGGACATCTTTTTCAACCATTAATTAATGCAACAGAATTTTTCTTAAGTTTCTTATTTTTTATTTTGGTACTACGTAAAAGTCTATTTGTCTGTATAATGTAGCATAAATTCCATATTGCACAAGAGTGAAAAGAGATGAGCGAGAGAGAGACACAGAAAAAGAGAGAGAGAAGAGAGACAGATAGACAAACAGACAAAGAGAGAAGAGTGATGAGTGAGAGAGAGAAAGAGAAGAGAGAAAGAAAGATGAAAAAATGGATGAAAAGATATAGACAAAGAGAGAAAGAGCGAAAAGAGATAAACGAGAGAGAAACAGAGAGAGATGATCGAGAGAGATAAAGAGAAGATAGATGAGTGAGAAAGGCAGAGAGAGAAGACAGATGGGAGAGATAGAGAGAAGAGAGATGAGCGAGAGACAAAAAGAGAAAGAGAGAGACAGAGACAGACAGATAGACAGACAGAGAAGAGTGATGAGTTAGAGAGAGAGAGAGAAGAGAGAGAGAGACAAAGAGAGAAAAATATAGAGAGTGAGAGACAGAAAAAGAGACATAGAGAGAAGAGAGATGAACGAGAGAGATAGAGAGAAGAGAGATGAACGAAAGAGACAGAGAGTGAAAAGAGATGAGCGAGAGAGAGAGACAGAAAAAGAGAGATGGGCGAGAGAGATAGAAATAAGAGAGAGAGAGAGAGAAAATAAATAAGAGAGATAGAGAGAAGAAAGATGAGCGAGAGAGATAGAGAGAGAAGACAGATGAAAAAGATAGCGAGAAGAAAGATATACGAGAGACACGGAGAGAAAATGAGAGAGAGAAACAGACAGACAGAGAAAGAAGAGTGATGAGTGAAAGAGATAAAGAGAACAGAGAGAGATAAATACAGAGAGACAGGAAGATGAAAAAATGAATGAAAAGAGATGTTATATTAAAAGAGTAAGACGACATCGTTTTTTTTATTTTTTTTTTGCGACAGAAAAATACTGTTGAATTTATTCAAACTATTTTGTGACTGTATATATATGAAGCTGTCTCAAAACCACAATCACTATGCTAGGTTAGAGTTTTCCAAAAACTCTTTTGAGAAAATTATACTTTCTTGTTTTCCGTGTTATATTATTTTTACTGAATTTTTTTGATATTTTAAGTAATTTTTTTTAATTTTTAGACACACCTAAATACACCTAAAAAGTAAAAAAAATCTTTTAAAAATTCACTAAATACCAAAAATACAAAAGAAATACAATAATTCAATACATTTTTTTTTTATATTTGTATGTATTTATTAATTTTTAAAAATATTTTTTCATAAATTTTTTTTTTAGATACATTTAAGTAAAGTGCATCTAAAAAAAATATTTAAAAATTAAAAAATATTCACTTAAAAAAAAAAAAAACACAAAAGTCACTTTTTGCGACGGTAGAAAATGCCGTCTCAAAAAATCAGAGTATTTGCGACGGTAAAAAATACCGTCTCAAAAAACAGAGTATTTGCGACGGTAGAAAAATACCGTCTCAAAAAAGGAGAGTATTTGCGACGGTATCTTCGGCCGTCGCAAATACTCTACTTTTTTGAGACGGTATTTTTCTACCATCGCAAATACTCTGTTTTTTGAGACGGTATTTTTTACCGTCGCAAATACTCTCCTTTTTTGAGACGGTATTTTTCTACCGTCGCAAATACTCTGTTTTTTGCGACGGTATTTTTTACCGTCGCAAAAAGTGACTTTTTGTGACAGCAAGTGTACCGTCGCAAATAGTTCCGTCTTTTAAGCCCCATTTTCTTGTAGTGAACAAACACAATCAATCATGAACCACTATTATGGATTACATTCAAGACCCAATTGGCAAGTTGTAACGCCCCGAAATAATTTGACATGAACCACCCACATTCATTAACATTCACTAAAGCATGGCAATAAACCTTCCAACTTTACATAGATAATAAGGGAGTTTATACAAAAGTTTCACATGAGGATATACATTCAATGATAAAGATACACATGAATCTATGGCATGTGAAGCACTTAGTCTCAAAACAATAAAATGCCCTCAAGGGCTTACATCTTCTAAGGTAATAGCCCGGTTACACAAAATGGTCTCTCGGACCCATACACATTTAGCCCTTGGCTTTACAAAATTTACAACAAAAATAAGAGAGCTATTTACTCTTCACAAAAATATCCACGCCCTCAGTTTGGCGGAATCACCACATCTTCACCTGCACCAAATCCCATAGGGGTGAGCATAAAGCCCAGTAGAGAATTCTTACAAAGTATATACAGTTATGCAAACTCTCAATAAAAATGCAAATGTCAATGCCATGCCATGCACCTTTTAAAGAAAATCCATTTCATGCTCTTTTTAAAGATTATCATCTTCAAATAAAGTTTGCAATCTCAACATATTTCAAAAACTTCCAATTCTTAATCAATAGGAGCGGTAAATACGACACTAGTAATCCCTAGGCTGGTGTCTGCAAGTAGACTCTATAAGTACTACCAAACTGTCATTTTTACCGGTATTAACCGTAAGGCTCGACACCCATCCACGCGATTTTCTGGTCTTTCACCAAGGACACTCAGGCCAACTTATCAAGTTCAACTACACCCTCTATCCGGACTTACCACATATTTACCCTATGCCACATTTCCATAGTTCTCATTGCAACATAAATCTTTCTCAAAATAAATGTCTTTCCAATTCATTTCAAGGTATGCATAAGTGATGATAAATCAAATGAGGATATGATGCATTATTTAATTTTTTCACGACATTTCTCTATTTCAAACATCTCTACAACAATATCAATTAATTACATTTCTCATTTCCTCTCTTCAAGGCTATTTCACAACATACCCATGTGCCATCAATTTATATCAACAATAAACCCTTACCATGCACAAATCAGTACAAGTTAGCCTCTTTAAGGCAATATGTGATGTTTTCAACATAATCCCCAAGATTTCACAACTTTCACATTTCATGGTACATAATCGTTCACCACTTTCCAATTACATATGTTCAAGCATTTAACAATATGACACAATAACATCTTATGTCTCATACATCCAAATAGATTTCCATTTTTATCAAACATGCATTGGGATTTACTCTCATCCATTTTCTTGACACAAAATGATAAAGGATTTCATAGGCATTTCCTTGTTTTTCCAAAATTCCCAAATTCTAGGGTTTTTCTTTAAGACAAAACACTCCTCATTTCCTTGGTAAAACCAAACTAAAAATCACATTTTCTTAGTTTTTATAAGTGAATAACCATCTAATAGTAACAAAGATTGAGTTTGGGACCCACATTTAAAACTCCTTATCCTTTGAATCAAAATGTAAAATTTATACAAAACTTCAAGAAAACCTTTGAATCATCAACAATGTAGCAAAACATGTATATATAACTCAAGAATGTCCCTACCTCAAGATCTTGATGAAGGAGATGATGAAACCCTAGCTTTAATGGAAGATCCTTCACTCTTCTACTACACCAAGAATAACTCTAGCTTAGATCTCCAAAGCTTTGAGGGGATGATGATGGATTGGGACCTAATAGATTACAAGAATTAAAGAGTTTTAGGGTTTTGATGAAGGTTTCTAGAGAGAAGGAGGAGGAAACATGAAGTTTAGAGTGAGAATAAAAGCCCCAAATATGAGATACAACTCGGCCAAAGTGATACAAAAATGCTGAATTTCGGACCCAGGCCGACCGCACGTGCAGAGCGCTTCTCTCGCACCTCACTCTGCTCGTGCATATTAGACAGAATGCACCCCCTAGCCTCCTTTGTATTCCGCACGTGCAGCGCCCACCCCGCACGTGCGGCCCTGGCCCAGCAACCCAGAAAAATCTGTTTCGGTCCCCGGGCACTCTGGACTCGACAGCGCACCTACCGAAGTGAAAGGAAAGTCGAGTCAATATAAATATGATGTGAATTAGCGAAAAGGCATCCGGACACAACAATCCCAAAGAAAACGAGAAAGAAGGAATGTGTAGCAAAACCGATCATCACACAAGTTTCTTAATTGTCTTTAAGAGTAATCCCTTCATTAATAGATCTGCATTTAAAGGTTATGTACTTATGTATTTTATTAACACTTTCTGTTTCTGAAATTCTTCTTTAACGACAAAGTATTTCAATTATATGTGTTTAGCATTATTAGAATACTTATCATTCTAAGAAAATAAAACAACTGCGAAATTATCACAATAAATTCTCAATGACTTTGCAATAAAAGTCGACAATCCCAAGTCATGAAATAAAGTTTCGCAATAACAATTCATGAATTGTGGTATCAAAGCACACCATAAATTCAACTTTCATAGAAAATACTTACGATAGTTCGTTTTACACTTTTCTTAATATTACTTCTCTACATAAAAGAAACAAAGAACCAAAAGTGAATTTTCTACTATCAATATATCATCTAAAGTTTGAATCTAAGTAGCCAATCAATTCATGATTATCAAACTTCATAAATGTGAGCAAGTAATCTTTTATTCCTTATGATTACATTATAACTTCCTTATTTGAGCATTAAATTTCATACAATAAATGTATAAAGAAACGTTTCCATTCTAATTGATTTTATAAAAATTTGCATAAGACTGGATTTATTTCCTTTCGGAACATGGATAACTTTATGTGAATATTCTCTCATTCTAAATATCTAAAGAACTTTTAATATATATACCTTCTAAGACAATCTCAACAATTCATGTGATTCATTTAGAAATATTTAATTTCTATCACATAAGTTGTCTTATTAATATATTTCATTTCAAAGTTCTTAAAAAGAAATTTCTTAACTTGTGCAATAAATCACGTACATTATTGACAAACAAAATATCATTAATATTCAAAATCATAAGTATAAATTTGCTCCCATTGATCTTTGGATATGCATACAAATCAAAAATATTTTCTTTAAATCCAAAGGAAAAATAGTATTATAAAACTTAAGATACAATTTTTAGAAAGCTTGTTTAAGTGCACAAATTGATTTATTAAGTTTGTAAGCCACATTTTCATTTTCCTCAATAGAGAAATCTTTTGAGTTGATCTACACAAAATTCTTCATCTAAACTCTCTTTCAGAAAATTAATTTTCACTTACATTTAATGCAACTCAATACCATAATGAGTTACTAATATCATAATGATTATTAAATTAGCCCTTTAAGATACAAGTGAAAAAAGAATATCTCATTGTAATCAATGTCTACTTTATGAGTAAAATCTTTGGCCACATATCTAGCATTATATCATTTTGTATTGCCCTTAGAATAATAAATATTTTCGTATCCTTAGGCAATTCAATGAAATCCCAAATTTCATTCTGGTCCATTGATTTCAACTCATCATTCATGACATCAATTCCTTTAGTAGAATCAATACTTTCTATGGCTTGTAATAATAAAACCGAGTCTTTACTTATCCTAATATTATAATAAGATTGTTATAGATATACCACATAATTATTCAAAATGACAAATCTCTTTACCTTATGAGATCTTCTTGATATTATTTTTTGTGGTTCTTCTACAACTTTTCGTTGGTGATAATTATATTATGGAGTAATTGGTTATTCATTTGTTGTTCTAAAACATTAGGTTGTTTAACAACTATAGGAATGACAATTTCCTTCAAATTATGGGTAATGATACTTGTACCCAAACTTATTGAATAATCACATTTCATGATTTATCACTCCTATTGATTTCACCATTCTTATTAAATTTGATATTATCGGTTTCTACAATTCTTGTACTATGATCAAGATAGTAAAACTAATATCCTTTGAATTTTCAAGATAATCAACAAAATAACCACTGATTATTCTAAAATTCAATTTCTCTTCACGTGGATCAATAATTATAATTTTATAGACAACCTCAAACATGTAGGTGTCTTAAGTTCGGTTTCCTTTTTGTTCATAGTTCAAAGTGAGTGTTTGAAACTGCCTTACTAGGAACAAGATTCTATATAAAAACAATAAATCATAACGAGATACATCCACAATATTATAGGTATTTATAAATTATTTAACATACTCTTAGTTATATTCATTAGAGTACAATAATGTTTCTTAACTACATCATTCTGCTGAGGCATCATGCATTTCATAGAGTTTAGAAAATAGACTTGTGCTTTGCACCATCTTTATGTTTTTTACATTTTTGTTTAATTGCCTTTCTTCCTTAATAATATACACATCAATGTGTCCATTTACTAGAGATATGTTATGCAATAAATAAACAAAATCATAAAGTGAAAATTCATCTATAAAAGTGATAAAATAACTTTATTTACCAAGCATGAAGTGTCAAAAGGACACATTAATGTCTATTTGGGTAATAGGAAGAAACCCTATATATCTTGTGGCACTTTACTTAATGTGATTGAATTATTTTTCCTTAATGCAACCTACACTGATGGGTCGTTGAACACACCAAAATTAAATACTAAACTATACCAAATTCAATTAGAATAATGGCAAGTCCAGGTATCGATCCACAGGGACTATTGTGAAATTAAACTAATTTAATTGTCAAATTCCTAAATTAATTTTGATAAAAAGATTGGTTGTTTATAACCTAATTTAATAACGAATAAATTAAACTAAGGAATTAAATTATTAATAATAAATGAAATTGGTTTACTGAATTGGGGAAAAATCCTAGGGTAGAGAATTCACACTAACCACATAATTAGGGTTTCCAATTGAAATCAATTATGCTATGGTTTGAACGGATTAATGTTTCGCAACTACAAGCTCGAAGCATTTGACAAGAAGATCATCACATTCAATGTACGAGCACGAACCATCTCAAGTAATACGAATCGTTCACTCTAAACTAAGGTAGTGATACGACTCGTTCCTCGTAGCATGGTTCGTCTCATACCTTGAATGTGAAGGAATAGAAAACACATGTATGGATAACATTCAACAATCACAGAAAGTCAAATATTCGAAGGAATAATGAAAATTATATAAAAGAAACTTCTAAAACACCATACAAATGTTCAAACCTTTACATAATTTAAAATCAAAAAGAAAACTAAATAATTACATGGCTAGGGTTTCATCAAAACCCTAGAAAAGGAGACTAGCCACTCATGGAGGAGTGAGATGAGGAAGATGGAGAAGGAACTACCATGGGAGGCATCTTTGAAGCTTCTTGTTCCTTTCTCTTTCCCAAACCCTAGCCTCTCTCTTTAGGTCAAAACAATTTCAGAACCCTAGAAAAGCCTTTTCCTTTTCTTTTTATACTTCTACTCACTTCCAAACAGGTTTAAAACATCAGTTTGACTTTTTCAGAAAAAGTCAACTCTGTCCAAATTTTGTCTTTTTGCCCATTTTATGCTCCGACGATGTACAACCTGATTGACATTCAACACACATAAAATATACGGTTTGACCAGCAAGTGAAGTTAAGAGATTCTAATTAACGGCCTCAATGATGTACATTTCGGCCTTAATCACATCCCCCAACTTACTACTTGCTAGTCCTCAAGCAAGTAAAATAAAATAAAATAAAATAAAATTAAACAAAATCTATCTATTTCCTCTTTCGTGGGAAAAACGGTTACATTTAGCATATGCAACAAGCCTTTAAACCACAAGGTTACCCCAAGTGGACGAGTAAAGTCTCGTGAGGGTTTCCAGAAATGATACCCACAAACATTAACATATTCATATATACTAACAACAAATGACCACACTACTCCACCTAACAATCAACTTATGTGCCACTACAGTGTGATATTGAGACATCATGAGTCATTAAAGACACAGTGGACAAGCATGAAGGAACCTATTGAGTCAAAACCACAATTCAGTTAATACAAAAGTAAAGTTCCCTATACTTGTGCATGCTAGTAGACAAGTCATGAGTACCCTCGGTGTAAAGTGCAATCTCCATATTAGTTAACTATCCACTATAATAGCCCAGTGTAACTCATAATAACACCCAACATATACAGAAAAACTAACCTGTTGCAACCAAGATTTTCAAAAGTATTTTTTTTTTTTTTTTAAATGACTGTGCAATGTCCTGATCCATTAAGCTTTCTAATCAACCCATGTAGCAAGTTTTGGGCCAATGACTCCCAAACCAGACAGTTTTAGGGCATTAGGTGTAGAGACACCCCTACGGGCTTAATAACTCGAGTTGAAAATGCTACGAATCCGAACAAGTCATTCTTCTTATTTTTTCTTAACTGTGCAATGTCCAAGTCCCTTAAGCTTTCTAATTAACCCATGTAGCAAGTTTTGGGCCAATGACTCCCAAACCAGACGGTTTTAGGGCATTAGGTGTAGAAACACCCCTACGGGCTTAATAACTCGAGTTAAAAAGGCTACGAACCCAAACAAGTCAAGTGTTTTTTTTTTTTTTTTTTTTTTTTTTTTTTTTTTTTTTTTTTTAAGAATCTTGGCTCCTCATTTATTCTTTTCTGCAACTCTAGCTATTATCAATGATGTACACCAGGGATTATAATAAAAAGATCACCGCTATGATAGTGTGTTCATGTGAATTAAGGCATACTCATGACAAGTGTACTAAAACCACAAACACAGACAACTCTCCTCGTGCAAACATCGCATGCAAGTATCTACCCAATAAATCCTTTTCATACAAGTCTACTATGCTCTCCAATTAACATATGCAAATATCATCACCCTACTAGCAAAAAGTCACATCAAGTGAAGTAATGCAATCAAGTGAAACAGGTATAAGCATGAATTATGAGCCAAATAGAAATGCACAAAAGAAAATATAACCCTCTCATCCCCCAACTTGAATATGACATTGTCCTCAATGGAAAAGTAAAGAGAAATGAGAGAAAATTACCAGAAATGTAGGTGCAGATCCAGGTAGGCAGAGAGTAACAGAGACATACTCACACTTTTTTCTTTTTCTTTTTTGTACATAAAATCGAAAATAATTAAATAAATGAATAAAAATGACCTTAAATTAAATAAATTGTAAACTAAACTAAGCTAAATTACTAAAGAGCCTAAAGTATGGAATAAAATAACCTAAACTAACCCTCTTTGTTTTTTTTTTTTTTTTTTTTTTGAAAATAGAAGAGAAGAAAATAAAATAAAATAAAATAAAAAACTAAACTACTTATTAATTAAATGAACAATTACAGTACACAAGAAAAATAAAAATAACATCACTAACTACACAAGTATAATAAAAATAAAAATAAAACCAAAATCTACTAACCAATTAAACTAACCAGAATCACTACGAAGCAATTTAAACTAAACAAATATAGCAAATTAAAAAAAAAAAACTAAATTAAGATTAATGTTAGCACCATGATTTCTGAAGGTTTTTTTTTTTTTTTTTGAAAATAGAAAGAAGAAAATAAAATAAAATAAAATAAAAAATAAACTACTTATTAATTAAATGAACAATTACAGTACAAAGAAAAATAAAATAACATCACTAACTACACAAGTATAATAAAAATAAAAATAAAACCAAAATCTACTAACCAATTAAACTAACCAGAATCACTACGAAGCAATTAAACTAAACAAATATAGCAAATTAAAAAAAAAACAACTAAATTAAGATTAATGTTAGCACCATGATTTCTGAAGGTTTTTTTTTTTTTTTTTTTGCAAAATAGAAAATAGAAAATTAAAAATAAAATAAATAAAATTTGAATTTTTTTAAAATAAAAATTATAAATAAAATAATTGTATATTTATTTATTTAGTTTTAAATTTATTTATGTTTATTTACCTAAGTAAATTAAAAAAAAAATAAATAAAAAAATAAAACAAAACCCAACATTTGTTTTTTATTTTTTAAATTTGGCCGCACTTGGCGCGCACCTGCTTTAATAGCAGAGTGCAACGTCCAATTCTCATAAGTTGCCCGCACGTGCGGCGATTTCAACTCCTCGCGAATTTTTTTTTTTTTTTTTTTTTTTATTTATGAAAATCTGCGTCCCGCACGTGCGGGGCCCAAGCCGCACGTGCGGCTTGGTTGATGCACCAACGCCCGCACCTGCTTTTAAAGCAGGGGGCAAGTTCTTTCAAATTCACAATTGATCATGTGAATTGAACATGTTTTTTTTTTTTTTTTTTTATGTTAAAATGAACAAGTATAACCCCGCCTTTTTTTATTTTATTTTTTTAAAATCAAAACTACGCATTTCTACATTCAATTGACATCCAAAATAAATATAGCACATAAGAAAATAACGGAATGCCCACTAAAGGTATAATCTTCACGCGAAAACCACGGGTACTACTTTTCTCCCTAACTGTATTTGTAACTTTCCCTATTCTCCAACAGGGTGACAGACTAGGTTGATTCGGTATCCAGAATCGAGGCACATAAAGCTACCTCAACCTATGGGGCTGCCATACAGAGTTCAAGCCGAGGTAGTTTTGAAGCAATCTCCACACCCCTGGGTATTTAAACCAGACTCTAGTCTCGGAAATCCCAAACCTTTGTGTTCTAGGCTTTGCCATTCGAACTCTAGTTTCCACCGTTCAGTTGGTCTCCTAGGAACTCACTACAAACACGGTTAGGTGGCTATACCAGACCGTCAGATGCCGTTCGGGCACGGCTAACACCAAAGGAATTACACCTTTAGAGGATTTAAAGTCTCCTAGACGCAAATAAAGCATAACGAGAATAAAGAAAAACAGAATAACATAGAAGGGAAAGAAAAATAAAATAAAAAAAAATAAAAAAAAAAGAAATCAATCTATCACGCATAATAAAATGGGTCCATCAAACCCCTGGGTAAAGGAAAATGATCATTCCTAGTCGAGGAATTTAGTCTCTTATAATCAATGCACACTCGCCACTCAGTAGTGGTTCGTGTGGGGACTAACTCTCCTCCCTCATTCTCAACAACGGTGATGCCCGATTTCTTGGGCACCACTTGTGTGGGACTCACTCACTTGCTATCTGAGATGGGGTATATAATACCCGCATCCAACAATTTTAAAACCTCCTCAACTGACCCATAATATCAAAATTTTCAAACCCAAAATGAGCTAGACAAGCCTCTAAAGGGTCCTCTACAAGAATGGAGGGCAAAGCCTCCTCCACAATCTCATCCACAACATCCACTAATAAGCACTCCTCTCTCTCATGAGGTTGTTGGGATGCTTGGAAAATATTAAGTTTCACTTGCATGTTGCCAAATGAAACTTCCATAACCCCGGTCCGACAATTGATGCATGCATTGGCCGTAGCCAAGAAAGGTCGACCTAAGATCACCGGGATTTGTTTCTTAGAACTGGTTACTGGTTCCATATCTAACACCAAAAAGTCAACAGGGAAGTAGAACCTATCAACCTTAACTAGCACATCCTCAATCATGCCATGTGGCACTCTGAGGGACCGGTCAGCCAATTGAAGAATGATAGTAGTGGGCTTTAACTCGCCAAGCCCAAATTCCTCGTACACAGAGTACGGCAACAAATTGACACTAGCCCCTAAATCTAATAAGGCCCTATCAATGAAATGGTCCCCTATAATGCATGCAATGGTTGGGGCACCTATGTCGTTAAGCTTAGAAGGTGTGTCATTCAACAAGATGGAGCTTACTTGCTCTGTGAGTAGGACCTTTTAGGACACATGTGTCCTAGATTTACGCTTTTGCGTACAAAGGTCCTTCAGAAATTTGGCATATGATGGTACTTGCTTAATCGCCTCCAACAGGGGGAGGTTGATTTTTACCTGTTTAAAGACATCCATCATTGCCTCCATAGATGCCGCATTCTTATTAAAAGGGGACGGTGTATCAAGGCATTGGGAAAGGGTGCCTTAGGCACATATGGAGTGCTAGGGACTAAGTCATCCCTCTTAAGTGTTTCCCCCTCACCCTTGCTCGCATTAGGTGTACCCCGTGGTCACCCTTCCTAACTCTAGTTGCATCAGACGCAACTGACTGAGGCTCTAACTCCCTACCACTTCTCAAAGCAACCACCGCTGCACTTGCTCATGTTGCTTACCATTCCCACCCGAACTCTCTGCCCCGTATTGTCCCTTAGGGTTGGCCACAGTTTGACTTGGTAATTTCCCTCATCTCTCCGATTCATGTTGTTAGCCATTTGACCCAATTGGGTCTCTATCTTGGCAATAGAGTGAGTGTGGGAGTGAACTATCGGTGCTAATCCCTTAAGTTCTGAGAGAACTTCCAACACCTGAGTCTCAAAGGCAGAGTTGCCCTGAGGAACAGGCGGGGGTTGTGGTTGCCGGTACGGTTGTAGGGGTCGATAAGGTTGCGGCGGTTGGTAGGATGATTGGTTGGCAAAATTATTGAAATTCTGCCTTGGTGGTGGAGGATTGTAAGAAGTGCCTTGTGAAGGGGGTCTCCATGAGAAATTAGGGTGATTTCTCCATCCCGGATTATATGTGTTGGAGTATGGGTCATTACCCGGGTTGGAGAATCCTTGAGCCACATTTACATGCTCTTGGACTAACTCCGGAAATTGTGATGCCGAAGGGCACTCACTCAAGTCATGAGCAGGGCTCGCACATATAACACATGCCTCACGGAATTGAGGCTGATCTTGCTGGGTAGGGGCATGTCCCGTAGCTAATAAGTGGTCTATCTTGCGGGATAGTGCCTCTACTTGTTGGGCTAACTCTAAGTTTTGCCCGACCTCATAAATGCCCCCTCTTCTCGGGGCTCCAACTACTGGTTGCCGGACTTGCCGGGCTGCGGAGGCATGGTGAAGGGAATTATCACTTAAGTTCTCAAACAATTGCCATGCCTCGGCATCATTTTTAGACATAAATGTCCCACCACAGGACGAATCCACCATTTGGCGGTGTGGCTCAGTTAAGCCATAATAAAATGTTTGAACAAGTTGCCAATCAGGCACTTGGTGGTGGGGACACTGTTGGAGAAGGTCTCTAAGTCTTTCCCACGTCTCATGGAATTGCTCGCCATCCATTTGAGCAAAGTTTGTGATGGCTCGCCTAAGTTGGTTGGTTTTACCTATGGGAAAGTACTTCTCCAAAAACCGTTGCTGTAATTGGTCCCAAGTTGTGATTGAATTAGCAGGTAAAGAATTTAGCCAGTGTTTGGCTTTATCCTTTAACGAGAATGGAAACAATCGCAACATTAAGGCCTCATTTGTGAAATTCTGGATCCTCACTGTCGAGCAAATTTCCAGAAATTCATTCAAATGCTTATAAGGGTCATCATGAGTTAGTCCATGGAATGATGGGAGCATTTGTATGGTGCTGGACTTAATCTCATAATGAGCAGCAGTGGTGTTGGGCAATTGGATGCATGATGGTGATGTATATGCAGTGGGTGTAAAATAATCCTTAAGAGTCCGGTTAGGCACATTCGGGACATTAGGATCTGCCATCTCTAATGGCTCAATGTATGGATATGAATACTCAAGCCTAGGAACACGGGCAGAAGCCCTAAGTCTCCTAAGGGTCCTTTCTAGTTCAAGGTCCAAACTCCACAATTCAGGGCGACAAGAACGACGCCCGTGCATACACTACCCAAACACACACAACAAGTTCCGACTCTGTGCACTAAGTATGAAAGCAAAATACCAAAGGAGAAATACTCACAGCGGTTTAACGAAAACGCTTTACTCGTCTTGCGGATGCTTGGCGTGTAGACGTTGTCTCCAACCCCCAATTGAGCTTTGACTTTCGTTTTAGCACTTTGGTGCTTTGCTTGTGAGTGTTTGCTTCTGTTTACTCACTTTAGTGCTGCAGTTTATTTTTTAAAGCTCGGCTGCGCTCCGCTTGCACTTCAATGATAGCTCCAATTTCAAACGCTCTGCACACTTAGCAACACCAAAAGCATAAAATCCTAAACTAAAAATTAAAATAAGAATGTAACTTTAAATTAACTAATTTCGCCAGAAGTCCCCGGCAACGGCGCCAAAATTTGATGGGTCGTTGAACACACCAAAATTAAATACTAAACTATACCAAATTCAATTAGAATAATGGCAAGTCCAGGTATCGATCCACAGGGACTATTGTGAAATTAAACTAATTTAATTGTCAAATTCCTAAATTAATTTTGATAAAAAGATTGGTTGTTTATAACCTAATTTAATAACGAATAAATTAAACTAAGGAATTAAATTATTAATAATAAATGAAATTGATTTACTGAATTGGGGAAAAATCCTAGGGTAGAGAATTCACAACTAACCACATAATTAGGGTTTCCAATTGAAATCAATTATGCTATGGTTTGAACGGATTAATGTTTCGCAACTACAAGCTCGAAGCATTTGACAAGAAGATCATCACATTCAATGTACGAGCACGAACCATCTCAAGTAATACGAATCGTTCACTCTAAACTAAGGTAGTGATACGACTCGTTCCTCGTAGCATGGTTCGTCTCATACCTTGAATGTGAAGGAATAGAAAACACATGTATGGATAACATTCAACAATCACAGAAAGTCAAATATTCGAAGGAATAATGAAAATTATATAAAAGAAACTTCTAAAACACCATACAAATGTTCAAACCTTTACATAATTTAAAATCAAAAAGAAAACTAAATAATTACATGGCTAGGGTTTCATCAAAACCCTAGAAAAGGAGACTAGCCACTCATGGAGGAGTGGGAGGAGGAAGATGGAGAAGGAACTACCATGGGAGACATCTTTGAAGCTTCTTGTTCCTTTCTCTTTCCCAAACCCTAGCCTCTCTCTTTAGGTCAAAACAATTTCAGAACCCTAGAAAAGCCTTTTCCTTTTCTTGTTATACTTCTACTCACTTCCAAACAGGTTTAAAACATCAGTTTGACTTTTTCAGAAAAAGTCAAACTCTGTCCAAATTTTGTCTTTTTGCCCATTTTATTCTCCGACGATGTACAACCTGATTGACATTCAACACACATAAAATATACGGTTTGACCAGCAAGTGAAGTTAAGAGACTCTAATTAATGGCCTCAATGATGTACATTTCGGCCTTAATCACACACTCTCACTAAAAGTAATAAAATCTAAATTCAAAAGAATCTCATCATTACTAGTCTTTATAACTTTTTTTTTTTTTTCTTTTCAAAAAAATAGTACAATCTTTTATGCCACAAGTTTGAGGAGTTTTCATTTATCAAGCTATATTTAGGACCAACATAATGATGCAAGATAAATTATTATTATTATTATTTGAGAAATCATTAAATTTTAATTTATACAAACCATCCTAAATAATACTAAGATTAACAAAAGAGGTATTTTCAATAAATTAGACTTTTATTCTAAATTTTGAAAATAACTATCAAGGTTAATTAAGTTTAGACAAATCAATAAATAATTTTTCAAAATTAGAATAAACATAAAACTTTTTTGAACAAAGTCTAAGTAATGATCAATGCCAAAAAATTAAACAATAAGACCCAATAATTTCAATTGGAGTTTTAACATAATTGGTTTGAAAATAATCTTGCACCGTATTAAAAACATGAGTAGTCATTTTCTTTCTTATGAGACTGAAAATCTTGACCAGACTCATTTTCTTTATGTGGCTATTTTTTTATGTCATTTTATAAGCATTCTCCCTTTCTTTTCGGCTCCTTGAATTACAAGATCAATAAATGATATCTCAATTACTTAAGTTTTATCTCTTCTTAAATAAGCATACTAGTCAATTTACTAACTTTCTACTTACTATTCATAAAATTATAGTTAATATAAATGACCCATACTGAAGAGATAAATAATTCAAAATAAATTGCAAGAAAATAAACTTATTCACAAATATTCTTAAATTTTTTAATTGAGCAGTCAAGTTAGACAATTCAATGATATGCTCATACATCTCATTCATACCATCAAACTTTATGTTGGTAAGCTTAACCATAAGTGTCCCAGCAAAAAAATTTATTAACAGTTTGGAAACGTTCTTTAGCATTATCAATTTAAGGAAGTTAAAACTTAATATTTTCTATAATCATTCGCATAAAAATATAAACTTTATTTGTTCTATCCTTTTATACTTTATGAAAAGTCTTTTCTTTCTTATATACTGCTTGAATCATAATAGCAGTAAATTTCTCAAATAGAAACACTACGTCAAAATTCAAGACATCGAAATGAAATTGAACTTATTTTATTTACTTTGAGAAATCTTTTTCATTTAAAATTGAAACAAACAAAGTATACAAATATACCGAAATAAAACTTTAATCAATAATTTATGCTCACTATATTAATGCTAAAAGTAATCAATAATTAACAATTAGTCAAGATAAACACATGTTTAAACAATCACAAATAGTATTACCGTGATCTATCTTTGGGATAATCTAATGGCATACTATTTAACAATTATGGTGATTTTCTTTCACCAATATGACTAGTTGATAAAATATTCATAATTAAGTAGGTCTGTTACCTTTGGGTATTCATTCCAATATCAATTATGAATACTCATCAACTATCATATTCCAATTCAACAATTACTTAGAAGTGGTGCACCTTTGGGCCAATCTAATATCTTTGTAATTAAAGAATTGTGATTTGCAAAGTCATTATTTTTTAATACTTGGGAAGGGTATTAAATTTCAATTATTTGATTTGACATCTATTTGTTATTCTGATTGGGTCACTTTGGCAACTACTAGTCGTATCATAATTTAGATTTCAAATCAAAATAAAAAATTTGCATGGACATTATTGAATAAACAATAATTTATTTACAATTATTCATCATCATAATCATAATGCATATTACTAAATCACAAGAATAATATTAAGACAATAAATATTAACACAATTTATATTCTATATCACATAAAAATATATACTTTTGTACCTCATCAAACCATCTATAAAAATCAAGCTTATACATAATGGTGATAATAACATCATACTGAAATAATTTTTTAGAGGTTACAATTAGATCCATAAATAACAATATGCTTAGTACTATAAAGATCACAATAACACTTTAATGTGCCTCACAGTAAAATTTGATAATATAAAATTCAGCAAAACATGATTAATTCATTATGTAATACGAATATCTTTAGGCATTACTAAATCAAACAATACAATGGACATTATCCACTACACCTTTCCTCATAATAAAAAAAATAATTAAATCATTCATAATATTCAATTATCAAAATATTAATACATTCGGTTTATCATCAAAGAGTTAGCTCTCATTAAATAAATATTATTTATACAATACGCAATCCAATCTAAAGTAGAAACATAAGAGTTGCATATTAAATTTCATATCATTTTCAACAAATTAAAAATGTTGAATCAAGACAATCATAATTGTAATCAAAATTAATTGATATTTACTTAATTAGAAAATCATAATGTTCTGAAACATGGGCTCTGATACCACATGTAAATAATTTTATGGTGTCATGCATATAACAACCATCATAATCCAAAATTGTGAACTATCATGATTTTCACAAATAATAACATAATATGAAAAATAAATAACATACCCGGATCAGTTATGCAAAACCTTCAAGTGATCCAAAATTGATTGAACATAAACCTTATAATAATATTAGTGGAAAAAGGTCTCTCTTTCTTGACCCTTTTTAGAATATATTGAATTCAGAATTATTTTGATGGGTAGTTTGAATGTCCTTTTATAGGTAGAGAGGGGACCAGTTTCCTTATTCAACAATGATTCCACTTTCCCATCAAAGCAGGATACTTGGAAAATACTCTTCTTTATTTACCAATTAATTGTAACAAAAATATGGAATTATAATCATGCCAAATCTCTAATTCATATTACCATATCATGTAGGTCAATATAATGACTAAATAAATAATTTAGTCTTACACATTTCCCATGTGGAAAAGATAATTCGAAATACAATAATGACGGTTAATTAAAGAAAAGAAAGAACCATCAATAATTTGGAAATGTATACAAAACTTACATTAAAAATAGCTCTAATTAACGAGAAGGTTTAAGAAATCTTCCATCTCTATTGGCACATCTATTCCATCTAAAATAACATTACGAAATAAAAATTCTAAGCACAAAAGGTCATCGGTCACTCCAAAAATAGTACATGGTTTCGTTATTAGATCGAAGAACTTAGGAGTATCATTAACCACTACAACATTATTCTCGTTAAATCCAACAGTCATAAGATCTTGATTATGTAAATCCAATATGAACTTCAACAGGCACCTACACAGAAACAATTTCAAAATAAGTTATGGTAAATGACTAAATTTTATTTATCAAAATCTAAATTACTCTATATACAGGTATACTTAATCAAATAACGGGCTTTTTCTCCGAGCTGCAAAAGTAATCCCCTGACAAAAGGAACCTTTTCGTATGAAATCATGGGCCAGTGTCGAGTGTTCAAATATTTCAAATAATTTGTCAAAGTCAGGTCGTACGACTCATATATGATTGAACCACCACTGCCAAGTGAACCGGTTGCCATAAAATGATCGTAGAAAATATCTATGCGTTAAGTGTTTTGAACTATGGAGGACAGCTTGATATATCTTAGAATCATCATAATGCTTAATAACTATCTCGGGTCCCTTGGGAAGGATACTCGAGTTGAGGAGGTTAGTGTCATCATTTGTGAAGTAATTGCAACTAACACTATGACATTGTAAATAAAATGAATGACGTTATAGATATATGTCCATAAACAAGATTCACCAACAACAAAATTTTTTTTTTTTTGCCACTTACCAACATGGCACTCAATTACAGCTCAAAAAATACAAATTTGCAACCAAAAGAAAGAAATAACATAAATTAGTTGGAAAAATTACACCACAATAATATTACCCATCAAACAAAAAGAAAGTAAAATACAATCCTACAGAGAAGCACCCTTTTTTCTAAAGGTAGCTGATTCTAAACAAATTAGAATTCTTGCATCTGTAAACATGCTCAGGCGACCATTTTAATTATTATTCTGAAATATCATCTACCCTCAAATTGATGTGACCCACCCATGATTCATGAAACATGCTCTTTCACAACTCCTAATTACAAATTAACAATGATACAACCAAAACCAGCCAAATTTCCAAAACATGGCATACTTAACTTTTTGGACAAAACATCAAGAACCAACATATATAAAACCTTCATATGCGGATCAAAAAAATAAATAAATAAAAATAAATAAATAAATAAAACCTTCATATCTGAATCTTTCCCTTTAAATTTAAATTATGATATGATATTAGAAATCTAACCAGCATTTCAAACTTTCTACATTAACCTAATCATGGAGACAATCTTGCCTTTTAAAAAGTCTTTCTAACACACAGAAAAAGAAAGGTAAAAGTTTCATCAATTTTTGACAAAAAATCGCAAGATCAATTCCTTTTAACTTTGAAAAAATAAAGAACATTAACAAGAGAACTAGAGAGCTTCAGGGCGTTGTTTCAAATACAGAATCAGGGAGTGCCATCAAAACAAACAAAAAAAGAAACCATTATACTGTAAGTTTTTTTGTATATTCAACTTGTATTTCAATTACATCAGGACCGTAGTTTATATAATCCTAACACCCAAACCAAAAAGGAAATACAGAACCATGCCTAACATATACACAATCATGCCTAATATATATATATACACAATCATCCCTAATATATATACAAAAGAAAGCAAGATAGAGCCAGACTGGAGGTCCTGGCAGACAAAGTGACAATCAATCTCAATGTGCTTCGTGTATTCATGGAAAACAGTGTTATAGGCAACCTGAATAGCACCGCGGTTGTCACAGTGGAGAGACATTAGAGAGGACTAAGGAACGCCCAAGGTAGAGAGAAGACAAAGAAGCCAGACAACCTCAGCAGTAGCATGAGCCATAGCACGGTACTCAGCTTCAGCAGTAGAATGGTAAACAGCAGTTTGTTTCATGTTTTTCCAAGAAATCAAGGAATCACCAAGAAACAGAAAGAAACTAAAAGTGAATTTATGATCAGTAACATCACCAGTCCAATTAGCATCAGCATAAGCCACCAAATCCAAGGAAGAAGTAGAAGACAACAACAAGCCTTGGAAGATAGTACCGCGGAGATAAGGAAGAATCCAAACCAGAGCAGCCCAATGCGAAGAACGAGGAGTAGAAACGAACTAGCTAACCATATGAACAACATAGGCAAGATTAGGGTGAGTAACGATCAGATAGACTAAGCAGCCCACAAGCTCGTGATACAAAGTAAGATCATCCAGTGGGACACCATCAGTAGTGTTAAGCTTCACATTAAGCTCAATGGGGGTATAAAAAATCTTAGTGTCAGTAAGACTGTCATGGTGAATAAACTTATTGGCATACTTGGCCTGAGACAGAAAGTAACCCTTGGGAGAAGAAGCTATCTCAATACCAAGAAAAAACCGCAATGGCCCCAGATCCTTCATTTCAAAAGTGCAGAAGAGATGCTACTTGACCTTAGAGATAGCAAGAGTGTCAGAGCCAGTAATGATCATATGATCCATATACAGTAATAAGGCAACAAAACTAGCAGACGTGTGGAGGAGAAACAAGGCAGAGTCTTGGTCACGCAGATGAAACCCAAGCTTAGTAACAACTGTCTAAAAGCGATCATACCAAGCACGAGGAGATTGCTTCAAACCATATAGAGCACGTCGAAGATGACAAACAAGTCCAGAGAAATAAGGAAGACCATGGGGAGGACGCATGTTAACCTATTCAGTGAGATTGCCATTAAGAAAAGCATTCATAACATCCATCTGATAAAGAAGCCAATGACGAACAGTAGCAACAGAGATTAAAGTATGAACAATAGTCATCTTGGCAACAGGGGCAAATGTCTTCTCATAATCAATACCATACTCTTGTGAGAAACCTTGGGTAACCAGGCAAGCTTTGTAGCACTCAAGAGAATCATCAGGGTGAGTCTTGACTTTGTAATCCCACATGCAACTAACCAAATTCTTACCAGCTAGCAAACGAACCAACTCTCAAGTACTAGTTTTTTGAAAAGCAGACAACTCATCACCTATAGCTTGAATCCAATGGGGATCCTGAAAGGCCTCCTTGTAAGACTGAGGTTCTGAAAAAGAATGAATAGTAGACAAAAAAGTATGATAGGAAGCAAAAAAAAAACATGTATTAGACCAACCCAAACTGTTTGGAGGATGACGCGCTCGAGTAAGATATCAGTGTGCAGCAGGATTAGAGTGGTCAGAAACAGGAGGATCAGTAGTAGGAGTAGAGACAACTGGTAGAGGAAGAGCTTGGTGACAAGAATAAACTAACAACGGAGGAGGAGGAGAAGGAGCAAGTTGAGGAAAAGGAGGAGAAAATGGAGTAAGGTCATAGGGAACAGTGGAGATGTACTTATTAAGAGGGACCTCAGAGGGAGATGGATCAATGTGAACCAAATCCTATTTGGAAACTGGAGTATTGATAGGAGGAAGCTGAAAGTAATGCAGAAGTTTGAAAAAAGAAACATGACGGGAGACGTAAAGATGATGAGGAATAGGGTTGTAACACCGATAGCCTTTTTGAGTAAGACTATAACCCAAAAGACATGTAGGACAGACTAGGCACTAAGTTTGGTTTGATCTTTATAGGAAAGAAGGACAAAATAAGCAGACCCAAACACACGAAGGAGGAACCCAAGTCATAAGATAAACCCAAGTATAACGAGTGCAATCATCAACAAAAGACACATTGTATGAGGAACCCCTTTTAGTGAGAACAAGAGACGGTCCCTAGACATCAGTATGCACAAGAGAAAATAGAGAAACAGAAATTGAAGTACTTTTTTTAAAAGGTAAAGCTGACATTTTGGCAAGTTTACACCCCCGACATTCATTAATTTCACTAGGAGAAACTTTACCCAATAATCCAGACTGAGCTAAAGATCGTAAGCAGTCAACAGACAAATGACCTAGGCGAGAATGCCATAAGTAAAACTGACTCGACTGAGAATCTAACTAAAATGAGGAAAAAGCAAATAGAGAGGTGGATAGAGGGAGATGCAAGCTTTCTACCACATAGAGATCTCCAACTCAACGATCGGTCCCAATGTGCTTTTTGGACACTCGATCCTGCACACAACAGACAGAAGAGGAAAATATAACATCAAAACCAGAAGTATCAAGTTGACTGATAGATAATAAATTGACAGATAGTTAAGGAATATAAAGAACAGAGAGAATAGTAACAACAGACATATCAGAGGGTAAGACAGACCCAACAAATAAAACAGGCATACCAGACCCATTAGCAGTATTAACAGTAATAGCAGAGAGAGGTAGGAGACAGTTTTGAAGTAGGGAAAGGTGAAGAGTCAGATGATGAGAGGCACCAGAGTCAAAAAGTCAGACAGAAGAGAAAAATATAACATCAAAACTAGAAATATCAAGTTGACTGATAGATAATAAACTGACAGATAGTTGAGGACATAAATAACAAAGAGAATAGTAACAACAGACATGACAGAGGGTAAGATAGACCCAACAGATAGAACAGGCATATCAGACCCATTAGTAGTATTAACAGTAATAAGAGAGAGAGAGGAGGGAGACAGTTTTGAAGTAAGGAAAGGTGGAGAGTCATATGATGAGAGGCACCAGAGTCAAAAAGTCAGACAGAAGAGGAGATTCCTGAAAAGGACCCAAACAAACCTGACTGAAAAGAGGTGAGAGTAAGGCAGATGAGGATGCTGGGAGGTGGACAGGAGATGCTGAAGCTAAGCTATCTGGGCTCACAAGGATGCTAGTCAAGATCAGAAGCCGAAGCAGTTGTAGTATAACTAGCAGGAGGTCGAAACTATGTATGATGCGGTTGAGAAGACTGAGCAGACTGACGTCTCTTCTTGGGACAGTTGTACTTCCAATGGCTCTTCTGATGGCAAAAGCACACTCATCAAAGGCTAGTGGCCTCTTTTTGGGCTGCGCATTGCCCTAAAGCTGATGAGGTGGTGGGGTCGACAACACAATAGGCTGAGTAGGAGCTAAGAAGACATATGGAGACAGAGTCTGACTGGCTGTCTTAAGATGGTTTCCTCAGAAAAGTGCTCACGAACAATAGCATCCACAGAGCGGAGAAGAGACCGATGAGGATGCCATAATGAATAGCCTCATATTGAGGGTAGAGAGCCGTTAAGAACTGCACTAAACGACCTTGCTCCCGAAACTCAACATAAGCATTTGGGGCTTTGAGGCTAGATTGTTTCATGAGAGCCAACTGATCCCAGAGACCTGTTATTTCAATATAGAAGTCTTGAATATATTGATCCCGTTGACGAGCACTCTGAATAGCTGTTTCCCACTAATACCGTTTGGCAAAGTTGGACAATTGATACACTTAATAAATAGTCCTACATTCACTGTATTTGGAAAATATCATTTCAATATGATTATTCACAAAATTATGAAACCAAGTCAGAACTTGGGCATCATCACAATCTCAAATGTCACAGGAAGTCAGATATCCTTCTTGTTTCGGGTCCAATGGACGAGGAACAGAACCAGAAACATAGCCCCATTTTTTCTGATCAAGAAGAAAATTCTTCATAACACTAGCCCGATAAGCATAATTGGCACTAGTAAGTTTATATCTGATGGCTTGGATTTTGGTGTTCGTCATTATAATAGAGCAGGGATAGATTAAAGAGAGAATTAATTGGCTAGAGAATAATAAGCCGAGACAGACTGAAAACAAATAAATGAACACAAAGAGAGAGATTGAGAGAGAAATATAAGAACAGAGAGAGAGAGAGAGAGAGAGAGAGAGAGAGAGAGAGAGAGACAAAAAGCCCTTGCGATCAAGTCAGAGGCCAACAGGCTCGACGAACCACGATGATCGATGATGCAAGGAGCTTCGACCGACAACCAGGTCTGAGGGAAAGAGAGAGGTCGCGAACCAGATAGAGCCAAGGAGAAGACTCACGACTGACGATAGATGAAGCAAAGAGCTTCGATCAACAACCAGGTCTGAGAGGAAAGAGATCGACAGCGCTAGGGTTTCTCAACCTGCTCTGATACCATGTAAGTTTTTTGTATATTCAACTTGTATTTCAATTACATCAAGACCGTAGTTTATATAACCCTAACGCCTAAACCAAAAAGGAAATACAGAACCATGCCTAATATATACACAGTCATCCCTAATATATACACAATCATGCCTATATACGATTATATTCTCACAATTATTCTTTAAACCAAAACAATTCTTGAAAATAAATCATTCTTTAAGTGAAATCATAATGTTGCATGTCTTAGATCAATATAAACGAATTCTATATATATGTACATTATTCGTGATTTTACCTGTGTTTTTATTGGGATTCTACAATTCAACCGAAAGAGAAAACAGAAAGGAGAAATTTACTGTGAGCGACGGGAATGGAAGACGAGAGAGAGAGAGAGAGAGAGAGAGAGAGAGAGAGAGCAAAGAGAAATGGAGTCCAGTAATCAGATATAATTTTGTATTTTAATGCTACGATTATGAGAAAAATTTCAAGAAGATTTTTTTATTATTTTATTAGTGTGTGGTGTTTTATTTTAGGTGTAATTCAAAGGTGTTTTAATGCTAGGATCATGAAAAAAATTTCAGGAATATTTTTTATTGTTTGATTAGTGTAAGATATTTTTATTTATGTGTAATTTAAAGGTGCAGAATTTTCATGAAGTATTCCATAATATCTTTTTCATAATTCCTAACATTATTCAAAATGTAATTCTAACCAATTATAGCGACACCCAGTACACTTCAAATTTCTATATTATGTTTTTTAAGAAATTTTAAATTTAATAAAAAAGGTCTTGCTTCAATTACAAATTTGGGCCAAATTAAACCCGATTAAGGACCATGAGTCCATGGTTAGAATAAACGAAGCAAATGGGTTGATTTGGTCGGGTCAAGATGAGTTATGTATTTAAAATAATTTAATATAAACTTGCTCATTTAATAAATAAATGGGTCATTAATTTTATCTTCTTTCTTTTTTTCTTTTTCTTTTTCTTGACAACAGCTGCGATAACGGTGGAGGTGACGGTAGTGATGGTAGATGAGGGGGTGGTGAAGAGATAATTTAAAATATAATAAAGACAGTTAAATAAAGAAAAGAAAGAACCATCAATAATTTGGAAATGTATAAAAAAAAACTACATTAAAAATACCTCCAATTAACGAGAAAGTTTAAGAAATCTTCCAGCTCTGTTGGCACATCCATTCCATCCAAAATAACATTACGAACTAAAAATTCTAAGCACAAAAGGTCATCGGTCACTCCAGAAATTGAACATGGTTTGGTTATTAGATCGAAGAACTTAGGAGTATCATTAACCACTACAACATTATTCTCGTTAAATCCAGTAGTCACAAGATCTTGATTATGTAAATCTAATATGAACTTCAACAGGCACCTACAAAGGAACAATTTCAAATTAAGTTATAATTAATGCCTAAATTTTATTTATCAAAATCTAAATTACATTATATACAGGTCTACCAAATCAATTAACAGGCTTTTTCTCCGAGCTGCAAATGTAATCCCCTGACGAAAGGAACCTTGTCATATGAAATCATAGGCCAGCGTCGAGTATTCAAATATTTCAAATAGTCTGTCAAAGTCATGTCGTACGACTCATATATGATCGAACAACCACTGCCAAGTGAACTGTTGCCAAAAAATGATCACAGAAAATATTTATGCATTAAGTGTTTTGAACTATAGAGGATAGCTTGATATATCTTGAAATCATCGTAACGCTTAATAACTATCTCAGGTCCCTTGGAAAGGATACTTGGGCTAACAAGGTTAGTGTCATCATCTGTGAAATAATTGCAACTAACAATGTGACGCTGTAAATAAAATGAATGACGTTATAGATACATGTCCATAAACAAGATTCACCAACAACCAAAAAAAAAAAAAATTTGTCACTTACCAACATTGCACTTAATTACAACTCAAAAAATACAAATTTGCAACCAAAAGAAAGAAATAACATAAATTAGTTAAAAAAATTACACTACAATAATATTACCCATCAAACAAAAAGAAAGTAAATTACAATCCTGCAGAGAAGCACCCTTTTCCTAAAGGTAGCAGATTCTAAACAAATTAGAATTCTTGCATTTGTAAGCATGCTCAACTGACCATTTTAATTATAATTCTAAAATATCATCTACCCTCAAATTGATGTGACCCATCCATGATTCATGAAACATGCTCTTTCACAACTCCTAATTACAAATTGACAATGATACAACCAAAACTCGCCAAATTTCCAAAACATGGCATACTTAACTTTTTGGACAAAACATCAAGAACTAACATATATAAAACCTTCATATGCGGATCAAAAAAATAAAAATAAAAAAACAAAACAAAACTAAAAAACCTTAATATCTGAATCTTTCCTTTTAAATTCAAATTATGATGTGATATTAGAAATCTAACTAGCATTTCAAACTCTCTACATTGACCTAATCATGGAGACAATCTTGCCTTTTAAAAAGTCTTTCTAACGCAGAAAAAGAAAGGTAAAAGTTTCATCCAATTTTGACAAAAAAATTCTAAGATCAATTCCTTTAACTTTGAAAAAATAATGAACATTAACAAGAGAACTAGAGAGTTTGAGGGTTCTGTTTCAAATACAAAATCAGGGAGTGCCATCAAAACAAACAGAAAAAGAAACCATTATACTACAAGTTCTATGTATATTCAACTTGTATTTCAATTACGTCAAGACCGTAGTTTATATAACCCTAATGCCTAAACCAAAAAAGAAAAACAGAACCATGCCTAATATATACACAATTATCTCTAATATATACACAAGTAGGGCTGCAAACGAACCGAGCCGAGCCGAGTTTTGCTGAGCTCGAGCTTGGCTTATTTACTTGTCGAGCTCGTTTATTGAGCTCGAGCTCGGCTCGATAAGAAATTGGGCTCGAGCTTGGCTCAGCTCGTTAACATTAATGAAACTCGAGTTCGGCTCGGCTCGACTCAATAATTTTTTTAATATTATTTATATTATTTAAATAAAAATATTTAATAAAAAATATTATTTATTATTTAATAAATAAATAATGTATTTATACAATTATTTATATATATTTATATATTATTTATATTATTTAATATAAATAATATATTTATTTATAATCTAAATAAAGATAAACGAGCCGAGCTTGACGAGCCGAGCTCGTGCGAGCTCGAGCTCGGCTCGTTTACTAAACGAGCCGAGCCGAGCCGAGCCGCGCTTGTTTATGAACAGCTCGGTTCATTTGTAGCCCTATACACAAGCATGCCTATAAATGATTATATTCTCTCATCCCTGCTCAAACTTAAGGTGTTTTAGCCAAAAACAAGGAGAATCTTGGTGAAGAAGTCAACATGCTGTAGAGCCGAAGGGACAAAAGAAAGCAAGATAAAGCCAGACTGGAGGAGCTGATGGACGAAGTGACAATCAATCTCAATGTGTTTCGTGTGTTCATGGAAAACAGTGTTATGGGCAATCTAAATAGTACCGCGGTTGTCACAATAGAGATACGTTGGAGAGGACTGAGGAACGCCCTAGGCAGAGAGGAGACAACAAAGCCAGACAACCTCAGCTGTAGCATGAGCCATAGCACGGTACTCAGCTTCGGTAGTAGAATGGGCAAGAAGAGTTTGTTTCTTGTTTTTGTAAGAAATCAATGAATCACCAAGAAACAGACAGAAACCAAAAGTGGACTTACGATCAGTAACATCACTAGCCTAATAGCATCGGCATAAGCCACCAAATCCAAGGAAGAAATAGAAGACAACAACAAGCCTTGGAAGATAGTACCTCAGAGATAACGAAGAAACCGAATCAAAGTAGCCCAATACGGAGAACGAGAAGTAGAAATGAACTGGCTAACTACATGACAGCATAGGCAAGATCATGATGAGTAATGATCAGATAGATTAAGCAGCCCACAAGCTCGCGATACAAAGTAGGATCATCGAATAGGACACCATCAGTAGTGTTAAGTTTCACATTAAGCTCAATGGGGGTATCAGAAATCTTAGTGTCAGTAAGATTGGCACGGTGAATAACCTTATTGGCATACTTGGCCTGAGATAGAAAGTAGCCATTGGGAGAAGAAACTACCTCAATACCGAGAAAATACCGTAATGGTCCTAGATCTTTCATTTCAAAAGTGCAGAAGAGATGTTGCTTGACCTCAGAGATAGTAGGAGTGTTAGACCCAGTAATGATCATATCATCCATATACAGTAATAAGGCAACAAAACTAGTAGAGGTGTGAAGAAGAAATAAAGCAGAGTCTTGGTCACACGGATGAAACCCAAGCTCAATAACAGCTATTTGAAAGCAGTCATACCAAGCACAAGGAGATTGCTTCAAGCCATACGGAGCACGCCGAAGACGACAAACAAGTCCTGAGGAATGAGGAAGACCAGAAGGAAGATGCATGTAAACCTCTTTAGTGAGATGGCCATTAAGAAAAGCATTCTTAACATCCATCTGATAAAGAGGCCAATGACGAACAGCAACAATAGATATCAAAGTACGAACAGTAGTCATCTTGGCAACAGGGGCAAATGTCTTCTCATAATCAATACCATACTCTTGTGAGAAACCTTTGGCAACCAAGCGAGCTTTGTAACACTCAAGAGAATCATCAGAGTGAGTCTTGACTTTGTAGACCCATTTGCAACCAACCAAATTCTTACCAACAGGAAAAGGAACCAACTCCCAAGTACTAGTTTTCTGTAAAGCAGACAACTCATCCTCCATAGCTTGAATCCAATGAGGATCCTGACAGGCCTTCTTGTAAGATTGAGGTTTTGAAAAAGAATGAATAGTAGACAAAAAAGTATGATAGAAAGCAGAAAAACATGTATTAGACCAACCCAACCTGTTTGGAGGATAACGCGCTCGAGTAGGATATCGGTGTGCAGTAGGATTAGATTCGTTAGAAGCAGGAGGATCAGTAGTAGGAGTAGAGCCAACTGGTGGAGGAAGAGCTTGGCAATGAGAATAAACTAACAGCGGAGGAGGAGGAGAATGAGCATGTTGAGGAGAAGGAGAAGAAAATGGAGTAAGATCATGGGGAACAGTAGAGATATACTCATCAAGAAGGACCTCAGAAGGAATGGATCAATGTTAACCAAATCCTCTTTGTAGTGATAGGAGGAAGCTGAAAGTAAGGTAGACGTTCGAGAAAATAAACATGACGGGAGACGTAAAGACGACGAGAAATAGGGTCGTAACACCGATAGCCTTTCTGAATAAGACTATAACCCAAAAGACACATAGGACAGACTAAGCACTAAGTTTCGTCCGATCTTTAAAGGAAAGAAGGACAAAACAAGGAGACACAAACACACGAAGGAGGGAGTAATTGGGAAGTTAAGAGAACAGAGCCTCATAAAGAGACCGACTAGAAAGAAAGGAAGTAGGCATGCGGTTAAGTAGAAAAGCAATAATAAGAACTGCCTCTCCTCAAAACGAAGCTGGAACTGAGGCAGAAATAAGAAGAGACCTAGTTGTCTCAAGGAGATGACAATGTTCTCGGCTCGACCATTTTTAGCAGGTGTATTAGTACAAGAAGTTTGGTGAATGGTACCCAAATTGGCCAAATACTCATAGAACTTAGTTTTAAAATACTCCCCACCCAAGTCAGATCATAACAATTTAATGGTAGCCCCAAACTGTTTAGTCATCATAGATTGAAATGTACACGACATATTTGGTAGAAGTCAGATTTATGAGTCATAAGATAAACCCAAGTATAATGGATGTAATTATCAACAAAAGACACATAGTATGAGAAACCCCTTTTAGTGAGAACAGGAGAGGCTCCCCAGACATCAGTATGCACAAGAGAAAATAGAGAAACAAAAACTGAAGTACTTTTATTAAAAGGTAAAGTTGACATTTTGGCAAGTTTACACCCTCGACATTCATCAATTTGACTAGGAGAAACTTTACCCAATAATCCTGATTGAGCTAAATACCGTAAGCAGTCAACAGACAAATGACCTAGATGAGAATGCCATAAGTAAAACTGGCTCGACTAAGAATCTAACTGAGATGAGAAAAAAACAACTAGAGAGATGGATATAGAGAGATGCAAACTTTCTACCACGTAGATCTCCAACTCTACGATCGGTCCCAATATGCTTTTTGGACACTCAATCCAGCACACAACAGACAGAAGAGGAAAATATAATATCAAAACTAGAAGTATCAAGTCACTGATAGCTAAAAAATTGACAGATAGTTGAAGAACATAAAGAACAAAGAGAATAATAACAACAGACTTGGTAAATGGTAAGACAGACCCCTAGATAGAACAGGCATACTCAACCCATTAGCAGTATTAACAGTAATATGAGAGGGATGGGGGATATAGTTTTGAAGTAAGGAAAGGTGATGAGTCATATGATGAGAGACACTAGAGTCAAAAAGTCAGACAGAAGAGGAGATACCTGAAGAGGACCCAAACAAACCTGACTGAAAAGAGGTGAGAGTAGAGGCAGATGAAGATGGCTGGGAGGTGGACAGGAGATGCTGAAGCTGAGCCATCTAGGCACGCAAAGAGGTCAAGTTAAGATCAGAAGCCGGAGCGGATACAGTATAAGTAGCAGAAGGTCGAAATTGTGTCTGTGGCGGCTGAGAAGACTGAGCAGACTGACGTCCCTTCTTGGGATAGTTGTATTTCTAATGGCCCTTCTGATGGAAAAAAGCACACTCATTAGAGGCTAGTGGCCCTTTCTTGGGCTTCGCATTGCCCTGAAGCTGATGATGTGGTGGGGTCGACAATAAAGGAGGCTGAGTAAGAGCCAAGAAGACATATGGAGACAGAGTCTAACTGGCAGTCTTAAGACGCGTTTCCTCGGAGAGGAGCTCACGAACAATAGCATCCACAGAGGGAAGAGGAGACCGATGAAAGATGCCACCACGAATAGCCTCATACTGAGGAGAGATAGTCGTTAAGAACTGCACTAACTGATTTTGCTCCCGCAACTCAACATTAGCTTCTGGGGCCTTGAGGCTAGATGGTTCCATGAGAGCCAACTGATCCTAGAGACCTGTTTTCTCAATGTAGAAGTCCTAAATAAATTGATCCCGCTAACGAGCACTTTGAATAGCTATTTCCAACTCATACCGTTTGGCAAAGTTGGATAACTGATACACACTTAATAAATAGTCCCACACTCATTAGCAGTACTGTATTTAGAAAACATCATTTCGATACGATCATCTATAGAATTATTAAGCCAGGTCAGAACTTGGACATTATGACAATCCCAAGTGTTACAGGAAGTCAAATATCCTTCTTATTTCGGGTCCAATGGACGAGGAATAGAACCTGAAACATAGCCCCACTTTTTTTGACCAAGAAAAAAATTCTTCATAACACTAGCCCAATAAGCATAATTGGCACCAATAAGTTTACATCTGATGTCTTGGATTTTGGTGTCCGTCATTATTATAGAGCAGGGATATATTAAAGAGAGAATTAATAGGTCAAAGAGTAATAAGCCGAGAGAGACTAAAAACAAACAAATGAACATAGAGAGAGAGTCTGAGAGAGAAATTTACGAATAGAGAGAGAGAGAGAGAGAGAGAGAGAGAGATGAAAAGCCCTTGTGATCAAGTCAGAGGCCAACAGACTCGATGAACCACGATGATTGACGATGCAAGGAGCTTCAACTGACAACCAAGATTGAGGGAAATAGAGAGGTTGTGAACCAGATAGAGCCAAGGAGAAACCTCACGACTGACGATAGATGAAGCAAAGAGCTTTGATAAAAAACCAGGTCTGAGAGGAAAGAGATCGACAGCGCTAGGGTTTCTCAACCTACTCTGATACCATGTCAGTTTTCTGTATATTCAACTTGTATTTCAATTACATCAAGACCGTAGTTTATATAACCCTAATGCCTAAACCAAAAAGGAAATACAGAACCATGCCTAATATATACACAATCATCCCTAATATATACACAATCATGCCTATATACGATTATATTCTCACAATTATTCTGTAAACCATAACAGTTCTTAAAAATAACTCATTCTTTAAGTGAAATCATAATGTTGCATGTCATAGATCAATATAAACGAATTTCTTTATATATGTACATTATTCACAATTTTATTAGTGTTTTTATTGGGATTCTGCAATTCAACTGACAGAGAAGACAGAAAGGAGAAATTTACTGTGAGTGACGGGGATGGAAGATGAGAGAGAGAGAGAGAGAGAGAGGGGGGAGCGCGAAGAGAAATGGAGTCTAGTAACGGATATAATTTTGTATTTTAATGGTATGATTATGAGAAAAATTTCAGGAAGAATTTTTATTATTTTATTAGTTTATGGTGTTTTATTTTAGGTGTAATTCTAAGGTGCTTTAATGCTAAGATCATAAAAAAAAAATTCAGGAAGATTTTCTATTGTTTGATTAGTGTATGATATTTTATTTTATGTGTAATTTAAAGGTCTAGAATTTTCATGAAGTATTCCATAATATCTTTTTCATAATTCCGAACATTATTCAAAATGTGATTCTAACCAATTATAGCGACACCCAGTACACTTCAAATTTTTATATTATATTTTTTAATAAATTTTTAATTTAATAAAAAAGGTCTTACTTCAATTACAAATTTGGGCCAAATTAAACCCGATTAAGGACCATGTGTCCATGGTTAGAATAGATGAAGCAAATGGGTCGATTTGGTCGGGTCAAGACAACTTGTGTATTTAAAATAATTTAATATAAACTCGCTCATTTAATAAATAAATGGGTCATTAATTTTGTCTTCTTTTTTTTTTCTTTTTTTTTCCCCCCAACAACAACGGCGATAATGGTGGTGGTGGTGGTAATGGTTGTGATGGTAGATGAGGGGGTGGTGGAAAAGATAATTTGAAATATAATAATGACGGTTAAATAAAGAAAAGAAAGAACCATCAATAATTTGGAAATGTATAAAAAAAACTACATTAAAAATACCTCCAATTAACGAGAAGGTTTAAGAAATCTTTCATCTCTGTTGGCACATCCATTCCATCCAAAATAACATTACGAACTAAAAATTCTAAGCACAAAAGGTCATCGGTCACTCCAAAAATTGTACATGGTTTGGTTATTAGATCGAAAAACTTTACAGTATCATTAACCACTACAACATTATTCTCGTTAAATCCAGCAGTCACAAGATCTTGATTATGTAAATCCAATATGAACTTCAACAGGCACCTACAAAGAAACAATTTCAAATTAAGTTATGCTAAATGCCTAAATTTTATTTATCAAAATCTAAATTACATTATATACAGGTATACCTAATCAAATAACGGGCTTTTTCTCCAAGCTACAAATGTAATCCCCTGACGAAAGGAACCTTGTCGTATGAAATCATGGGCCAGCGTCGAGTGTTCAAATATTTCAAATAGTATGTCAAAGTCATGTCGTACGACTCATATATGATCGAACTACCACTGCCAAGTGAACTATCGCCATAAAATGATCGTAGAAAATATCTATGTGTTAAGTGTTTTGAACTATGGAGGACAACTTGATATATCCTGAAATTATCATAACGCTTAATAACTATCTCGGGTCCCTTGGGAAGGATACTCGGGCTAAGAAGGTTAGTGTCATCATCTGTGAAGTACTTGCAACTAACAATGTGACGCTATAAATAAAATGTATCACGTTATAGATACATGTCTATAAACAAGATTCACTAACAAAAAAAAAAAAAAAAAATTTGCCACTTACCAACATTGCACTCAATTATAGCTCAAAAAATACAAATCTTCAACCAAAGAAAGAAATAACATAAATTAGTTGGAAAAATTACACCACAATAATATTACCCATCAAACAAAAGGAAAGTAAAATACAATCCTGCAGAGAAGCACCCTTTTTCCTAAAGGTAGCAGATTCTAAACAAATTAGAATTTTTGCATCTGTAAACATGCTTAGGCGACCATTTTAATTATAATTCTGAAATATCATCTATCCTCAAATTGATGTGAGCCACCCATGATTCATGAAATATGCTCTTTCACAACTCCTAATTACAAGTTGACAATGACACACCCAAAACACGCCGAATTTCCAAAACAAGGCATACTTAACTTTTTGGACAAAACATCAAGAACCAACATATATAAAACCTTCATATACGGATCAAATAAATAAATAAAAATAAAACCTTGATATCTAAATCTTTCCCTTTAAATTCAATATGATATTAGAAATCTAACCAGCATTTTAAGCTCTCTACATTAACCTAATCATGGAGACAATCTTGCCTTTTAAAAAGTCTTTCTAACACACAGAAAAAGAAAGGTAAAAGTTTCATCCAATTTTGACAAAAAAATCCCAAGATCAATTCCTTTTAACTTTGAAAAAATAAAGAACATTAACAATAGAACTAGAGAGCTCGAGGGCTCTGTTTTAAATACAGAATCAGGTAGTGCCATCAAAACAAACAGAAAAAGAAACCATTATACTGTAAGTTTTCTGTATATTCAACTTGTATTTCAATTACATCAAGACCGTAGTTTATATAACCCTAACGCCTAAACCAAAAAGGAAATATAGAAACATGCCTAATATATACACAATCAGTGGTGGAGCTAGGAAATTAGGTTAGAGGGGGCACTTATTAATTATAATTTTTTATTTAAAAAAAAGCATGAGCAACATTAAGATAATTATAATTTTATGAGATAAATTTAAACATAAAAAAATTACATATTCATTATTAATAAGAACAAATCAAAATTCTATAATAGCGTGGAATAGCTTGGTTTGGGATGATGATGTAAGTTTGCAATTTTAGTACAAAAAATTATGGATCAAAATTCTTAATTTTAAAAAATAAAAACACATCATTTATAGCACAAATTATTATAAAATCTATTTAATTTTCGTTTGACAGAAAAATATTAAAGAGATGGCATTACTTATAAATGATGTGTTTTGAATGAAAATTATTAAACAGTCTTAGAGTACCATATGGCGTTACCTACGTGATGCTCAAAGCATAGAAAATCACAAATCACACTAAATGGTATGTCAACTACTTGAAAATAATGAATTCATTATATCCAATTTATAATATTTTTCGCTACACTATTGATTTAAACTACTATATAAATAATACCACATAATGTCCCTAAGCATCAAATAACTACTTGTTGTGAACAATATAATAAATCCTTAGCCAAAGAACATGTTAAGAAAAAAAAAGAGAATACATTTTATACATGGTAATAACCAAAAAAAAAAAAACATTAAAAACTAAGGGGGGGCACTTGACCCCCCTGGCCTTATGCTGCCTCCGCCCCTGTACACAATCATGCCTAATATATATATATATATAAACACAATCATCCCTAATATATACACAAGCATGCCTATATACGATTATATTCTCTCAACCCCGCTTAAACTTAAGGTGTTTTAGCCAAAACATGAAGAGTTTGTTAAGAAGAAACTGAAAACGAGTAGTGGTGTGAATCTTGGTGAAGAAGTCAACAAGCTGTAAAGCCAAATGGACAAAAGAAAGTAAGATAGAGCCAGACTGGAGGTGCTGACGGACGAAGTAACAATCAATCTCAATGTACTTCATGCGTTCATGGAAAACAGTGTTATGGGCAATCTGAATAGCACTGCTGTTGTCACAGTGGAGAGACGTCGGAGAGGACTGCAGAATGCCCAAGGCGGAGAGGAGACAACGAAGATAGACAATCTTAGCAGTAGCATGAGCCATAGCACGGTATTCAGCTTCGGCAGTAGAATGGGCAATAACAGTTTGTTTCTTATTTTTCCAAGAAATCACCAAAAAACAGATAGAAACAAGAAGTAGACTTACAATCAGTAACATCACCAACTCAATTAGTATCAACATAAGCCACCAAATCTAAGGAAAAGTAGAAGACAACAACAAGCCTTGAAAGATAGTATCGCAAAAATAACGAAGAATCCGAACCAAAGCAGCCTAGTACAGAGAACGAGGAGCAGAAACGAACTAGCTAACCACATGAATAACATAGGCAAGATCATGGCGAGTAACAGTCAGATAGACTAAGCAGCCCACAAGCTCGCGATACAAAATTAGATCATCCAGTGGGACACCATTAGTAGTGTTAAGCTTCACATTAAGCTCAATGGGGGTATCAAAAATCTTAGTGTTAGTAGGACTGGCATGGTGAATAACCTCATTGGTCAATGACGAACTACAGCAACAGATATCAAAGTATGAATAGTAGTCATCTTGGCAACAGAGGCAAATGTCTCCTCATAATCAATACCATATTTCTATGAGAAACTTTTGGCAACCAGGCGAGCTTTGTAGCACTCAAGAAAACCATCAGAGTCAGTCTTGACTTTGTAGACCCATTTGCAACCAACCAAATTTTTACCAGCAGGCAAATGAACTAACTCCCAAGTACTAATTTTTTGTAAAGTAGACAACTCATCCTCTATAGCTTGAATCCAATGGGGATCCTGACAGGCCTCCTTGTAAGACTATGGTTCTGAAAAAGAATAAATAGTAAACAAAAAAGTACAATAGGAAGCCAAAAAAAAATGTATTAAACCAACCCAACTTGTTTGGTGGATGATGTGCTCAAGTAGGATATCGGTGTGTAGCAGGATCAGAGTCGTCAGAGGTAGCAAGATCAAGCGTAGGAATAGAGACAACTAGTGGAGGAAGAGCTTGGTGACGAGAATAAACTAACAATGGAGAACGATGAGAAGGAACAGGCTGGGGAGAATGCAGAGAAAATGGAGTAAGGTCATGGGGAACAATGGAGATGTACTCATTAGGAGGGACATTAGAAGGAAATGGATCAATGTGAACCAAATCCTTTTTGAAAACTGGAGCAGTGATAGGAGGAAGTTGAAAGTAAGGCAAACGTTCGAGAAAAGAAACATGATAGGAGACGTAAAGACGATAGAAAATAGGGTCGTAAGACCGATAGCCTTTCTGAGTAAGACTATAACCCAAAAAGACACATAGGACAGACCGGACACTAAGTTTGCTCCAATCATTACGGGGAAGAAGAACAAAACAAGCAGACCTAAACACACAAAGGAGGGAGTAATTTGGAAGTTGAGAGAATAGAGTCTCATAAGGAGACCAACTAGAAAGAAGGGGAATAGGCATGCGGTTAAGAAGAAAAACAGCAGTAAGAACCGTCTCTCCTCAAAATGAAGCTGGAACTGAGGCAAAGAGAAGAAGAAACTTAGCTGTATTAAGGAGATGCCGGTGTTTATGTTGGACTTGACCATTTTGAGCAGGTGTATCAGTACAAGAAGTTTGGTGAATGCTACCCAAATTGGCCAAATACTCACAGAACTCAGTTTTAAAATATTCCTCACCCAAGTCAGATCGTAACAATTTAATGGTAGCCCCAAACTGTGTAGTGATCATAGACTGAAATGTACGATATATTTAGTAGAAGTTAGATTTATGAGTCATAAGATAAACTCAAGTATAACGAATGCAATCATCAACAAAAGACACATAGTATGAGGAATCCCCTTTAGTGAGAACAGGAGAGGGTTCCCAGACATCAGTATGCACAAGAAAAAATGGAGAAACAGAAGCTGAAGTACTTTTAGTAAAAGGTAAAGCTGACATTTTGGCAAGTTTACACCCTCGACGTTCATCAATTTAACTAGGAGAAACTTTATCCAATAATCCTGACTGAGCTAAAGACCGTAAGCAGTCAACAGACAAATGACCTAGGCGAGAATGCCATAAGTAAAACTGACTCGACTAAGAATCTATTTGAAATGAGGAAAAAGCAACTGGAGAGGTGGATAGAGGGAGATGCAAGCTTTTTACTACATAGAGATCTCCAACTCTACGACCGGTTCCAATCTGCTTCTTGGATGCTCGATTCTGCACACAACAGACAGAAAAGGAAGAGATAACATCAAAACCAGAAGTATCAAGTTGATTGATAAATAATAAACTGACAGATAGTTGAGGAATATAAAGAACCGAAAGAATAGTAACAACAGACATGAAAGAGGGTAAGACAGACCCAATAGATAGAACAGTCATACCAGACCCATTAGCAGTATTAACAATAATATGAGAGAGAGGGGGGGTGACAATTTTGAAGTAAGAAAATGTAAGGAGTCATATGATGAGAGGCACAAGAGTAAAAAAGCCAGACAAAAGAGGAGATAGCTGAAGAGGACCCAAACAAACCTGACTGAAGAGAGGTAAGAGCAGAGGAAGATGAGGATGGATGGGAGGTGGACATGAGATGTTGAAGTTGAGCCATCTGGGCATGCAAGGACGCTACGTTAGGATCAGAAGCCGGAGCAGATGCAGTATAAGTAGCAGGAGGTTGAAACAGTGTCTGAGGCGACTGTGAAGACTGAGCAGACTGACGTCCCTTCTTGGGACAGTTGTACTACCAATGGCCCTTCTGATGGCAAAAAACACATTCATCAGAGGTTAGTGGCCCATTCTTAGGCTTCGCATTGCCCTGAAACTAATAAGGTGGTGGGGTCGACAACATAGGAGGCTGAGTAAGAACCAAGAAGACAGATGGAGACAGAGTCTGACTGGCCGTCTTAAGATGGGTTTCCTCAGAGAGGAGCTCACGAACAATAGTATCCATAGAGGTGAGAGGAGACCGATGAAGGATGCCACCACGAATAGCCTCATATTGAGGAGAGAGAGCCGTTAAGAATTGCACTAAACAACCTTGCTCCCGAAACTCAACATAAGCGTCTAAGGCCTTGAGGCTAGATGGTTCCATGAGAGCCAACTGATCCCAGAGACCTGTCATCTCAATGTAGAAGTCTTGAATAGATTGATCCCGTTAAAGAGCACTCTGAATAGTTGTTTCCAACTCATACCATTTGGCAAAGTTGGACTGCTGATACACACCTAATAAATAGTCCCACACATCCTTAACAATACTGTATTTGGAAAACATCATTCCAATACGGTCATCCACAGAATTATGAAACCAGGTCAGAACTTGGGCATTATCAAAATCTCAAGTGTCATAAGAAGTCATATATCCTTCTTGTTTTGGGTCCAATGGACGAGGAACAGAACCAGAAACGTAGCCCTATTTTTTCTGACCAAGAAGAAAATTGTTCATAACACTAGCCCAATAAGCATAATTGGCACCAGTAAGTTTACATCTGATGGCTTGGATTTTGGTGTTCGTCATTATAATAGAGCAGGGATAGATTAAAGAGAGAATTAATAGGCCAAAGAGTAATAAGTAGAGAGAGACTGAAAACAAATAAATGAACAGAGAGAGAGAGAGAGAGAGAGAGAGAGGCTAAGAGAGAAATATACAAACAGAGAGAGAGAGAGAGATATAGGAAAAGCCTTTGCGATCAAGTCAGAGGCCAACAGACTTGACGAATCACGATGAACGACGACGCAAGGAGTTTCAACCAACGACTAGGTCTGAGGGAAAGAGAGAGGTCGTGAACCAGATAGAGCTAATGAGAAGACTCACAACTGATGATAGATGAAGCAAAAAGCTTCGATCAACAACTAGGTCTGAGAGGAGAGAGATCGATGGCGCTAGCGTTTCTCAACCTACTCTGATACCATGTAAGTTTTATATATATTCAACTTGTATTTCCATTACACCAAGACCGTAGTTTATATAACCCTAACGCCTAAACCAAAAAGGAAATACAGAACCATGCCTAATATATACACAATCATGCCTAATATATATATACACAATCATCCCTAATATAGACATAATCATGCCTATATACAATTATGTTCTCATAATTATTCTTTAAACAATAACAATTCTTGAAAACAACTCATTCTTTAAGTGAAATCATAATGTTGCATGTCTTAGATTAATATAGACGAATTCTATATATATGTACATTATTCGCGATTTTACCTTTGTTTTTATTGGGATTCTGCAATTTAACCGAAAGAGAAAACAGAAAGGAGAAATTTACTGTGAGCGACAAGAATGGAAGACGAGAGAGAGAGAGTGAAGAGAAATGGAGTCTAGTGATGAATATAATTTTGTATTTTAATGCTATGATTATGAGAAAAATTTCAGGAAGATTTTTTATTATTTTATTAGTGTATGGTGTTTTATTTTAGGTGTAATTCAAAGGTGTTTTAATGATAGGATCATGAAAAAAATTTCAGGAAGATTTTTTATTGTTTGATTAATGTATGATATTTTATTTTATGTGTAATTTAAAGGTGCAGATTTTCATGAAGTATTCGATAATATATTTTTCATAATTCCTAACATTATTCAAAATGTGATTCTAACTAATTATAGTGACACCCAGTAGTACACTTCAAATTTTTATATTATATTTTTTTAATAAATTTTGAATTTAATAAAAAAGGCCTTGCTTCAATTACAAATTTGGGCCAAATTAAACCCGATTGAGGACCATGAGTCCATGGTTAGAATAGACGAAGCAAATGGGTTGATATGGTTGGGTCAAGACGAGTTATGTATTTAAAATAATTTAATATAAACTTGCTCATTTAATAAATAAATGGGTCACTAATTTTATCTTCTTCTTTTTTTTTTCTTTTTCTTTTTTTCCTGACAACAACGGCGATAACGGTGGTGGTGGTGGTGGTGGAGGTAGATGGTGGATGAGGGAGTGGTGGTGGTGGAGTGGCAGTGGTAGATGTGGTGGTAGTGGAGTGGTAGTAACGGTGGTAGTGGTGACAGTGGAGTGGTGGTGGTAGCGGCGGCAGCTGCGGTATTGGTAGTGGTGGTGATGGAGTAGCGGTGGAGTGGTAGGGATATGGTGATGGTTGTAGTGCTAATGGTGGAGCGGTGGTGACAACGATGATGGTTGTGGAGTAGTGGTAGTGGTAGTGGTAGTGGAAGATGAGGTGGTGGTGGTGGTGGTGGTGGTGATGGTAGTGGAAGATGAGGTGGCGGTGGCGGTGGCGGTGGCAGCGTAACGGTAGTGGAGTAGCGATGGTGATGACTGTGGTTATGGTGATGGAGTGGCGGTAATGGTGGTAGAGTCGTAGTGGTAGTGGTAGTGGTAGTGATAGTAGTAGTGGTAGTGGTAAAATGGCGGTAACGGTGTTAATGGTATTAGAGGAGGTGGTAGTGGGGGTAATGGTGGAGTGGTAAATCCAACCCAAACACATGAACCCGCCCAATTGTACCCATTTAAAATCCATATAAACCCATCTAAATTTATAAATGGATTTAAATGAGTTGCTCATTATAAACCCAATATCATTTAAACTCGTTTAAATGGATACCACTACCTCTACCACTACCATTACTATCGTTGTTGCCCCCACTTTATCATTACCACCACTCTACCACCACCGCGGCCACTCCACCACTATCACTATTACCATCACCACCACCATTACCACTCCAGCGCCACCACTGCTACTCCAACACCACCACCGCCGCCACTCTCCACCACTATCACTGTCGCCGTCATCGAAAAAAAAAAAAAAAAAAAGCAGAAGAAGAAGAAGATGATGAAGTAAAGGCGATGGTTGGGTTCATTTGTCCAACCCATATCTAATTCAATCCAACCCGTTTAATTCTATTTATTAAATGGACAAGTTTTAGTTGAATTGTTTTAAATAAATAACCCGTTTTGACCCTCCCAAACTCACTTATTTGCCACTATTTAGGTTAAGTTGTAGTGTCATTATTCTATCCATTTGGTTGTAATGAGAATGACTGAAGCTATGATGTGAGACACACATGACATTTTTTCAGGGACACATGTAAAATTAAGTGTGGCTTTTGGGAGGATGTTTGAATGGGCTCCCTTTACTTTGTCTCAGATTTTTCACATTTTTATAGAGTGGCTCGGTCTCATAATTATTCTATTACTTCCATAGCTTGTTTATTTTTTGCTCCAATTTCTTGAAATTTCAATTTTTCTAAGAATCTCAATGATAGGGAGGTTATAGAGCTGACATCTTTGTTGTCAAGACTTGATCTTTTTTCTTCGGTTCCTCTTTTGGAGGATAAGAAGGTTTGGACTCTTCATTCATTGAGTATATTTTCTTGTAAGTCTTTTTTTGACAAAATTATTGATAATCCTCAAGTTCCTCAGTTTCTTTTTTGTAAAAGAATTTGGAAGGACAAGGTCAATATGCAAAGAAGCAAAAGGCAATTTGTCTTTTACATGCAAAGCCTTCTTGGCATTCCCACATATATTTAGAAAAGATATTCCATTACTTGAATCTCTTCAATATCCACATCATTAGTGATTTATGTATTTTTTTTATAACTTGATATCTAATTCGTATGACTGACTAATCTGGGGATCGATCTCACTATACATTAACAGGAGCTTGATTAAAGTCAAGGCAAAATTCAATATGGGCTGACTTAAAAAAATTCCTTGTAGCTTTAGAAATTTTATTCCTTGAAATGAGCACACCCCAGGTCCACGTCCTTAACTATTAGGCCAAACCTTTCATAGTACATTAATGGTTATGAGTTTTTTAAATAAATTTTTGATACAACATGTAAGAGTTTTAGAGATTAATTTTTTGATTTCTAAAAGTAAAAATTTTGTTACAAAAAATATTTAGAGACAAATTTTTATTATTTTGAGAATAGTCGCTAAAAGATTGTTTCAAAAAATAAAAAATAAGGTTTTTAGCGACAAAATTTTAAAAATGTCACTAATAAATAGACTTTTAGAGACAAAATAATTTGATCTCAAAATGATTTATTTTTTGAGACAAAAAATTTAGTCACAAAAAAATAACAATTCATCACTAATGTTCAATTTTATTTGCTAAAAATATAATAACAACACTTTTTGTAACAGAAATATTTGGTTCCTAAAAATAAATTTATTCCTAAATTTTATTCTCTAAAATTTTAATTTTTTATAGTGAGAGTTTTGAAAAAAAAATTAATTTTTTTTTACTCAAATCATAATTTGAAAACCAAACCAAACCGTAAGTAACCTTTTCCAATGGAATCCTATTAATGAAAGAGTTTATCATATGTTAAGATGCTCTGGGAATCTTGTGGGCCACGTAATAAACACAAAGGGGGCGAATTATATAACTCTACTGGTAGTTTGGAGCTTATATCATTTTAATATTTGACGTTTTAATTGTTATATATTTAATTTTAAATTTTGAATCTCGTTTTAAATAAAGATAATTAAAGATATTATTGTTTAATTTTAATGATAAAATCATTAATTTGATAAAATATAAACTAATTTGATAAAAATAAATGTGAAAAAATATTTTTAAATTTTAAAAAAATTAATTCTACTCATCAAAGATAAATTTATATAAAAATGATAAATCTTTTGCATTTTTATTTATTTTATCAAATCAATTTTTAATATGTGTTTGGATGATAATCATGTAATGGGTGGTTGTTTTTGTTGATATTTTTCTATGGTTATTATGTAATAGATACTTGTATTTGTTGTTAATAAGTATTTTTGAATAGTTATCATGTAATGAATGGTTATTGAGGTTTTAATGTATAATCGATATATTTAATATATGAAATATTTTTAGTTTTGAATTTTTTGATTTAATGGATTGGTTTAATAATGATATCAAAGTTGTCGCCATTTTGAATTTTGAAAAAATAGAAACTAATTTAATAAAAATAAATATTAAAAAAATTATTTTAAAAAATTATTTCTACCTTCCTAAAAGATAAAATTATATAAAAATAATGTGTTTTTAATTTTTTCACCAATTTAATTTTTAATTTCTTAGAATTTTTTTTCTAAAAATAAATTCTAAAAACTAAACCAAACATAACTTTATAACTAAAAAAGTTTCAGTATTATTCATTAAAAAAAAATCATTACATTTCAAACAACATATAAGTGAATAAATATAAAATAAATTATGTAACGATTTTACTCTTAAGATAGATCGTTTACAAAAAAATATATATATACATATATATAATTAATTATTCTTATTTAAAATAAAATTTAAAATTTAATGTGAAGGGTATCACAATTAAAACGTGAGAGCAAAGTCAGATAACCCAAACTACATAACGGTGGGTGTTTGAAAGGTTATTTTAATAGATTATTTTAATTTTTCCCGCCGTAGGAAAGTTTTACGTCCTCTCGGACGTCTCGTCCTTGGTTTCCGAAAACCCGAGCCCTAGTTTCGAGTCACTCGATCCAATTTCAGGCCAATGGAAAGTATCTACACCTCCTCCATTCTACTACATTGATTGTTATTGCTCTTCTGCTGGCCGCAAAATCAATTTTGATTGCAAAATAATCTCTCACGCAGTTGTTGATACCAAGATCATTGTTTCAATTCTACGCTATGGAAGGTATGGCATTTACTTGTACGATGTGTTGATGGGGATTTGGATTCATGTTGTTTCCGGTGACTTTTTGCCTTTTCGCGGGAGAGCTTTGTTCGCTTCCGACAAGTGGTTTGGGATTCCTGTTTTTGACCTTAAGAACGACAACACTGTGTTCGCATATGAATTCGATTTGAGCGCTGAACAGAGATTTGTCGGTCGACGTGTGGAAGATTTTAAACCTATCAAACCAACTCTGCTACCCAACTACTATGAGTATAATGTTTTTGATGAAGCAGAGTACTCAGATGCTGACTCTGATCATTTGGATTTTTTGATTGATTTGTACTATGACGAGAAGTGCCCATATCCTGATTATGAGTTGCTTGATTTGGGCAATGGATGTCTTTGCCTACTTATGTTTCGTGATGATGACGATGCCGAAAGAGAGCCTCATGTGTTGGTGAGCACTTTTCAGGTTATTGAGGAGAAGAAGAGGGGTACTAGTACTAGTGCAAGGGCGGCTTCTTATCATCGTTGTGTTCATCAGCGCCGCATCTTGTGTGACTTGAGCGGTGGAGAAGCCACAATTCGTCATAGATCGCATCCTAGTAGTGGTTGCATTGTTACTTGCTTCACTGCATGAACTAGTAGCCCACATAGGTTGTGTTTACATACATGGTTTCGGATAGGGATCATCAAATTTTAGGAATTAGGACTCGAAATCTATACAATTCTCTGTTTTGAAGTTTCTTGATGTATATATTGAATTAGATTTATTGGTAATGAAATTCTCATTGATTTATGTTTGTGTGCACTGAATACAATTCTCATTCAAGCAATTTGAATTACTCTTACTCAATCCATGAAGTTTCACTTAGATATGGAACAAAGATGTTCCGATGATAATAAGAACATTGTTCCGATGACAATGTTCTAAGTGAATCTTCATGCACAAGTGGAGGAACAAATAAGGTTCGTGTACTTAAGCTGTCTATGACTTCTCTTCTAGTGTAGTATCATTGTTTATAAGTCATTGAATAGATAAGATTATCTAGCAAGTTAATTTTGATATGAATAAAGCTTCAACTTGAGTTGGAACTGTATGATTTAAACCAGAGTGTTTCTAATCCTAGGCTACTGCACAAATTCCAGGTTTGTGATGCAGGAAAAACTTGAAGGAAAAAGCTAGTGCACTGTGATTACATTTACATTAGGTCATTAACATCGTCGTAAGTTGAGAAGAACTGAACAAGGTATCAGGGTGTATTTTTAGAATGTTATTTTCTTCCCTTGAAGGTTTTCTAGAATCTGTAAGTAATGTCCTTGATGTAGAGCGAGCTAGAGTTAATTGAATGATTTTTCTTGGTCAAATATGGTCATGGAACTTTTCATTTCTCTCTTTCCTCTGTTAATTATTTTTTTAGTTTTCTGGATGCTTCTTAATAAAATAATCAACATTGATAGTGCTTTTTACCAAAATCTAAACCCAAGCTTTGAAATTCACTGTTTCACAAACCTTGAACCTTCTTTCCTTATTTTGGAAATTTAACTCACCACTTCTGATGGCGGTAGTGCCATATAACTTGACAAGCCAAGGCTGTCTTGCATCAGTTTTGTTAGACTTATTTATTTTGATTATTTATTTAATTATGTTTTAATTTATTTGGAAAAGAAAAATAAAATCAAAATTTATTTTGATGATTTATTTGAAAAAGAAAAATAGAATCAACATTTATTTTGATGATTTTATGTTTTAATAAAATCAAAATTTATTTTGTTCCATTATTTCTCACATAAACCTTTATCCTAAATGTTGTTAGAATGTATTTAATATTTGATTAAATCAGGAGTTCAAACAGCTCAAAATAAAGGTTCAAACAGCCTAGCACAGCAGCAGGCCAAAAGGTTCAAAAGGTTCAAGTGGAAGATATTCAAATTAGTAATGATGGAAGTACAACGGCTATAAAGGTTCAAAAGGCCAAAATGTTCAAAGGTTCAAATGGAAGATATTTAAACTTGTAATGATGAAGTGAAAGATATTCAAATTGGTAATGATGGAGTACAACGGCTATAAATTCAAATGACTACAACGACTATAAACGGCTATAATTTTCATTATATATACCAAAGCCTCTAATGTAAACAAGTTATAAAAAATCTGAAAATATTCTTTGATCTATAATCACTCGCATCTATTCTCAGAAATTATATACTGAGCCTTATAGCATTAAGCTCATCTTTCATGTGTGAGATTTACAGAAAAATCAAAGTTTCATTTTATATATCTATCTTTGAGAGATATTTATTGTAAGCTTTCTTTGAAAGCAAAAATACCATTTCATCGTGTAAAAGTGTTGCAAACACTGTGTTCTTGAAATCTTAAGAGTGATTGTGAATCACCTAAGATTTGCAAGGGTTTGGGCTTGTGAAGTCTGTGTAAAATCCGTGGAGGATTGCTCCATTTGTAAAGAGGTTGCTAACACCCTTGTAAAGCTAGAAGATAGTGGAAAATCTCAAGTGATGCTTGAGGAGTGGACGTAGGCCGAGTTGAAGCCGAACCACTATAAATTTGTTTGTCTCTCTCTCTCCCTTATCTCTTTATTTTATTTAAATTGCTGTAGCTATATTTCACATTTTCATTGTGCTAAAATCATTAACTGACATAGTTGTTAGAACATTTGTTTTAATTATTTTTATTTCATTAACTATATTTATCTATTGTGCTAGTCATAATTTTTATTAGGGTATTATTAATTTTTAATTGTAAAAACCTAATTCACCCCTCCTCTTAGGTTGTCTTTTGGGTAACAATTGGTATTAAAGCCTAGACTCCTGCTTTAGATTTAACCATCTAAGAGTTTCGATCCATGGCAACCTTACCTAGCACTAGCACTGCTGAAAGACAAGCCACCAATAGGCCACCATTATTTGACGGAAACACCTATAGTCATTGGAAAGATAAGATGACCCTATACCTACAAGTCACTGATTATGCTATGTGGATTATTGTCACCAAAGGTCCAAAAATTTCTACCAAATTAGTAGACAATAATAGTGTACCTAAAACTGAAGATGAATGTGATGAACTGAAGATGAATGTGATGAAAGGGATCACAAATTATTGCAAGCCAATGCTAAAGCCAAACTCACCCTTGTTTGTGGATTAGACTCTAAGGAGTATAATAGAATTTCAAGTTGTGATTCGGCAAAAGAAATTTGGGACAAACTTGAGGTAATGTATGAAGGTACAAATCAAGTGAAGGAATCTCGTATTGATATGCTTGTTCATAGTTATGAATTATTTAAAATGAACTCTGATGAATATATTTCAAGTATGTTTACTAGATTTATTGAAATTGTTTGAAATCTCTTGGCAAAATTTATACTAACAGTGAGTTGGTAAGAAAAATTCTTAGGTGTCTACCAAAGAATTGGGAAGCAAAGGTCACCGCCATTATAGAAGCCAAAGATCTCTCCACACTTGGATTGGATGAGCTTATGGGTTCCTTTATGACTCATGAGATCACCATGAAAGGACATGAGGATGTTGAAGACAAAAAGAAAAGTGAAATTGCATTTAAAGCATCATCAAATGAAGAAGAACATGAAAACTCCAGTGAGAATAAAAGTTATGCCATATTTAGTAGAAATCTCAAAAAGCACTTCAAGAAAAACAATTATGGAGAAAGAAGAACTTTCAAAAAGGAATACAACAAAGACTACAAAAGAAACAAGAAGGCCATGGTAGCACCTTGGGGAGAAAGTGAAGATGAAAGCTCAAGTGATGAAATTGAAAATGAAATAGCCAACTTGTGTCTCATGGCTCTTGAAGATGAAGACTCTACTCAAGATGAGGTAACTATTCTTTATGAAGAACTTGAAAGTACATTCCATGAACTAAAAGATGAATTTAGAAAAGTTTGTGCCAAAAATAATGTGTTAAAAAATTTGTTGCATCTTTATCTAGTAATGTAGAAGAATTAAAGAAAGAAAAAATTATTTTGAAAAATGATTTTGACACCATCTCTGATGAGAAAACTGCTTTAAAAAACAATATTGATGATTTAACAAAAACACTTGAAAATTTTGTAAAAGGTAGAAATAATCTCAACATGCTTCTTGGAAATCAAAGATGTGTTTTCGATAAAGCGGGTATTGGATATGACCCTATTAAGAAACAAAAGAATCTCAATACAATTTTTGAAAAGGCACCTCTCATGACACATCCTCATATTACTTGTCATTATTGTAGAAAGAAAAGCCATTATATATCTTATTGTCCATTCAAAAAGAATATGAACATATGAATTAAAAAGATTTGGATTATTAAGGGATTTAACAAAACTAACCAAGAAGGACCCAAAAAACTATGGGTACCAAAAATCAACACTTAATTATCATCTTGTAGGTTTGCTTTAAGTCCAAAACTAAAGAAGGGAAGTTGTACCTTGATAGTGGATGTTCCAGACACATGACCGGAGATAAATCATTCTTTACTAAACTATCATCGAAAGATGGAGGATTTGTTACTTTTGGAAACAACAAGAAAGGAAAAATCATCGGTATTGGTAGTATCAGTATTTCTCCTAACCCTTCTATTGAAAATGTTTTACTTGTTGATGGACTTAAGCATAACCTACTTAGTATTAGTCAATTATGTGATAAAGGTAATCGAGTTATTTTTGATAAATCACATTGTATAATTGAAAGCACAAATGATCATAAAGCTTTATTCGTTGGTAATCGCCATGATAATGTTTATGTTTTTCATCTTAATAATCTCTATGCTAGTGATGTTAAATGTTTATATGTTAATAATGAAAATAGTTGGTTATGGCATAGAAGACTTGGTCATGCTCATATGGATTTAATTACTAAACTTTTGAGAAAGGATTTGGTCATTGGACTTCCAAAAATTAAATTTGAAAAAGATAATCTTTGTAGTGCTTGTCAACAAGGAAAACAAACTAAAACATCATTTAAATCAAAATCTCATATTTCCACAGCTAGACATTTATAACTATTACATATGGATTTATTTGATCCCTCAAGGACATCTAGTCTAGGTGGTAAACGTTATTGTTTTGTTATTTGTGGGGAAATGGGTTGGAAATACTCTTCCGATCTTGGGAGACGCTGATGATCCTCTGCTAGTCACCTGCAAAGACACGAATACTCCGGTCGGGGGTGCCGGAATTAGCACTCCGACGGACAAGTCAGTTTTCCTCAAGAAAGCTTGTTTACTAAGTTTTTAGAAGTGATTTTCTTACATACCTTTTACAGATCTGAAGCTCTTGTATTTATATCCATTTTTCGGGCCTCGGGGCCAGAGTCTACTTTTTTTATTTGATATTCCTCCTTTTGTCCTGTCATGCCTTTTCAGGTATATTCGGCCTTACATTCGTAGTCGGCATCTCAGTGAGCCGAATGGAGCCGTTCAATTCCTGGCTCCCCGGGTATATCAGATTTCGTCTCCCCATGAATTCGGCTCCCACAATTGCCCCCCAAGCATTCTCTTAACGACAGTTGAGTGAGATGCTTGGTTCCAATTTTCAAAGTCTCTGAACCGAAGTTCGGGGATCAGACTTATCACACAGAAGTTTAATTACAACGCCTTTAATCATCGCCTCGACTCCCCGACCCTTCGTACACGCCTATTTATTATGATTTTAAAATCTGATGTCCTTTCGAATTCATATTCTATGACGCTGATTGCTTAGTCGCTCTTCGAATCGTTCTTGCAATTTTTCCGTATGTGATACTTTCTTCATTATTGTAAGTTTTCTTCCCCCTTGCTCTGAAGTTTTTCCTATTTTGTTTATTCTGTCGCTTTTTTTCATAGACAGTAGGTTATGGCGAAACATTTGAAAGACCTACTTTCGTCGGACCGAATTGTTGGCTTTAGGCGCCATTTTTCTGTTCCTGACGATGTCCACTTGTCGTTTGTGGCGGACGGCACTCTCGACATGGAGATGGAAGACGAAACCACGATTGTCTTTCCCCTCTTGTCAATCGCAGAGGGTGGCGTCCGCTTTCCCCTTCACCCATTTTTGAGGGCTGTTCTTCGCCATTGGGATTTGATCCCCTCCCAACCCAATGTGAATTTCTTTAGAATTATAATGGGGGTTGTGGCGCTGAACCGCTGCCTTGGGATTAACCTTGGCATCCCTGCCATTCGGCATTGTTATGCTTTGGCCAAGTCTTCTGGTCGGCACGGGCGTTACTTCCTCAGAGCCAAGGATACAGACCATCAGTTAGTCACTATGCTTTCCAGTTCTGGGAAACGAGTTGATGATGTTATGGTCGTCATTCGTGGCAACTGGGAGTTCAACGAAGGGGAGGACCGCGTTGATCCTGTTCCTAGACGTAGGGGCGAACCAGGTCGCCGAATGCTTTCTTGCTTGTGTTATATGCTCATATCTGCCATACCGTTTTCTTGAGTCTTATGGCTTGTCTTTTGCAGGGAGCAATTTAAAGAAGATACGAGCTTCAACTGACGACGCCGTTCTTTCGGATATTAGGGTTGCTCTTAGTTATTTCGGCCGTCGTAGTCTTCGCAAACAGGGAAGAGCGGCTCACGTTCTGCTTTGCTACGAGCCTACGTATACGACCTTTTCGGCTGCGGAAAACATACCGATTCCGGAGGGGGAAGATTTCCTTGTTGCTCGTATTTTTTCCGACTTCAAAAATTTGAGACGAATAGGTCTTGAAGGGTCCGATTCGGATAATACTGAAATATCCCATTCTGCCGAATCAGATCAGTCCGAGGCCGAATCGGAAGAGGTATCGGATTCTGCCGACCCTCCTTCCACATCGGGGCGGGGGAACCTTTCTGTTGGCGACGTTCTTCAACGTGCAGACAACCTTCTCCTCTCCGGATCTACTGACATGGCTGGGTTAAGCCTGACAAAGCTCGCTAAGAAGGCGAATGCGGAGAGATTAGCTGCACGGCGAAGAGCGGAGGGTCATTCGACCGAAACGCCCACCAGTACATCTCAATATTCCCTCCTAGTTACCAAATCGACGTCTTTAGAAATTGTTGAGGGGACGGCCGCAGATAAGAATGCCGAATCCGCTTTGGTTGGGAAAGCCGTTCAGGACGTTGATGGAAAGACGGAGAAACGCGATAGGGATCATGAGACCGGCTTTGAAGATCTCGGCGGCAAACGCCCTCGAATGGGGGAATCGAGCGAGGTTGTGCCCTTTGTGATTCGACCAATGGTAAGGAACACGCCGGTTCCTTCGGATGCTTCTGCACGTAAAGACCCAGAGGTTGCGTTTGGCGTGGCAACGTCTTTGTCGTTGCCGTCTGATATGGAGGCTTTCCAGTTGGAATCGGATTTAAATGCGACAATGTTAGCCGCACAGTCGGCCCTTTTGGTGCGTATTTTGACTTTTCCTTCACCCAAAAATCGTGCGAGTTGTGTTTTCTGACTTTTTCTTTTGCAGACCGTTGGTAGGATAGCCGATGTGGGCCGCCGTCATCTCGACACCGTCAAGCAGATTAGTTATTTACGAAAGCAAGTTGAGGACCAGAGGAAGAGGGCCGAGGACGAATTTTTAAGAGCGCAACAGGAAGCTTCTCGGGCAGAGGACGAGGTAGAGAGAGCTCGTCACGCGGATAAGTTGAGAGCAGAGTCCGAGAAGAAGGCCGACGATATGGAAGCTGCACTTGGCTTATCCCAAAAGGCGGTTGCCAGACTGGAGGCAGAGTTGGCTGAAACGAAAGCGGCAAAGGAGATTGCCGATTCCAAAAGGTTCGAAGCCGGGAAAGAGGCTGGACTCGCCGAGTATGTGGACCAGGTCTCTAGGTTTGAGAATCGGGGCTTCAAGCATGGTTGGGAGAAAGCCCTTGCTGCAGCTGGAGTTTCGCTGAATATGCCAATACCATATGAGCAAGTGGACATCGATCCGTTGGAGACTGATTCCGAGGGTTGATCTTTACGATACACAATTGTTATGATTTCGAGAAAGTACTTTTTCCGTTTGTTTTTGTTTTATCGGACGTTTTCCGTGTTTTTCATCCGGGTTGATATTATAAAAGTTATGATACAGAAATGGACGTCGATACTTTTTTACAGTTATAAAATGTTATGAATGCTGCTCGATGTGCTGATGTTTCTGTAATTTTATGGTGATATTGTTTTAATAAATAGAGCGAGGCGACTAGATTAATAAATCTGCCCTTGCCTTGGCCAGGGCGCGAGCGCGAAGAGCCTAATTGGTTCGTGCTCGTGGGCTGGCCTAGGCATTCTGAAAAGATGGCCGAGTAAAACGAGGCTACTAGATTAATAAATCTGCCCTTGCCTTGGCCAGGGCGCGAGCGCGAAGAGCCTAATTGGTTCGTGCTCGTGGGTTGGCCTAGGCATTCTGAAAAGATGGCCGAGTAAAACGAGGCTACTAGATTAATAAATCTGCCCTTGCCTTGGCCAGGGCGCGAGCGCGAAGAGCCTAATTGGTTCGTGCTCGTGGGTTGGCCTAGGCATTCTGAAAAGATGGCCGAGTAAAACGAGGCTACTAGATTAATAAATCTTCCCTTGCCTTGGCCAGGGCGCGAGCGCGAAGAGCCTAATTGGTTCGTGCTCGTGGGTTGGCCTAGGCATTCTGAAAAGATGGCCGAGTAAGACGAGGCTACTAGATTAATAAATCTGCCCTTGCCTTGGCCAGGGCGCGAGCGCGAAGAGCCTAATTGGTTCGTGCTCGTGGGTTGGCCTAGGCATTCTGAAAAGATGGCCGAGTAAAACGAGGCTACTAGATTAACAAATCTGCCCTTGCCTTGGCCAGGGCGCGAGCGCGAAGAGCCTAATTGGTTCGTGCTCGTGGGTTGGCCTAGGCATTCTGAAAAGATGCCCGAGAAATCGTGAAATCCACGAAGGGCATTCCGAATCCGGAGACTTTGACGGCCCTAAGGTGTGCATCAAATGGGCTAATTGGCCCTAAAGGATCATGCCCCAAAGGGCGCTCCGAATCCGGAGACTTATTCGGCCCTGAGGTGTGCATCAAATGGGCTAATCGGCCCTAAAGGATCATGCCTCAAAGGGCGCTCCGAATCCGGAGACTTATTCGGCCCTAAGGTGTCGTGCACCAAAGGGCGCTCCGAATCCGGAGGCTTATTCGGCCCTGAGGTGTCGTGCACCAAAGGGCGCTCTGAATCCGGAGACTTATTTTGGCCAATCGTGACATCCACGAAGGGCGCTCCGAATCCGGAGACTTATTTTGGCCAATCGTGACATCCACGAAGGGCGCTCCGAATCCGGAGACTTATTCGGCCCTGAGGTGTCGTGCACCAAAGGGCGCTCCGAATCCGGAGACTTATTTTGGCCAATCGTGACATCCACGAAGGGCGCTCCGAATCCGGAGACTTATTCGGCCCTAAGGTGTCGTGCACCAAAGGGCGCTCCGAATCCGGAGGCTTATTCGGCCCTGAGGTGTCGTGCACCAAAGGGCGCTCCGAATCCGGAGACTTATTTTGGCCAATCGTGACATCCACGAAGGGCGCTCCGAATCCGGAGACTTATTCGGCCCTAAGGTGTCGTGCACCAAAGGGCGCTCCGAATCCGGAGGCTTATTCGGCCCTGAGGTGTCGTGCACCAAAGGGCGCTCCGAATCCGGAGACTTATTTTGGCCAATCGTGACATCCACGAAGGGCGCTCCGAATCCGGAGACTTATTTTGGCCAATCGTGACATCCACGAAGGGCGCTCCGAATCCGGAGACTTATTCGGCCCTAAGGTGTCGTGCACCAAAGGGCGCTCCGAATCCGGAGGCTTATTCGTCCCTGAGGTGTCGTGCACCAAAGGGCGCTCCGAATCCGGAGACATTGTTTTGGCCATAAATGTTGAGCGCAAACATGTGAAAACACGAAACCCTTCATTACAACGACATGCGTTCAAGTATCAAGCCCACAGGTCGGGTCATTGATAAAATTTGCGTAGATGTGTCGAATTCCACGGCCGGGGCAGGCTTCTTCCTGACATGTCGGAGAGCCGATATGCCCCTACGCCTGCGACGGAATCTATCTGATAGGGGCCGTCCCAGTTCGGACCGAGCTTTCCATCGGCTGGCCTCCGTTCGGCTGGCAGTACCTCCTTTAGGACCAGTTCACCTGGGTTGTAGCGGCGCAACTGAACTCGAAGATTGTATGACTTGGCAAGCTGCTGCTGATATCGTGCCATGGACGCTAAGGCGCGGTCTCTCCGTTCTTCGATCAGAACCAGGTCTAGTGCGAGCATCATGTCATTTCGGCCTGTGTCGAAAGCTTGCGATCTTAGAGTTGGCAAGCCGATCCCTAGGGGTAAGATTGCCTGGGTTCCGAAGCATAAGGCGAACGGCGTTTCTCCGGTAGATCGTCTTGGCGTTGTTCGATGGGCCCACAGTACACTCGGCAACTCTTCAACCCATCTGCCTTTGGCATTTTCCAGCCTCTTTTTAATGCCGTTTAGGATGGATTTGTTTGAAGCTTCCGCTTGACCGTTACTTTGGGGGTAGGCTGGCGTAGAGAAGTAGGGCTCGATACCATATTTGCTGCACAATTCTCGATATACACCACAATCAAACTGAGTACCATTGTCTGAGATCAATGCTCGTGGTATGCCGAATCGTGTAATGATGTTCCTCCACACGAAGCGCTTAATGTCGGAATCCCGTATATGGGTTAGGGCCTCCGCTTCGACCCACTTTGTGAAGTAATCGGTTGCTACGATCAAAAATCGCTTGTTCCCTGGGGCCCTTGGCAATGGTCCCACGATATCGAGTCCCCATTGAGCAAACGGCCAGGGGCTTGTGATAGAATTCAAAGCTTCTGCCGGCTGATGAGTTAATGGGGAGAACTTTTGGCATTGTTCGCATTTCTTGACATAATTTTCTGCGTCGGCTCTCATCGTCGGCCAATAATATCCCTGTGTTATCGCCCGATGGGCCAGGGAGCGTCCCCCCGAATGGGCACCACAGCTGCCATCATGTATCTCAGTGAGCAGCTCCTCTACTCTGTCCGGGTGCACGCATTCCAAGTATGGTCCAGAGAGGGACTTTTTGTAGAGCCCTCCTTGTGGATCTAAGTAATACCGCAGGGCCTTGTTTCGCAGTTTGTGTGCTTCTTTTCTGTCCTCTGGGAGTTGCTCAGAAGAAAGGAATGCAGCAATGGGGTCCTTCCAACTTGGAGCGGATTCTATAATATTGATGTGGGTTTCCTCCGGAGGGCCGATACTTGGTTTCGGGACGAAACCTACTTCGATGGTACGCTTGAGCTCAGAGTTGATGGCGGAGGCTAAGCAGGCCAGGGCGTCCGCGTGTGTATTTTGATCGCGTGTTATTTGGTTTAGTTCATGATGGTCGAATTTTGTCAGCAAGGAGTTAGCCGTTTTCATATAGGCCGCCATACGCTCGTCTCTCGCCGCGTACTCCCCCTTTAGCTGGTTGATTACCAATTTTGAGTCGCAAAACACCAACAGCCGCCGCGCGCCGAGCAGATGCGCGTTCCGCAGTCCGGCTAAAAGGGCTTCGTATTCGGCTTCGTTATTTGATGCTTCGAAGCCGAGCTTGACGGCCTGCTCAATTACTGCGCCATCTGGAGACATAATTACTACGCCGGCGCCGCTGCCCCGTTGGTTAGATGACCCATCACAGTATAATTGCCAAATGTCCCCAACATAAATTCTCCAATCTGGCTTCGACCGATCTTCGGCCTTTGGCTGGAGGTCATCAGGTTTGAGGTCGGCAAGCCCTCCTGTGAATTCGGCAACAAAGTCCGCAAGCACCTGCCCTTTGATTGCGGTTTTGGGTAAAAACTGAATGTCGTATTGGCCGAGTTCGAGAGCCCACTTCGAAACACGCCCTGATGCTTCTGCATTCCGTAGTACTGATCGAAGGGGATAGTCTGTTAGCACCCTAATGCTGTGTGCTTGAAAGTAATGCATCAGTTTTCTTGCTGCCATGACCAAGGCTAGGACGAGTTTTTCCAGCGGTAGGTAGCGTGTTTCGGCGTCCACCATTGCCTTGCTCACATAATACACTGGCTGTTGCTGCCCTTCCTCTTCTTTTAATAATACGGCGCTGACAGCCCTGTCGGAGACTGCCAGATATAGGATGAGGGGGTCGCCAGTGGCGGGCGTTGTTAGAAGAGGTACTGTCCGGAGGTAGGTCTTCAAACCGTTAAAAGCTGCTTCGCATTCGGCGGACCATTCGAAAGCTCTGCCCAATCGTAGTGTTTGAAAGAATTGTCTGCATCGGTCTGTAGAGCGGCTGATGAACCTGTTCAGTGCAGCAGCCATTCCCATCAACTTTTGAACTTCTTTCACAGAACGGGGGGAACTTAGCTCCAAAATTGCTGTGACTTGCCTCGGGTTGGCTTCGATTCCTCGGTGGTTGACGATATAACCCAGGAATTTGCCGGAGCCTATTCCGAATGCGCACTTGGAAGCGTTTAGCTTCATTCCGTATTTGCGTAGGGTATTGAAGGTCCTTTCCAGATCGGCTATATGGTTTTGCTCTTCTTTGGATTTGACCACCATGTCATCGATGTATACTTCCATAGTGTGTCCCAGCTGTTCTTTGAACATTGTGGTGACCAATCTTTGGTAAGTCGCCCCTGCATTTTTTAGTCCAAAAGGCATAACCTTGTAGCAGTAGGTACCTCTTGGAGTGAGGAATGCAGTTTTGTCCTGATCATCCGGATTCATGGCGATCTGATGGTAGCCCCTGTAGGCATCGAGGAAACTCATGCGCCGATGGCGTGCCGTCGCATCGACGAGTTGGTCGATTCTTGGTAAGGGGAAGCAGTCTTTGGGGCAAGCTTTGTTCAGATCGGTGAAATCGACGCACACTCGCCAAGTTCCATTTTTCTTTTTCACCACCACGGTGTTGGAGAGCCACGTGGGGTAGGTGACTTCTCTGATTGCCCCGGCGTCAAGCAGTTTGTCGACTTCTTCTACAACGGCGGCGGTGTGTTCTGCGGAGGATCGCCGGCCTTTCTGAATGATCGGCTTGCACCGGGGGTCGACATTTAAATGGTGTTGTGAGACTGACGGGTCTATTCCCGGCATCTCGTATGGAGTCCACGCAAAGACGTCGAGGTTGCCGAGTAAGAAAGTGATCAGCTGCTGTCTGTCGACCTGGCTCAGAGAGGCGCCGATCATAAAAAACTTTTCTGGGCTTCCATCAATGTCGACCCGGTCTAAACCTTCCGTGGCCTTTTCGTTTGGTTGACGCCCGACGTCATCCAGAACCTCTCGATTGGGCACTTCGATGGAATTTACTTGCAGTTCCTTCGGCGTCTTAGCGGCGAGAAGATAGCATGTTTTCGCTGACTGTTGAGAGCCACGGATCTGCTCGACGCCGTATTCCGTTGGGAAACGTAGTAGCTGGTGGTAGGTGCTTGGGACGGCCTGCAGGGTATGCAGCCATGATCGCCCCATGATGAGATTATACGGGGACGGTAACCTAACGACCAAGAATTCCACGTCCACCGTTCTGGAGCCGGCTCGAACGGGTAGACTGATCTTTCCCAATGGGTACTCCGGGTTGGCGTTGAAGCCAAATAGTGGATAAGGAGCGGGAGTCAGATCCGAGTCGTTGAACCCGAGTTTGACGAAGGTTTTATAGTACATAACCTCCGAGGTGCTTCCCTGGTCAATAAGGACGCGTTCGACGGTGAATCTGTTTACGCGCAGCGCGACAACCAGAGGATCTACATGGGGGAGTGTTATGCCGCTCAAATCAGAGTCGTCGAAGGTGATGCTTGGCGCTTCTCGGAGTCGGGGTCGCTTTGTTGGTGTGAGCTGATGCCGGGGGCCTGGAAGTGACTGGATTGCATGTACAGTTGGGGCTATCGGCAGGCTGTATATCATATGTACAGTGTCGAGCGGGACGTCTTTTGGGCGACGTGAATCCTCCGTTATCGCGTCAAGGTGATCGGTTAAGGCGCGGTGACTTCGAGGTCGTCGAGGGCCTGCCCTTGGGGATCGCTCAGGAACTTTGAGCCTTGCCCGCTCGGACTTTGCTTTTTCTAAGGCCAAATCGCGGCGAAGGCGTTCGTTCTCAGCGATGATGTTGTCCAAACTCTGTTGGATCTGTCTGGCTTGTTCTACGGTCGCTTGTATCATTTCCTTCGTTGGAGTCGTTGGTGAGTTAGAGCTCGAGATGCGTCGCTGCGCGCCAGTTTCCTTTCCGAGCGTATTTGCCGGAGCGAAGTCGTCTCTCTGTGCAGTTCCGTCGGTGGCCATCGGAGGATCTTCGGTCACGTCTTCCATGGATGTATTCGAGTATTTCCCACAGACGGCGCCAATTGTGGGGAAATGGGTTGGAAATACTCTTCCGATCCTGGGAGACGCTGATGATCCTCTGCTAGTCACCTGCAAAGACACGAATACTCCGGTCGGGGGCGCCGGAATTAGCACTCCGACGGACAAGTCAGTTTTCCTCAAGAAAGCTTGTTTACTAAGTTTTTAGAAGTGATTTTCTTACATACCTTTTACAGATCTGAAGCTCTTGTATTTATATCCATTTTTCGGGCCTCGGGGCCAGAGTCTACTTTTTTTATTTGATATTCCTCCTTTTGTCCTGTCATGCCTTTTCAGGTATATTCGGCCTTACATTCGTAGTCGGCATCTCAGTGAAGCCGAATGGAGCCGTTCAATTCCTGGCTCCCCGGGTATATCAGATTTCGTCTCCCCATGAATTCGGCTCCCACATTATTATTGATAATTATTCAAGATTTACATGAGTTATGTTTTTAGCACACAAAGATGAAACATTTTCTTCTTTCACAAAATTCTGTGGTAGAATTCAGAATGAAAAAGGCTTTCTTATTACTAATATGTTAATTCCTTTTTGAGTCATATCTTTGTAGAATCAATTATTATGTTACAGCATGTTTTTGAGATGTATACTATCTATATTTTGAATTATATATTGATGGTCTCAAGAATATGCTCAATATGAAAATTTCATGCTTATATGCTTTACATTGGAATATTTGAATGAGTTATGAAATTCGTTGATTATGATCCATCAACAATATCTAAATGAAAAAAAGTATCATACGTTTGTAGAGACATTTGCATCTATCCTATTGAATATCTTTTGAATATGGATTATATTGGCATACATCTCATGAAATGCTTTTGATTGATAAATTGTTTATAACATTCATATTGTGTTCCACATTAAGTAAAATGTTTTATCACACTTGAGTATGCGGATTGAATTGATGAAAATGCCTCTTGATAATGTTATGTGATTAAATGAGATTGTTGCATCATTTTTTAATAAAACAAAGTGCATAACACTATTTTCTTATGTATATTATGCTATGTACTACAACTTGAAAATTCTGAAAAATAGCATTCCAAACTCCTGTTTGATCATTGAATTATTTTTCACTTTTTGAGTTTGTGATAAAAAATGATTTGTACTGTATTTTTATTGAGTAATAGTGTTTGTTTTATGAATGCTATATTTACACAAATCACATTAGAAAATGGTAGCACTAACTTAGGGAGAGAAATCATTTTGCTAACATACTTGTTAAACCCTTTTGAGATGAACTCCTCATGAAAGAAAATTGAAGATTGAAAAGTTTTCATCTCTTGAATCTAACGTATGCCTTATATACTCTCTTAAGCTTTTGAGGTAAAAATTCTATCTTATATCCTTTGAACTAATATTGTTATTACTTTAATATGAACAAGATTGATTATGCTTCATATGATTTGCAATGTATATTATTTGATGATGCTCTTGCCTAAAAATCATGCCTATGCTTAAAATGTGTGCTATATATTGAAATTCATGATTTTTCTTGGCATATGGATTGCTATACCTTGAACATGCTTCATTTTTTGGATTTACATTAGCTCCATGAGATTATATTGAGTTTAACCTATTATGAGCAATATTTGGTATTCTACATAATGCTTGAGTTATGATTGTTAAATCTTCTAGATTGCATATTGCTATCCTTGGTAGATTGCATGTTGGTATCATTTTGGCATCCTCATTGGTAACATTTGACATCCTATTTAATATTATTGAGGAGAACATTTCAGTTATGAGCTTTCATTATTCATATCTCCTATTGACTTTGCCAAATGAAACAAGAGGAAGAATTTAAACTTGATTAGTTTTAAACTGTGTAATTTTTTTTAGTTCTGCATCTTGAGGTAAAATTAACTTTGCATACATTGATTTTTTTTAAACCCTCATAGTATTTTTTTTGCATTACCATTCCAGCAACACCAATGTCCCATTAAGTTTAATTTCTGTTGGTATTATTTTTTTTTTATTTTACTTTATTTTTATTTTTTTATTTTGCTATTAGGGTTCATTTCTTTTATTTTTATTTTTTTCATTATTATTTTTTTGTTTGGGCTTAATTTTCTTATTTTTTTTCTGCTTTTTAATTTCATTTTTCAGTACTTAAGCATAAAAACAAAAACAAATCAAAATACAAATATTTACATAAAAAAAACAACCTTCATTTTTTTTATGGCCATACGTCGATCAAACTAAACATATTTCAAAAAAAAAAAAAACAAAAAACAAAACAAAACAAAGCAACCCTTCATTTTTTTCCAGCCATACGCCGACCTCACTTACTCGCATCTTCCACCGTTTTCTTCTTCTTTTTATCACCTTGGGCGACCCTTGACACCCCTGCCCCTATGCTTTCGTCGAGAGCGACGACTCCCCACCAACTATCAAAGGTCAAGAACGACGTTGTTCCAAATCGGGCTATGGAGGTAGTCTTCCGTTTAAGCTTTTTTATTTTTGGCCTTCAGTGCGCCTATTTCTGCTCGCGCATCCTTGTACATGCGCTGGAGCAAAGCGAGTTAGGCGTTGACCTGATGGAGCTCACTCGTCCTGTTCTGTAGTCGGTGAGCCAATTTTTTAACTGCAGTCACTGTCTCCATACAGGACGTTAACGTGAAATGATTGACTTCTATGTCTGATTGAGCTGCCATGATTTGCTCAATCGACATCATAGGAAGGTTAGGCAGAGGAATGATAGGAAGAGTAGTAGTAGAGGCACTCAGTCCAGCAGAGCTTATGGGATCGTTCAGGTTCGGAAATAAAGTGATGGGACAGGATGAGGAAGCCATGGTTTAGAGGTGAGAGGTGTAAAAGAAATGAGTTGCAGAGAAATATAAGCGAACAGACTGAGGTTTGGCCTCCTCCGTTCAGTTTTTTTTTGTCTCTCAATGAGGAAGAAGAACAGAAGAGAGTGGTGAAGAAGAGATAGAAGAGCGTGAGGTGAAGAAGAAGAAGCAGACGAGTGTGATTAAGAAGAAGGCTGAAGAGAAGAGGCTGACGAAAAAAAGACAAGGAGGGCGAGATAGTTGAGGCAAGCGACAATCGAGGAGAGCTGCTTTTGTCGATCGGCTGACGCAAAAGCGAGGCCGCGTGTTCGACGCGATTTTCAACGCAAAGAGAGGCGCAGACGATTCATCTATATATATCTATATGTGTGTATATATATATATATATATATATGTTTTGATTATCTATTTTTTGATGCCATTTATCACTATCATTTTTCTCCTTCTCCGATTTCTGACTCATGATTTCCTTTTAATAATGTCACAGGGGGAGAAATTATATGATGTTATGTATTATGGTATTATTTTCAAATTATGGTATTTTTTGAAAACTAATCTGATGATTATGTATTTATAGTTTGATACCTTAGTCTCATATTATGTCTCTAATTGAAGCTTATTTATTAGCCTTTCTTACTCCCAAATCAAATTAAAATATCATTATGTGCCATCATAAAAAAGGGAGAGATTGTTAGGCTTATTTATTTTGATGATTTATTTAATTATGTTTTAATTTATTTGGAAGAGAAAAATAGAATCAAAATTTATTTTAATGATTTATTTGAAAGAGAAAAATAGAATCAACATTTATTTTGATGATTTTATGTTTTAATAAAATCAAAATTTATTTTGTCCCATTATTTCTCACCTAAACCTTTATCCTAAATGTTGTTAGAATGTATTTAATATTTGATTAAATCAGGAGTTCAAACAGCCCAAAATAAAGGTTCAAACAGCCTAGCACAACAGCAGGTTCAAAAGGTTCAAAAGGTTCAAATAGAAGATATTTAAATTAGTAATGATGGAAGCACAACGGTTATGAAGGTTCAAAAGGCCAAAAGGTTCCAAAGGTTCAAGTGGAAGATATTCAAATTTGTAATGATGGAGTGGAAGATATTCAAATTGGTAATGATGGAAGTACAACGGCTATAAATTTAAATGATTACAACGGATATAAACGGCTATAAACGGCTATAATTTTCATTATATATACAAAAACCTCTAATGTAAACAAGTTACAAAAAATCTGAAAATATTCTTTGATCTATAATCACTCACATCTATTCTCAGAAATTATATACTGAGCCTTATAGCATTAAGTTCATCTTTCTTGTGTGAGATTTACAGAAAAATCAAAGCTTCATTTTATATATCTATCTTTGAGAGATATTTATTATAAGCTTTCTTTGAAAGCAAAAATACTATTTCATCTTGTAAAAGTGTTGCAAACACCGTGTTCTTGAAATCTTGAGAGTGATTGTGAATCACCTAAGATTTGCAAGGGTTTGGGCTTGTGAAGTCTGTGTAAACTCCGTGGAGGATTGTTTCATTTGTAAAGAGGTTGCTAGTATCCCTGTGAAGCTAGAAGATAGTGAAAAATCTCAAGTGATGCTTGAGGAGTGGACGTAGGCCGAGTTGAAACTGAACCACTATAAATTTGTTTGTCTCTCTCTCCCTTATCGCTTTATTTTATTTAAATTGCTGTACCTATATTTCACATTTTCACTGTGCTAAAATCATTAACTGACATAGTTGTTAGAACACTTGTTTTAATTATTTTTATTTCATTAACTATATTTATCTATTGTGCTAGTCATAATTTTTATTAGAGTATTATTAATTTTTAATTGTAAAAACCTAATTCACCCCCTCTTAGGTTGTCTTTTGAGTAACAAGTTTGTTTTCTCATTTTTATTTATTTATTTATTTTTATTTATTTTTAATGCAGAGGCCATATGATCTAATGCTGTATATGACTTGCAGTTTCTGAAAACCATACCAAGATGTGTGAAGATAGTGGAAGTTGCAGATTTTTTTGTAGAAACAATGTTCTTGTTATCATGCTCTAGTCCTGTTGATAAGTCCACCAATCCATGGAAAGGAAAATAATCAATGTGTTTTATGTAGAAACAATGTTCTTATTATCATCAGAACATCTCTGTTTTCAGATTCAAATTCATCCAAATCTGTCTTTGATGTATGTATATATAGCTTTACTTTCTCTTAGGTAAATGCATATTAATGTAATTATTAAGTTAAATGCAAAATTTCCGTCTTCAGAAAACAAAGAAAAAAAAAAGGGGTTAAACTTTTGAACAAACTTTAGGGATTAAGATTTGACCTTGGCGACATGCAGCCGTTGCAATGTCATCACTTGTAAAACTCACAAGAAGACTGCAGAAACCACAATCGTGTCCATTTTTGACAATTCATATCTCTTTGGTGTTTCTCTCAGCATAGTTATACGGAATTTTCTGAGTTCATCACTAAAACATTTATGTCCTCTTTAACATGCATTAGCATATTAGAAATATTAATGTAGCAATGAATCTTGATTAGATTTGTTATAAGCTTGGTAAGTTTGTGAAATGAAAAAATTAGAACAAGTGGTTTGGGACCCTGAGAACCACAACACTGTGTTCGCATACGATTTCAATTTCAGAGATTTGTTGGTCAACCTGTGGAAGATTTTAAACCTCTCAAACCAACTCTGCTGCCCAACTATAATGAATGAGGGTACTGATTTTGATGAATCAGAATTAGATCTTGACTGTGAGTTGCTTGATTTGGGCAATGGATTTCTTTGCCTACTTATGTTTGTCCAGATGTCTACAATGTCCCTCTAGTGTTAAAATCTGTTCTCGAATTTAATATGTTAGTAATTAGAGCATTTAGACTCAAAATTGATATTTTAGGGACCAAATTAAAAAATAAAAAATAAATAATATAAAAAAAGTGGACAATGGCTACAAATTCTTTGGTGGATGCATGATAGGACTTAGAGCATGAAACATTTGTAACCGTACTGCCACTGGATTGCATTAAATGAATCATACTCCCTTTTCAAATTTTATTTAGGCCTCGTTTGGGAGCAGGCTATTTTAGTAATTTTTTGATTTTTTGGCTAAAATATGAGGTTAAAAAAATTAATATGTTTGGGATGATTTTTTGACTTTTTACGAAAAAATGTGCAAAAAGTAAAGAGAAAAGGGAATCTTTGATTTTTTGGTATAAGTTGTTAGTTTTTTGATTTTTTTAGTAACTTTTTGGCTTTTAGGCTAAGACAGTTACTTGCCAAACGAGACCTTAGTGTAATGCTTTTGTAACTGCAAGAATTGAATTTGAAAGTTTATGTTGCTCTAGAACTATAACATGCATTCTAAACATGGCCACTGTTTAGATTTATGGTAATTTTATATAAAAAAAATTAATTTGGTTAGAATCATTAGCGACCCATTATCTCTTGGAATCCTGAATATAATGCTTCAATAGTTCACTTATCATTTTCTTTTCGACGTTCGGTAACTTAAAATATAATGAAGTAGAATGTCCTATTCCTGACTGTAGTAAGTTGTTCGTTTTCGTGCAGTTGATCCAACGCTAGCAGCTAAGACATCATGTAAACTCTCAAGTTTAAGGTCTTTCTCGCCCTGTACATTTGATCCAACAGTGCCAAGTTTGGAGGCACTTATTTATAGTACTTTATTGAGCACTGTTGTTGATATACCTCAGAAGACTATGCTTGCTTCTTTTTTAGGCAAAGTAAATGAAATGGCAACTGGAAATGTCTTGTCTGAACAGGGAAGCCATATCCCATTCAAAGGTAGGGGGTAAGTAATGAATCTGGAGGTCTTTGTTTAAACATTTGCAAATGATGCTTGGAACTTTTCCACAAATTCAAATTTTTAAGGGGTTGTTTGGGGTGTCCCAAATAAGTGTACTTTTTGACTTTTTGGATTAAAAAATTGAGGAAGAAAATATGGATGTTTGGGTTAACTTTTTGACTTTTTATGAAAAAATGTGTAATAAAAAATTGTAAAAATTGATTTGTAGGGAAAAATTAGGATTGGGAGTTGTGCAGCCGTAATTGTTGACTTTTGGTGAATAGTGTTGACTTTTTAACTTTTTGAGTAACTTTTTGACTTTTTTGACTTTTTTGCAATATGCAAAACTTAGCCTAATATTTTCAAGTTTTTATTGTTTTTCTTCTTTTGATTTTTAGTATCATTAGCATGCGTCTCTGAGATAATTGTGGACATGCCGATTTCCATGGGAGCAATTTATCATTCTTGTTTTGCTATCAACTCTTGTAACCATCATTTTCTCCATTTTAATTAATTTTTGTGAATGTGCATTATTCTGTATTTAGTAAGTTATCCTTGCATTTCCATGTAGTTCAAGTCTAATGGATGGATGTTTGATTTATCTTTAATTGAGATGCTTTAATTTTTTGCAATAGCGTGCTTGTAATACAAACATTTCCATCTCTGTAAGTTTTATGGTTGTTGGTCTATCAAAAAACTTTAGAAGATTTAAGCAAGCAACATCCTTAAACTGCATACCCAAAAAGAAAATCCTTAAAATTGTTAATACAGAAAGTTTTCCAAGTTCCGAATGGTAGTTTTAATATAAATATATGTGGAATATTATCCGTTTCATCTAGCTATAATGTCATTTATATTAATATTCTCCAACCACAAAGTGAGAGAATTAAATTATAATTATTGCGGAGGAAGATGTCTGACTGGATATTTGTTTTGGTGATATAATGTAGTTGAGAAAAATCACTGGTGATTCTTTTCTAGAATTATCTCCCCCCCCCCCCCATCTTAAATTTATAAGCATGGAAAACGTTATAATATAGAGAGAGAAGAAATAGGGTGAAAGGTGGATATATTGAAAGAAACATGGTAGAAGACATAATCAAAGAAGCAACTCCGTTTAGAAATTGGTTCCTTTCAAGCAAATTCAATTGGGATTAATTGGAAACATATATGATTTAAGTTTTCAAGCTTAGCAGGGTAGTATTATAAGATTATTTAAGCTAGATTTAAATTTTATTTATTTTTATATGTTATCTAATGTTTCAGATGTCAAGGGTGTTTTGGCGATTTGAAGTTCTGGACATGGACTGCAGGGGTCGCTTATGGAGCTTATTGGGAATTAATTAGGTTTTGGAAATGAAAAGTCCAGTTTCCTAGTTAGTATCTCTTTTTTTTTTATAAGCAAAAGAGAACTTTATTGATGAAGAAAGCAGAACAAGCATAAAACTTACATCAATAAAGAGGGAAGTGCAAAAGCATCACCGCTGGCCTTAACAATCCCAACTAGGTTGGCACCGCTAAGGAAGCAATATCATCTGCTAGCACTTGACCCAAGATTGGCGAGAAACCAATCCAGAGAAAGCAAGAGAAAGGGAAAAGAAAATTAAAAAACCAGGCCAGCCACCTATACATTGTCTAATCAGAAGCATAAGCATGATCTACCACTATAGCACATGATACAATCCACACAGCAGCAGCCACAGCAGAGCATGATCTTCCTCTAGAGTATGATCCTCATATCAGCAGAGCATGAACAATGCCACACTAGCAGCAGCCTCATACTTCAGACAGCAGAGCATGGTCCTTGCAGTAGCAGCCTCCACTGAGGTTTGAACCTGAAACAAGCCTCACAGCAGGCCCACTCACACTGGAGGGGCCTCAGACCATTCCAACTGCAGCAGCCACAGTCAGACACATACTAATACAAAGTGCACAGCAGCCAGAAGAGGATGGAGGAGCCTCAGACATCATACTTCAGACAGCACCACCACTCAGACTTGAACCTGATACAATCCTCGCAGCAGGACCACTCACACTAGAAGGGCCTCAGACCATTCCAACTGCAGAGCATCAATGCCATCCTCCATTATATAGACTAGATTAGTAGATTATCAATGCACCAGAACCAAGCATGATACAATCCACACAGCAGCAGCCACAATTCTGCTTTGAGCATAATCCTTCAACCTCCATACTGATACAAACTACACAGCAGCTTCAACCTCCAATAATTCCAAGGGAGCACACTAGAGCACACAGCTTCAGACCAACAGACAGATCAATCCAAGGTAGCAACACTGGGGCCAGATTTACTTTCACAGACAGGTCAGACCAGCATCCTACATCAGCATGACTATCAATCTGCATAGACCAGCTTCCACCTTCCAAATATTGGTGACAGATACCTTCACAGACAGATCAGCTTCCAGCTACAGCCCAGCTTCCACCTTCCACCTTCATACCAGTAATAGACCAGCCATAATCCTATGTCATACACCCTTTGACCTGCTTCAAGTTTGCGACAATATCATGTACTGTGTAATTCACCCCCTTAACATTTGACTTAACCCATAATGCAATTCTTACTTTCAATCTCTCTACCATCTGTGCAAAATCTACAATACCATTGTTAAATAAACATTCATTCCTAAGTTTCCATAAGGACCATAACATAGCCAAAGGGACCACCTTCCAAATATTGAACTCCTTCTTCCTTAATTTCATACCAGACCACCAGTCAAGCAAAACAATCACAGATCCTGGTGTTACCCACTGCACTTCCCACCAGCTTATCAACTCAGACCATAACTTCCACACCAATGGACATAAAAACAACACATGCTTTATGGTTTCTACCTCTGCTTTGCAAAATCCACATAAGGAGCTGACATTGATGGGTAGAGCTCTAATCCTGTGCATAAATTCTGCAGTTTTGATTCTCCCTTTCCAAGCTAACCAGCTGAAGAACTGAGCCTTTGGAGGTGCTGCATTTTTCCACAGGAACTTTGAAATAGGAATCATGGATCCATTAACTAACTCCAACCTTTCCCACACTGAAGCCACAGTGAATACCCCTGAATTATTAGCTTTCCACAGACAGTTATCCTCAGTCACAGGATTTAGATTAGGAACCTCTGCTAATAATACATTTAGCCTTTGTACTTCCTCCTCCTCCCATGCTAAGAGCGATCTTCTAAATGCCAACTTCCAATCACTGCCCGGCCCTTTCTGTTGGTAGAAAAACTGCAAGGAACCATCCTTCTCCATGGATAAACTAAACAGTCTAGGGAACTCACACCTAAGACTCATATCATTGAACCATCTATCCGTCCAAAAATGAATCCTTTCCCCATTTCCCATGATAATCCTGAAGTTTTGTGAGAAAAACTCCGCCACTACACTATTGGATGAGGCTAATGATGCAATATCCTTCCACACTGTAGATACCATTGCAGCTGACACTGGTTCTGGTGTCCACCTACCTCTAATCCCACCATATCTGCTACATACCACCCTTTTCCAAAGAGACTGATGCTGACGACCATACCTCCACCACCATTTTAACATTAAACACACATTAACATCACTGAAACTTCTCAAACCCAACCCCCCTTGGGCTTTACTTTTACACACCTCTTTCCATTGAACTAAGTAAATTTTCCTTTGAATTTCAGAACCTCCCCACAAAAAGTTTGATTGAATCCTATCAATTGTTTTAGCAACACCAACAGGCATTTTAAAGACGGATAGAAAATACAGTGGAAGACTTGACAAAACAGACTTAACTAGGGTCAATCTACCGGCTAAGGACAAGAACCTCCTTTTCCAAGATGCTAACTTCTTTTTAAACTTCTCCACCACCGGTTGCCAAGTACTTCTTCTCCTTGGATTGGCCCCTAAAGGTAAACCAAGATATGACAGAGGTAGACTCTGGTTGAGGCAATTTAGTTTTTTAGCAAACTCCTTAACTAACTCCTCTTCTACTCCAATACCACAAACTATACTTTTATGAAAATTAATCTTGAGGCCTGACATGACTTCAAAACACCTCAAAATTCTTTTAAGCACTATAATTTCATCCCATTTGGCTTCACAAAAAATAATGGTGTCATCTGCAAATTGTAAATGAGAGATTTTCAGCTCTTGATGACCAACTGAAGCTCCTCTGATCATCCCCTTTTCTTTGGCTCTCTCTAATAGAACATTTAAACCTTCTGCCACTATATTGAATAGGAAAGGCGATAGTGGATCTCCTTGTCTTAAACCCTTTTGAGGAGAAAACTCTGCTGTGGGCGATCCATTCACAAGCACTGAGATCCTTGACGTAGATATACAGGACCAAATCCAACCCACCCATTTTTCACCAAACCCAAAATTCTTCATCATTGACAGTAAAAACTCCCAGTTAACTGAATCATAGGCCTTCTCAAAATCCAATTTAAGAATGATTCCTTTTTTCTTGGACTTTCTCTACCAATCCACCACTTCGTTTGCAATTAAAACCCCATCCAGGATGCATCTACCAGAGAGAAAAGCAGATTGAACTTCTCCTATGAGCTTTGGGAGTACTTGTCTTGCCCTTCTAGACAACACTTTAGCCAACACTTTATAAATTGAGCTAACCAAGCTTATGGGCCTATATTCACTTAAATCTATCGGGTTCTTCTTTTTAGGGATCAAAGTGATGAAAGAGATGTTTACCCCTTTGGCCAACTTCCCATTACGATGAAACTCTTGGAACAACTGAATGAACTCACCTTTCATTAAAGACCAGCACTTTTGAATGCAATACAAATTGAAGCCATCAGGCCCAGGGGCTTTATTCCCATCACAGTCTTGAATGGCTGCCCAAATTTCTGCTTCGCTAAAATCTGCCTTCAACACTTCCTTTGAGTCAACAGAACTAATGGACAACAAAGGCCCTGCCAACTTGGGCCTGCTCTTCCAACTTTCAGCAAAAACTCTTCTAAAGTAGTTCACCACTACTTGCTTCACCATACTTGGGTCCTCCACCACAACACCATTTGCCTGCACTGAATCTAATAAATTTTTCCTCTGCCTGTTACTTGCCATCAAGTGAAATAGTCTAGTATTTTTATCACCATTTTGTGCCCATGACATTCTAGACTTTTGTAGCCACAACCTGTCTTTACTTCTACTTAGATTCCAAACTTGACTTCTGATCTCCCATCTTCTAATCACCTCTGATTCCAACAAGGATCCAGATTCAGCCTTCAAGTCCCACTCATGGAGTTCATCTTCAGCTTTTTGAAGTTGATCATCAATATTACCAAACACCTCCATGTTCCACCTACGCAGATATGCTCTCAGTCTTTTGAACTTAGACATGATTCTATAACTAGCCCAACCCTGAATCTGAGCCTCCTCCCAGACCTTTTCCACATCCTTTTTAAACTGAGGATGGGATGTCCAAGCATTAATAAACCGAAAAGGTTTAGTTAGTATCTCTAGTCCTAGTTTTTGTAAGGCTTTTGGTCATTCTATGTACTTGCATCCTTTCTCTTTGGCTCCCCAAGCAAGTCTCAAGATGAATGGAGGATTAAGGAGAGGGAAAGCAGTATATCCCAAAATGAATAGAAGGAGATATCACTTGCAGGAAAAGGAAAACACAAGTTGTATATCATCAAAGTCTTTGGAACAAAAAGGAACTCCAATATGTTTGATGTTCGTAACTCTTGCACCACTATTATGCCTAGTGAGGAGAATGTCAGTTTAGTTAACAAACCCCAAAATAGCAAGAGAGAAGGTTAGAACAATTCTTCTTGTCAAACCAAACAAATTAAGTTAGAAAACGTGTGGCAAGCAACCAAGTTTGTCAAAGCAAGGGCAAGGAGGGAGTCACAAACCTCCTTACTTTATGTGTTTTGGTTGTATATCTATTCTCTCAGGTTGTGAGACATCGGTGTGTTATATTAACTTAGCCTATCGAGCTGTGAGAGGTTTTGTTTTAGTAGGCTAGGCATGTGCTTTCCTCCTATTGGGGGTGGTGCCTTTGGGCATGTCTTGAGCTTCATTGTGTATAAAAAAAGAAAAAGAAAAATGGACTGCAATTAGGATATTGAGATGGATGTGAAGAAATAAAAAGAAAAAGAAAGAATGATAAATGAATTTAATCAAAGTTAAGCAGCAGTGATTGAGGATAAGAAGAGCGGAAGTTATCTAACTTCAACGTAATGATATTTGTGTGAAGCTGGGAACATAAAATATCTATGATGTTGCTTGTAGGTTAGGATTTTGGTTATTTTATAATTGCATTAGAGTATAATCTCTAGTAAACAACAGAAAGAGGGTGAGTTGGGCATCATATCTATGGGCGTGCCTTATTTTCCATTGTTCTTTCACTCTTTATTTATATTTTTCTTGTATTCTTTCTCATCTATTGATATTCAAATGTAAAAGTTAAATAGTTATGATCACTATTGCCATTCTTTTTGTTTTTAGTTGATGCTGGCTACTTATTGCATCTTTTATTTGTTATCTTAAATAGTGTAGAAATCATGATTTCTTCTTTTGCAGTGATGAGAAGTCAAGAGAGGCATTTGCATGTGGAAGACAAATGCAGAGTCTGCCCCAGAGACATTTCTTAAATCAAGTACCTGGAATGGTTGGAACTCCCCCTGATGCTTTATGTATGCCAAATCATCATTATAGCTCTAATTGTAATGATAATGGCACAAGCAAGGGAACAAATAAGGTTTGTGTACAAGCTGTCGATGACTTCTCTTCTAGTGTAGTTTCATTGTTTACAAGTCATTGCATACATTAGATTATCTAGCAATTTAATTTTGATATGAATAAAGCTTCAACTTGAGTTGGAACTGCATGATTTAAACTTGAGTGTTTCTAATCCTAGGCTACTGCACAGATTCAAGGCTTGTGATGCAGGGAAAACTTGAAGGAAATAGGTAGTGCACAATGATTACATTAGGTCATTAACATCATTGTAAGTTGAGAAGAACTGAACAAGGAATTTGGGTGTATTTTTAGAAGGCTATTCTCCGGTCTGAAAGGTTTTCTAAATCTGTAAGTAATGTCCTTGATGCAGAGCGAGTTTAGAGTTAATTGAACAATTTTTCTCGGTCAAAGATGGTCGTGGAACTTTTCATTTCTCTTTCCCCTGTTAATTCTCTTTCTAGTTTTCTGGATGTTTCTTAATAAAATAATCAACATTGATAGTGCTTTTTACCATATTCTAAACCCAAGGTTTGAAATTCACCGTTTCACAAACCTCGAACCTTCTTCCCTTATTTTGGAAATTTAACTCACTTCTGATGGCAACAGGGTCATAGAACTTGACAATCCAAGGCTTTCTTGCATCAGTTTGTTTTCTCATTTTTTTTATTTTTATTTTAATGCAGAGGGCCATATGATCTAATGTTGTATACGACTTGCAGTTTCTGAAAACCATACCAAGATATGTGAAGATAGTGGAAGTTGGTCCAAGGGATGGGTTACAAAATGAGAAGGAGATTGTACCTCCCTCCGTAAAGATTGAGTTGATAAAGATGCTCGTTTCTTCTGGGTTGCCTGTTATTGAGGCCACTAGTTTGTTTCGCCAAAATGGGTGCCACAGGTAAATTGCATTCAGTTGTTTTCAAGAGATTATTACTATGTTTATAGGTAGGTAGGTAGCCAGCCTTACACCTACTCTCCCTTTCTTTTTTTTTTTTTGAGGCATCAATTCCTGTTACTCGAACTTGCACCTGTAAGATTTCTGAACAGCTTTCTGTATATCATATATTCAATGTGTCAAATATTACAATCAGATCTTAGATTATATAGCTCTAAATCCTAAACCAAAATGGAAAATACAAATACAATTATGTCTCTAATAGGACTCTAACTCAATAATACAATCATGCCTCTAATAGGACTCTAATTCTAACTCAATAACACAAATTTATTATATTTTATATATTCTATATTCTAACACCCCCGCTCAAACTCAAGGTGTTTTAGCAGAAAATACTGAGAGTTTGCTAAGAAGAAACTGAAACCGAGTGGTAGTGTGAGATTCAGATATAGATTCAGATGCAGATTCAATCTCAGAACATCAGTTTCAGATTCAGATACAGATTCAGATGCAGATTCAATCTCAGAAGGCATCCAGAACATCAGTTTCAGAGTCAGAGACAGATTCAGATTCAGATTCAATCTCAGAAGGCATCCAGTTGACTAATAGATAATAAACTGACAGATAACTAAGAAACATATAAAACGGACGGAATAGAGACTGCAGACACAGCAGACGGTATGACAGACCCAACAGATATAACTGACTCGACTGAGAATCTAACTGAAAAGATGAAAGTGCAACGGGGGAGGTAGACTGAGGAAGATGCAGGCGTTCCACCACATAGAGATCTCCAACTCTACGGCCGGTCCCAATCTGCTTCTTGGATACCCGATCCTGAAGAGGACCCAAGCAAACTTGAATGAGAAGAGATGAGAGCAGAAATGGAGGAAGATGACTGAGAGGTGGACCAGAGATGCTGAAGCTGAGCAATTTGAGCACTCAAGGAAGCCAAGTCGGGATCAGAAGCCGGAGCAGATGTAGTATAAGCAGCAGGAGGGCGAAAAGTACTCGGAGCAGGACCTCGGAATTGTGGCTGAGACGATTGAGCAGACTGACGGTTCTTCTTAGGACAGTTGTACTTCCAGTGACCCCTATTAGCACCTCCATCTGCTTCTCCACCTCAGTCTTCTGTCACACCCACAAAGGGGCCCTTAGCATCAGATGAGTGGGGGTTTTGAATCTGAATGCTAGGGTTTGAAACCAAGCTCTGATACCATGTAAAATTTCTGAATAGCTTTCTGTATATCATATATTCAATGTGTCAAATATTACAATCAGATCTTAGATTATATAGCTCTAAATCCTAAACCAAAAAGGAAAATACAAATACAATTATGTCTCTAACAGGACTCTAACTCAATAACATAATCATGCCTCCAATAGGACTCTAATTCTAACTCAATAACACAAATTTATTATATTCTATATATTCTATATTCTAACAGCACCAGTGTGCTGGGAGCAGATAGTACTTGACATTGCTCCTAGTCACGACCTCTAATAGTAATCACTAACGTCTTACTTTTGTAAGTCTTTAACTATTGACAAACAGATTGGTTGTTGTAATAGGATAACTTCAAAAGTGTGTCCAATACATGTTGGTGTGTGTATGAAGGGTCTTAAAATCCGACATGTCTAGAACACAAATGCGACACCCTAGTAGGCGTGTCCATGCTTCTGAGCTTGCTTGAGCATGAACCTATGAAATTTTCACCATTCATATTACAGAAAGCTCAACATCAAAAAGATGACGATGAATGGTAATAAGTCATAATTAATTGAATCTGCTGTTAGTTTGTACTCTTATTTTTTTTTTAACCCATGTTTTGACTTCTAGTGATCCTTTTAGTTAGTTTAAGTACTCTTGTAATACTTATTGGCTTCATTTGATTACAATGCCTTATGAATGAATACCAACTCCAGACATATTATAGTTATAGTTAATGCAACCTGTGGGGTTTCTTTTCAAGATTATAGTTCTTCTTTATCTGTCTTTGATAGGAATATATAGTAGTTTGATAAAAATTGGAGTAAAATACATTCTTTTAAAAGTATCGTAATCAAAATTGCAACTAGCAGATGCAAAGGATGTACTCGAGGCAATTCAGTGTGTTGAGGGAGCTAGGTTTCTTGTTTTAACACCTAATCTTAAAGTAAGTTTCCCTTTGCAGCTGACCATTCTGTTGCACAACAATTTTTAATCTGTCTAGAAAGCATATTCAGTGTTTTGTTTCCCTTTCTTCAGGGTTTTAAGGCAGCTGTTGCAGCTGGAGCTAAGGAAGTGGCCATCTTTGCTGCAGCTTCTGAGTCTTTTTCGAAGTCAAACATAAACTGTAGCATTGAAGATAGCCTTGCTCGATATCGTGATGTTGTTCTTGCTGCTAAAAAGCTCTCAATTCCTGTCCGTGGGTATGTCTTGTGATTCCCTCTTAACTTCTCACCTTTTCATGGAAATATATCTGACATTTTTAGTTTGCCGTTGTCTTGTCTAGTGAGATTGTTGTATGTGAGTGTGTGAAACATTTAATATTAGGTCATGTGAAGAAACCATGACTTAGATTTAGGCATTGGAATTATAATGAGGTCCCCAACGTTTGATGCTGTATTTTCCAATATTGGATCTATTTGAAAAAGAAAATTCAAAATCCTAAAACCACATTTGATGATTGGCTGAAATGTTATCATATTAACGTATAAATCTCTTATCATGGGTTTGTTGTGTACTTACTTCCTATGGCCTTCTACTTATCTTTACATTGAGGAGCTTTTATCTTCTATTAATGCTGTGTCATATGTTAAAATGTTATAAAGGATTATTGCCGTCTCCAATCCATTGTGTTGATTATGCGTATTATAGCTGCCGTATGAGTTGTGATATCTTAATCTAGTTCTGCCTATAAAACCATTTTTCATTCACTAGGCCAATATTGTTAAAATCTGATTATAGACAGCTATTAAGTGTGTTGCATTTTTTTATCTAGGATTTTAGTGTGATAAACTGGATGTTTAGTTGCTTTTATTTTCCATTTTGCCTTTAATATTCAAACAGCAATGCTAGGTATCATGAAAAGTGTTTCATGAAAATGGTCATGAAAGATTTGTGACCTTTGGATTACACTTATAATTAAGCACCACACACTAATCAAGGTAATCTAAGGGTCACAAATTTTTCATGATCATTTTCATGAAAAAAATTTCATGATCCCTAAAATTTCTCATATTCAAATGTTTATACTTAAAAATATTGGTGTGGTTGTTGGATATTTGTGTTTTTGTTGATTGTTGACTATTTAGCATTTGGAATGGTAGTTGCTTTTATGGCTTTTGGAATTCTTATTAATTTTTTGTAAGTTATTTATTCATTTTTAAATTCTTCCTCTTATTGTTCATAACTTATGAATTTTTGGTTTTGCCTATGTTGGATCTTGAATTATATGTCTATTTTAAATTATTTGTCTTTAATCAACAACGTTTGTGTCAATTTGGTGAAGCCTGCACCTCACTTTGCACCTAGGCCCCAAAAGACCTTGGCGCATCGGCGCACCTCTCACCTTAACCGACTCTACTACTCTCTCTCTCTCTCTCTCTCTCTCTTAATTTGTGTTTTTGATACTTTGTAGGTTGTTAGGCTGCTATAATTTCCAAAGCTTTGTCAAAATAAGTATATCTGATTTTTTTTTCTTCCAGTTATATTTCTTGTGTTGTTTGGTGCCCAACTGAAGGAGCAATAGCTCCATCAAAAGTAGCATACGTGGCAAAAGAACTTTTTGATATGGGATGTTTTGAAATTTCCCTCGGTGATACAATTGGTGTTAGTACTCCAGGTAATTCTAAGGTGATTTTTATTTCTTTGTTTAATTTCGACAGTTCATAGAATATGAGAAATCAGTAACGACATACATCTGAAGTATTAGTTTGTTGCTGACAACATAATTTATCATAAGAGAGCCTGTAAAAAATCCGAGGTTTACTTAAATCTGTCTAATTTCTTGTACGTTCTCATTTGAATTACTATTTCAAAACTTTAATCTGTCATATGCTATGTTTGACTAGTTAGCTGTTGACTGGCCATTCATCTGGTCTGTTTGTGATTTCATACAAAAATTATTTCTGAGTTTTAGTCCGGGGGATTGAACCCCTAGACCAAATTGGATAAACTGGTTCAATATCTGGTTCAACTAGTTGATCTGTGAACCAGTCACTGAAATTGGTCAATGTTTGGCATGTGGGTAGGGTCATTCTATTTCCACACACCACCTTTTCTCAGTTCACACCATTTTTTTTTTGTACGGATATCAATTACTGAACAAAAAAACTCATGAAAGGTATAGCCGAACCATAGGTTTTCGTTTGGTAATTGATAATTGAACCCTTTTTTCTTCGGTAGTTGATATCCGATGAAAAGAGTGTATGAACTGAGAAAAACAGTGTAAATTGATGCTCCTGTGGGTGCAACTTTGCCTTTGGCCGCCTGATCCATCAACCTTGTCTGGTATGATGTAACAACTTGGGAATAGTATATTTGAACAAATAATGTGCATGTTTGTTTGCTTGTCTCCCTTGCAAGGACGATAAGATTACTTATAGAATTGAAATAAATGTGTATATTAACTAAAAACTTGGTGTTTAATAAATCCTTTAGTTAATGTCATTTCCTGAATTGTACATATTGTTTTTTTTTTCCCACTTTCACTTATTTCTATTTATTTACCGCTCTTTCTTTTTGCCTAGATACTGTTATTCCAATGCTTGAAGCTGTTATTGATGTTGTACCTTTGGAGAAGCTCGCCGTTCATTTCCATGACACTTACAGGCAAGCTCTTTCAAATATTCTTGCATCACTCCAAGTAAGCCATCTTTTCATGTTAATCCATAGAAACCCAAACCTGTTATGACAGATCAATCACACTTCATATTTCAGGTGATCAAGATCGAAGTTAAACCATCTATTGTGCTTATATGCACACACTGGTTTTAAAAGTAATTCGGGCCCACCTTTTAACAAGTTTACTATAGGTTTCTCTGGCTAGACATCAATTTAATCTAGTTTCCTTATGTTTTATTTAAAATTAAAATAAATTCTTTGGATGAACTGTTTTTTGAGGTTTTAGATGTATTGTGCTGCAAAATGGATTACAATTGAATGAATTGTTCTTAGCTAAGGTTTTGACATTTTGTTTCTTGACAGTAGTCAAGAGTCAAGACAAATAGACTTTGAAGTAAATAGTGGAAAAAGTAATTGAAATGCATCATAATAGATAAGTAATAGTCATTAATTGGCTACCTTTGCTAGTTCCCGTCTTGAAATTAAAGTCTTCAGTTGAAGGAAAAAGGTAAAAATATTTTTATTTTTTTCGGTTTGTCATATATTAAGACTAGAGATCAGTGGTTTCCTCTATCCTATTGCTAATCTAATCCATTCATGACTCGTATTTAATATTTCATTGATCCTCTTTTAGAACTTGATTGATATCCCCTATCTAGTGGCGTGTCCCTTTGCTGCAATGATTTTTGCATAATATGGAGGAATATTGAAATTCATCCAAAAGAATATGATCATATTTGTCGATCTTTTTGAGTAAAACAGCATTGCATCATTTGTGGTATTGTTTTTGTTTATACGTAACTTAATCGTGATGTAAGTTATATTTTACTAATACTCGTATAGAATTTGATCATATTCACTTGTTTGATGTCGGTTTCCCACTTTTCTACAATGTTACTAGCATCCACATCGAAGTTTATCTAAAAAATATAACCATATTTGTTGATCTTTTGTAAGGGTGCATCATTTGAATTGTATAAATTCTTAATAGAGTTTCGTGTTTCGTATTAATTCTTTGATGTTGTCTCCTAGATGGGGATTAGCATTGTAGATTCATCTGTATCGGGTCTTGGTTGCCCATACGCTAAAGGTGCTTCTGGGAATGTTGCGACTGAGGACGTTGTTTATATGCTAAATGGGCTCAGAGTTGAGACCAATGTGGATCTCCGAAAGGTCATGTTGGCTGGGGATTTCATCTGTAAACATTTGGGCCGGTCCTCTGGTTCAAAGACCGCAATTGCATTGAGCCGGACCACAGCTCAAGCTTCCAAGTTATAAGCTACGTGGGACCAATGCACCTTGCTAAAGACATGCTTGCGCACCAAGTTCTCAGTTTTTGAAATTGCCTCAAGCTATGTTTGAATCAACAATTTGAGTAGGGAAAGAAAAGGGGATATTCAGAATTGCCTTCAATGTCCCTTTGTAGATATATCGGTTTCCATTGTTGTATCACAGAAGCATAAAAAAAAATTTGTGATAAATAATCTCTCAGTCCTTTGTCCTCACATTTGAACTTTGTTTAGTTTCTATTTTGTGATGGAATGCCTTTTGTGTGAGTGATTTTCCGATCACACTGCCAACTTAGTACTCAACTGGAGAACACCGGCAGAATAGATGGCTTCTAGATAACCTTGCTGACCTGCACAGAAACAGAAGGCTCCGGCGGTGGTTCTTCCACCCGGGGGCACTCCGACGATCAAGTCAGTATATCTCTCAAAGATAATCAACTATTCAACTCACAAGCTTGAGTATCAAAAAGCATACCTTAGACCCATGGGGGTGCCTCTCTTTTATAGTCAATACAATCCTAGTCCCAATAGGAGCCTGGCCCTAATGGACTCAGGATTACTACTAATCTGGGACTCCCAGTGGGATTAGGATAAACTCTCTAAGAGTCTTATCTTTACCCAAACTGAAGTCTTCTCCCAATCTAGGACTCTTGTCCATATCCAGGTTGAGTTCCCTCTTCATTCTAGGACTCTTGTCCCCTATCCGCTTATCTCGGATTCCGATATCTTCGGAGGTAACCTCGGCCTATCCGAGATGACCTCGGCACAACGGCCAAGACACGTGGCACCTCGGCTGACACGTCGGCGTCACCTTGCCACGTGTTGGTACTCAGAAAATATATCCCCACAACTGCCCCCTAGGTTCTATTACCTCGGCATTCTGAGGTGATGGAACCTATACTGTTCGTTCATCTGTGCCCCTCTGTCCGAGATCAAACTCGCCGTCCTCAAAGTTCCCTGGACTTTACTATCCACTTCTGTCAAGTATCAAGCTTCATGTTTTTCAAGCTATTCGAGATCATACCTCCTAGCCGAGGTTTCTGGTTTCACTAATTCATAAATTCCAAGAGTTTTGCATCCGCTTTATTCACATTTTTTGGTGGGCTCCTGATTTCCAGTCATCTATTTGACTTCGGCGATCTTCATATCGGCGTTCACTTATCTTGGTAGGTTCATAAACTCTTTTATTAAGCTCAATCTTTCATAACGCTTCTGAATCCGTTTACTTGCCCTCTGTTGTCTTCTATTTTTCGTCTGTTTTCAAGTTTTTGAAATTTTTAAATGCCTGGTACTGTTTTTTCCATATCCGCTTTCTGTTGCTAGCATTGTGTCTGGGTCATTACTTTCTTGTTTCTTCATATACTTATTTAGCGCCTGTGCACTTGGCTTTATCTTTAAACTTCGTCGTCTTCTTGACTCTGATTTTTCTCTTTTTTCATTCAATCCTCTGGCTTTTTCTCTTTCTTAGCTCTTTTGCTTAAATCTGTCATTGTTCCAAGCTTTCAAGCTTCTGCAACTGTCTTCGTTCCTCTCCTCCGGTGAAGCTTACGTCATTTTGTCATTGTCGTCAGATTTCGGCAATTCTCATTCCGACTTCCCTCTTTCTGGTAAGCCACTGTTCCTCCTGGTTTTATTACTTGTTGCTTTCCAAGAAGTTCTGCTTCATTGTTAACCACCATTATTGTTTTACCCGTTGTTTTCCAAATCATCTTCTTGAATACACACTGTTCACATATCTGTTGATTTCTGCCACTGTTCTTGGCTTGACACACCTATGCAATCTTTTTGTCTTGATTTCTTGATAGCTTCATCACCATTTTTGATTTTCGAATTATATTTCTTGTTTCTGTTTTCTGTGTCTTTTTTCAGATTTTTGCTTTCAATCCTTGCCTTCAAAACTCTGAGGTGCCAATCGCCGAGAAGAGCTTTGATCAAACTCTTTAGGAGATTGATGCTGAGCTCGTAGCTGAGAAGGCTGCTGAGAAGTTCTTTCCAACTGTCTTCTGGGGGTGAGACGCAACCTGCCGCTGATGCCGAGTAGTTTGCTTCCTTCTTGAAATTGATGCCGAGGTAACGGTAGAGAAGCTCCTCCAACTGACTGCTGAGGCTGAACCATCGTCGTTCGTCGAAGCAGATCAGTCCGACGTTCTTGCTTTCAGTCCTTAGTTCTTTAAGGTCTTCATTTTTGTATCTGCCAACCTTCTCAGCTCTTAACAAGCTAGTAGGTCATCTCGGATGATCATATCTCGGAAACGTCTTTCAGTGTTATCTCGGCTATACCAAACTTGTAAATTGCTTCAAATTTCAACAAATGGTAGACTTCATAATCTTTGGTTAACTCATCTTGTAATTTGCTCAAAAATTTCAACAAGTGTAAACATTCCTTGCTCCTTAATTATCATTCCTTCCCCTGCATCTCTCCCTGCCCCCTAATGTGAACATAAGTTGCACTTAGGATCACATTAGGGAAGTTGGCTTCGTGCCGTAGTCACAGACCTGATGTGTTCTTCTTTCGCCGATGTATTAAAACTTCTGGTATTTAATTCGCCCCCTTTAGACCCTCTTTCTCTTGGCCTTTGCAAACTATCATCGCTGTTTCTTGAAGCATTTATTCCTTTCACAATTCTGGTCACCACTTCTGGCGTGCACTTAGTGGTTCTGTTCTAATCAAAACGACGTTTGACTCCGGCGAATCTTTTGCCGACATTTAACTTTGTGCACTCTTTAACTTGTAAATTCTCTCAGAATTTCAACAAGTGTTAACATCATTCGTTTTAACTTCGGTTAAACATCATCTCGACTTAACTTCGGTTTAAGCATCATCTCAGTTTAACTTCGGTTAAACATCATCTCGGCTTAACTTCGGTTAAGCATCACCTCAGTTTAACTTCGGTTAAACATCATCTCGGTTTTTGAAGTTTTTCCTTTTTTGTCGCTTGTACTCTTGTACCTTCTTGTTTTTTAGACAATGTAAGCTCTGCATATGGCCGATGTGCCTCCTTGTTCTTGAATGTCTAATTTAACTTTCCTTCTCTGAATGCTTGTGCCTTTGTCTTTTCTTGACTGCCTTTGCATGATTCTATACTTAGAATATTTTGCGTGATTTACATAATTCTTCCTTTGCACAATCTTCTCGGGGTTACATACCTCGGGTATAATAACTGCAAGTTTTACTTCGGCAAGATACTGACCTGCAATCTTTTCATAAATTTCAACAAGTATAAAACATATACTTTTCAATGTAAACTTTGCAAACTTTTCTCAAGTTGCAATAAATATGTAAACAGTAATTTCACTCTAACCTACTTGTAAATTGCTACAAATTTCAACAAGGACTAACATATACAGTAAACTTTTCTCAAGTTATAACAAGTGTTAAACAGTGATCTACTTGTAAATTGCTACAAATTTCAACAAGGGTTTAAACAATATACTTAGCTTTTACCTCAACTTGTAAATTGCTGCAAATTTCAACAGATGATCATATGTCGGCTTAACTTCAACTTGTAAATTGCTACAAATTTCAACAAGTGTTAAGCATCTTTTTTGGTTTAGCCAACCAGTAGATTGCCATAAGTCTGTAAGTAATAACATCGGCTTCACTTCGACTTGTAAATTGCTACAAATTTCAACAAGCGAAGAGAAACAGTAATCTCGGCTTAACTCCCACTTGTAAATTGCTACAAATTTCAACAAGTGGTAAACTTTGTATCGGTTTGACCAACTTGTAAATTGCTACAAATTTCAACAAGTGGTAAACTTTGTATCGGTTTGACCAACTTGTAAATTGCTACAAATTTCAACAAGTGGTAAACTTTGCATCGGTTTGACCAACTTGTAAATTGCTACAAATTTCAACAAGTAAAATTAAGGAATAATCTCGGCTTAACTTCGGTTTAAGCATCTTCTAGGATTCAAGCCGGGGTTTTTAACCCGGCCAGCTTTAGTCTGATCTTGTGTGTTTTCTTTTTATCCTCTGGGATCTTAGATCTGCTCGCTGTGCTCTCTCTCTTCTCGGACTTAAGCGCCGAGATCTTGTCTGCTGGAATCTTTGATTTGCTCACTCAGGCTGAGCTCTCGTCTTTTCGGGCCTACTCATCTAGGCCGAGATCATGTCTTCTCAGATCCGGGATCTGGAATCCAGGATCTGCTCACTCAGGTTGAGCTCTTCTATACTTGAATGTTATCTCCTTGGGAGCGCTCATGCCCCCTGTGCTTGCATCCCTTCTGGAAGGGTCTTCGTTCCTCCGCAGGTATCTATCCTTCCATACCTGGAGGTCATCTTCGTTGTAGTATCCGCTTCGATCTGTTGTCTTTGGTGCGTCACCTTCCTGGCCGGCGTCTTTCACTCCGTGACTCTAGTCACGAGTTTCTGTGTTGCGGTCGTCCCCTTCAACGTCAAGGTCGATAGGTCTCCTACTCCCAGCAGGAGTGTTGTCTTCAATCTGATCATTCTGTCCGTTATTGGCCATCTATTCTTCTTTCTTTCCCACAGACGGCGCCAAATTGTGTGAGTAATTTTCCGATCACATTGCTAACTTAGTACTCAACTGGAGAACACCGGCAGAATAGATGGCTTCTAGATAACCTTGCTGACTTGCACAGAAAGAGAAGGCTCCGGCGGTGGTTCTTCCACCCGGGGGCACTCCGACGATCAAGTCAGTATATCTCTCAAAGATAATCAACTATTCAACTCACAAGTTTGAGTATCAAAAAGCATACCTTAGACCCATGGGGGTGTCTCTCTTTTATAGCCAATACAATCCTAGTCCCAATAGGAGTCTGGCCCTAATGGACTCAGGATTACTACTAATCTGGGACTCCCAGTGGGATTAGGATAAACTCTCTAAGAGTCATATCTTTACCCAAACTGAAGTCTTCTCCCAATCTAGGACTCTTGTCCATATCCAGGTTGAGTTCCCTCTTCATTCTAGGACTCTTGTCCCCTATCCACTTATCTCGGATTCCGATATCTTCGGAGGTAACCTCGGCCTATCCGAGATGACCTCGGCACAACGGCCAAGATACGTGGCACCTCGGCTGATACGTCGGCGTCACTTTGCCACGTGTTGGTACTCAGAAAATATATCCCCACACCTTTCATGGCATTTTGAAGTGAAAAGAATTTTTTTTAAAAAAATGAAAAGAAGGAAAAAAAATAAAAATAAATCTATTGCATAGAACATTAAATTTTCTAAATATTTGTATGTGCACGAATTTTTGTGCACGTAGCGTTACTCTTTCAAGTCAGAAGGGGGTGGTTAATGACTAGTTGGTGCTCTTCTTCTAGGTGATCTTACTCTTACGGCCTGAGGCAGTGGTGGCGGCCCCTCCCTCTTCTTGTTGCCGGTGCGCCGCCAAACTACCTTTTGGGGAGGCCATACTGTATACTTCAATTTTTTTTATAAAAAAAAAAAAAATTATTTAGGAGAAATTATTTATAAAAAAATTAGAGTTTGACCAGTGTAATAAAATAAACTTAAGTTTTTAATCTTATCAGTTGAAAATTTAAAATTTACTTATTTTTGTTAAGTAAAAATGATTGAAAAATAATATTTAAGCTATTAAATTCAATGAAAAATAATATTTTAGATATTTTTAATACATTTACATTAAGTCTAATAATTAAAATATTCTTTTATTATTGATTTTACTTAATAAAAATATACTAATAATTTAGATTGACAAAATAAAAAAAAAAAATTATTATAAGAGTCAATTTTGAATTTTTTTTTTTTTTGTGTAAATTTTTTTCTTTCGTTTATTTTTTTTCATGGACTAATTTCTGGGCCGTTGTATAATATGGTTATATGTGCACATTTAGACGCACATGTACGCATTGGTACATGCTTTTCAGATATAGTAACTTTTTAATGTTTAGCTTTATTTATTTTTATTATTTTAACTTTATTTAAAAAAAGTTATGTTTGAGATAAATTTTAGAGCTGTGATTCATCCCCCGAAAAGGGGGAGCTCGAATCCCCCGAAAATGCCATTTTCAGTAAAGAAAACAAAAAAAAAAAAGAAAACAGTTTCCTAAAAAGGAAATTAGGGGGATTAGGGGTAAGGATTTTAGGGATCCAAATCATTTCCCTAAATTTTAATTTTTTTGTACTTGATTTGTTGGTTGTGAGAAAAAAATAAAATAATTATAATTTAGATGTGATATTTTATCTTTTTGATTAAATTAACCTATTTTGTTTTTATTGGCTAATTTAGCCAATTTAAATTAATTACACTAAAAAATAAAAATGTAAGTAAAATATTAAAAAAATCACTAAAAATGAAATATATATATATATATATATATATATATATATATATATAAAATCTTAACTTTTTAAAACCAAATATAGTGACATTGCTCAATTGAAATAAGCCACAAATCACCTTAAAATGAAAAAAAGTTGCGTCGATACTTTTAAAACAATACAGGTGACACCTAATAAGTTTTCTCCTAACACCGCAAGACAAAACTAGTGGCTGTTATAGTTTGGACTAATAACTATTATACCATTGAATAATTTTTCTGCCTTACGACACCTGATGATAATGCACCCAATAACTACGCATGTGGGTGGAGGCAGCAAAAACGTGCCAATGCCTAACTAGCCAATGAAAAATGATTAGGTACTCATGAGTGATTATTGAGTAATTTCACGACACAGATATATGATATTTTATAATATCTATATTATATATTAAGTAAAAGGAGAGTTTTTAACTTCAAGCCTTGTGGAAGTTCTAATCTCCCAATTTAAATTTCTTAATTTTTTGATTTTAAAAAAAAAAATCTTAGCATTTATTAACTTCTCCCAACTCCCAAGTCTTACCATCATATAACACTTTAATGTATTAAGAACAAGCATAAAAAAAATTATTTGAAATCCAACACATATGAATTCTTTGAGAAGTCCCAACACATATGATTATTATCCCTTATAATAACACTTTAATGCATTAAGAACAAGCAAAAAAAAAATTTCTTGAAAAATTCAACGCATATGATTATTATCAAAATATTAAACTTTAATATAATATAATAAAATAAAAAAAACATTTAATTCCTTGAAAAGTCCAACACATATGATTATTATCAAAATATTAAACTTTAATATAATATAAAAAAGGAAAAAAAAGAAGACATTGAAAATTAAAAAAAAATTAAAAATTAAAAATCACAATACACATATATAGATAATTATATACACAATTCGTGCATAGCACGGGTGATATGCTAGTTTGGATTGGTGAAAAAGGTGAATAAGTGAGGTATTGTATTAAGTAATTAAGAAATATAAGAGACATAATAAATGATGATAAGTTAGGATATTTGTACACATAGTACTCTAAGGTCATGTTTGATTCACAAAATTAATAGTGAAATATTAATAATCCTATTAAATTAGTGAGGTATTCACTATCTAATTAGATTAATATCCATTAGATTAATAATCCCACCCTTACCCCATTACTAATAATCCTACAAATTTGTTGGATTAATTATCCATTGAATTAATAATCCTAAACCAAAATGTTAAAACAAACATAGGATAATTGGGCCCACAGATTAATAATCCCAATTCCATGCTCTAATCCACCCAATCAAACATGGCCTAACAGTATTTCATAATTTTCAATACTCTTAGAATATCACGTGTTCATACTCTTTCCCCAACTATCATTTATCGTTATTTTTATATTTCTCAATCACCTAATAATCACCCATAACCAGTCATATCCTTACCACTAGGAACCTCCGTCAAGGACGGCCACTAGGAACCTCCGTCAAGGACGGGTAGAATTGTGACGATGGACCCCTACAATGTCGGTTATCTTCTCTTCTCTCTTACTCACTCACTCATTTTACTATAGAGAGATGGAGCAATATTTCACTATCCCAAAAAAAAAAAAAAAGATATAAAAAGCCCATCAAATTTTAAGTATAAAACAGAGCAACATCCACATAAACAGAGAAAAAGAGAGAGTATTTTGAATGTTGATAAAGAGATACATGCAATAGAGCATGATAGAGCATTTTTATTTTACAATTTGGAGTGTTAGATTCAATATTCCATTCATTCTTTTTCTTATAATCTATAATTAGTCTTTATGTTTTCTATTTTTTTTGGGCAAATTACATATACCCCCTCGAAGTTTAGCTAAATTACAGATACCCCATTGAGGTTTGAGAAATTATAGATGCTCTCCTGAAGGTTATATTTGCACAACAAATTAGGGGGCAATTTGTTATGAAAATATAAACCTCAGGGGGGTATCTATAATTTTCGAAACCTCAGGGGTATCTGTAATTTAGATAAACCTCGATGGGGTATATGTAATTTGCCCTTTTTTTTTCTTTTGTAATTACTCTCTCTTCAATTAATTTTATTTATATATTTTTTGAGTAATGACTTATGATGTAGAAGACATCTAATGAATAGAGAAAAGGAGGCACTTTGTTGCCTATGTAAAGAATTATTTGCTGAACTTTCTTGCCGATACCCAATCTAAGACATAAGAATTGCTCTTAGGCAACCAGACTTTCATTGTCAAGACTTAAGCTTAAAGGTTCATTGTGTCATTACACTACTATCTCCAAAACCATCTGCATGATCATTTTCTGGTTTGATAGCTTTTCCTCTTACTTGTACCATCTTAGAATGCAAAAATTTGGAATATTTTAAAGTTGTGAAGCAGATGATGTCTTTAAATTGCTACTTCCTGCATTTGATTCTTTCTTTACTTTCCTCTAAGAAAGAACTTGGTGTATGTCCTTTAAAGCCGACTTCAATTTCTTATTGCTGATGAAATGGTGTCTGTACCAAACGTTGCGCATAAAGTCGCAACGCTGGGTAGGCTCCATAATTAAGCAGTCATGCTCAATGAGTAGCACATTTTGTAAATAATTTTATGGTGTTATGCATATAACAACCTTCATAATCCAAAATCGTGAACTATCATGATTTTCACAAATAATAACATAATGCGGAAAATAAATAACATACCCGGATCAGTTATATGAAACCTTCAAGTGACCCAAAATTGATTGAACATAAACCTAATAATAATATTAGTGGAAAAAAGGTTTCTCTCTCTTGACCCTCTTTAGAATATATTGAATTCAGAATTATTTTGATGGGTAGTCTGAATGTCCTTTTATAGGTAGAGAGGGTACCAGTTTCCTTATGCAACAATGATTTCACTTTCCCATTAAAGTAGGATACTTGGAAAACACTCTTCTTTATTTACCAATTAATTGTAGCAAAAATATGGAATCATAATCTTACCAAATCTCTAATTCATATTGCCATATCATGTGGGTCAATATAATGACTAAACAAATAATTTAGTCTTACATTCTCCCACTTGGCGTATATGAGAACTTACGTCAAGATTTAACAAGGTTAACATTAGGCGCGCAATAAACCATATTCAATATTACCTTTAATTTGGTCATCATCATAATGTTATAATTAAATAGTTCACTAATATGAGTCATGGGAGTTCTACACCAATAGTGCGATATAGTCCCTTCCATGTACTGCAACACTAGCAACTAGTTTAACATAGCCCTTTAAGTGAAGTGTATAAAGGGGTCCAACAATAATGTCTTTTATGAAAGACTATTCCTGTTGTCATTCATTCATTCATTCTCATATATGTACGTAGTTATTTCATAACAGGAAATATATCAGAAACACAATTAATGAGATCTCAATGTGTCAACAAACACAATCAATCATGAACCACTGTTATGGATTACATTCAAGACCCAATTGGCAAGTTGTAATGCCCCGAAATAATTCGACATGAACCATCCACATTCATTAACATTCACTAAAACATGGCAATAAACCTTCCAACTTTACATAGATAATAAGGGAGTTTATACAAAAGTTTCACATGCGGATATACATTCAATGATAAAGATACACATGAATCTATAGCCTGTGAAGCACTTGGTCTCAAAACAATAAAATGCCCTCAAGGGCTTACATCTTCCAAGGTAATAGTCCGGTTACACAAAATGGTCTCTCGGACCCATACACATTTAGCCCTTGGCTTTACAAAATTTACAACAAAAATAAGAGAGTTATTTACTCTTCACAAAAATATCCACGCCCTCAGTTTGGCGGAATCACCACATCTTTACTTGCACCAAATCCCATAGGGGTGAGCATAAAGCCCAGTAGAGAATTCTTACAAAGTATATACAGTTATGCAAACTCTCAATAAAAATGCAAATGTCAATGCCATGCCATGCACCTTTTAAAGAAAATCCATTTCATGCTTTTTTTTTAAAGATTATCATCTTTCAAATAAAGTTTGCAATCTCAACATATTTCAAAAACTTCCAATTCTTAATCAATAGGAGTGGTAAATACGACACTGGTAATCCCTAGGCCAGTGTCTGCAAGTAGACTCTACAAGTACTACCAAACTGTCATTTTTACCGGTATTAACCGGAAGGCTCGACACCCATCCGCGCGGTTTTCTGGTCTTTCACCAAGGACACTCAGGCCAACTTATCAAGTTCAACTACACCCTCTATCCGGACTTACCACGTATTTACCCTATACCACATTTCCATAGTTCTCATTGCAACATAAATCTTTCTCAAAATAAATGTCTTTCCAATTCATTTCAAGGTATACATAAGTGATGATAAATCAAATGAGGATATGATGCATTATTTAATTTTTTCACGACATTTCTCTATTTCAAACATCTCTACAACAATATCAATTAATTACGTTTCTCATTTCCTCTCTTCAAGGCTATTTCACAACATACCCATGTGCTATCAATTTATAGCAACAACCCTCACCATGCACAAATCACTACAAGTTAGCCTCTTTAAGGCAATATGTGATGTTTTCAACATAATCCCCAAGATTTCACAACTTTTACATTTCATGGTACATAATCATTCACCACTTTCCAATTACACATGTTCAAGCATTTAACAATATGACACAATAACATCTTATGTCTCATACATCCAAATAGATTTTCATTTTTATCAAACATGCTATGAGATTTACTCTCATCCATTCTCTTGACACAAAATGATAAAGGATTTCATAGGCATTTCCTTGTTTTTCCAAAATCCCCAAATTCTAGGGTTTTTCTTCAAGACAAAACACTCCTCATTTCCTTGGTAAAACCCAACTAAAAATCACATTTTCTTAGTTTTTATAAGTGAATAACCATCTAATAGTAACGAAGATTGAGTTTGGAAGCCCACATTTAAAACTCCTTATCCTTTGAATCAAAATGTAAAATTTATACAAAACTTCAAGAAAACCTTTGAATCATCAACAATGTAGCAAAACATGTATATATAACTCAAGAATGTCCCTACCTCAAGATCTTGATGAAGGAGATGATGAAACCCTAGCTTTAATGGAAGATCCTTCACCCTTCTACTACACCAGGAATAACTCTAGCTTAGATCTCCAAAGCTTTGAGAGGGATGATGATGGATTGGGACCCAATAGATTACAAGAATTAAAGAGTTTTAGGGTTTTGATGAAGGTTTCTAGAGAGAAGGAGGAGGAAACATGAAGTTTAGAGTGAGAATAAAAGCCCCAAATGTGAGATACAACTCGGCCAAAGTGATACAAAAATGCTGAATTTCGGACCCAGGCCGATCGCACGTGCAGAGCGCCTCTTCCGCACCTCACTCCGCTCGTGCATATTAGACAGAATGCACCCCCTAGCCTCTCTTGTATTCCGCACGTGCAGCCCCCACACCGTACGTACGGCCCAAGGCCACCGCACGTGCGGCCTTGGCCCAGCAACCCAGAAAAATTTGTTTCGATCCCCGGGCACTCCGGACTTGACAGCACACCTACCGAAGTGACAGGAAAGTTGAGTCAATATAAATAGGATGTGAATTAGCGAAAAGGCATCCGGACACAACAATTCCAAAGAAAACGAGAAAGAAGGAACGTGTAGCAAAACCGATCATCACACAAGTTTCTTAATTGTCTTTAAGAGTAATCCCTTTGTAACACCCTCAAAAATAAACCCATAATAAATAATATAAACATGCATTATTATATTAAAACAATAATATAAATCCATCCATCAGAGTATTATGAAATAAAACATCAGAATAAATGCCCTACGGGCTTACATCTTGCCAAGCCAACACTTGGACATAATTCACTGAGTTCTAACTCAAAAACAGATAAAGCCCTAGGCTTGAAAGATTACATTGTTCAAATAAAACAAATAGAAATAAGACAAGTCTTCAAATTCAATTCCTCACAAGCTAAGTCCTTGGAGGGAGTGAACCACCTGAACCTGAAAATGAAGTTCCCATATAGGGTGAGCCACAGCCCAGTAGAGAAATACTAAACCAAGCATAAGAATTAACTAAAGTATTAGCATCTGATACATGGTTAACACACTATAATCAAGTTACAGTTTTCATGACACGAATGTCTACATTGCCTATGACACATTGTCTATGGCACATTTTACTTTCCACTTATGGCTCAGAACCTGGCCAAACAACTCAACAGGGTTTCATCTTTTATTAACAATACTTCCAATTCAACAGGAATAACAATTTAAGTTAGACCTAACCATAACAAATACACAAGTTGGTATTGTATCAATCATAACCAATTCACTTCCATACTTCCCAACTGATACACATTTTAGTGATGTATCATATCAACAATAAATAGAAATAGATCTATTAATCAATAAGCACACATAAGAGTGATGCTACTGGAGTCCATCCCCTATCTCCTCCCAACAAATCCGGTTTAGAGGTCCATCCCCTATCTTCCCCTAAACCGTGGAGTTCATCCCCTATCTCCTCCAAAACCAATGCATATGCAATAAAACACACAATTGCCATATACAACACATAATTAATACACAAATGTTCTGTATTAACTCAACAGTCAAACAATTGACTCAATTCCAGTTATACCTAAGCCGCATGCAAGGTCTACAACAATCAATGGCTATCCTCCACCGATAGCCCAAAACAGTTATTTCTAAACAAGAAATAAATACATCATAAATGTAAATTTAACATTCCCAAAGGTAAATATTTAAACTACCCAATTCCATGAATTAAACCAAATTCCACATTGTTCCTTTAAATTAATTATACAAATTAATCTAAACCAAAACCCTAAGGTCTCTTCCAAAATTACCAAACTACCCCCACATACCAAAATACCAACACTTAGGATTAAAGCGTATAAATGGAGTAGGAAATCCCTACCTCGAAGATATAACTCAGAAGGAAGAAGATGAAGATGATGCCCAAACTTCAAAGTGCTCCAAATCAAGAATTTCTCAGATTAAATGGAAGCCCTCACTCCCCTCTATCTTATTTGTAAAGCAACTAGGGCAAAACCCACCCTAACTAGATCAAACCTAGGAGAGAAGGTGTTTAGAGAAAGAGAGAACTCGGAAATTAGGGTTTTTGGATCAAAAGGGGCTGAAAAACTGTTTTAAAATACGCTGCTGCGTATTTATACCTGATAGACTCGCTCGAGCGAAGACCTGGTCGCTCGAGCGACCAGACACATAAAAGCCTCGCTCGAGCGAATAAATGCTCGCTCGAGCGAATAACAAACCAGCTCGCTCGAGCGAAGAAAGCTCGCTCGAGCCCACAAACACTGCTCTCAGGTCTAAGTACTGGACGCGAAGCTCGCTCGAGCGAAGGGACCCTGGCTCGAGCGAAGGACCAAAATCAAATACCTCGCTCGAGCGAAGAAGAGCTCGCTCGAGCGACCAACCCAAAAACTGAACATGAACTCTTGGTTTCAAACCCAACCAACCTGTAAACAACCTGCCCAACAAATCCTATAACTCAAAACTGAAGAATTAAAGGACAACAACAACAACAATATGATAATATAATCTACGGAACATAAGTCCGGATACAATAATCAAATGGGAAAAGACCGGGGTCGCTATAACCTCCCCCCTTAAAAGAATTTCGTCCCCGAAATTAAGCATAAGTTTGTAAAAACAAGTTTTTCTCAATTCCCAATGATATCATAAAGCAATAAACAACAACTTGACCCAAAACCGGTCACTTCATCTCTAATCAAGAGGCATCTCACAATATGTATAAATCAACATATATTTCAACTTGCATCAATATTATGCATTAATCTTTTCAATGTTAACAATTTCCATATCATATTCAATCTTATGATATAAATAACACATTCAATATATAAATGTTATACTCCACTTCCATAAAAAGGCAAGTTTCAAAATGTTAACATTAAACCAAAACATTCTCAATGTTTTCCCAACTTAAGACATATATAAAACTCTTAAGTTCAACAATATTACATAATCTACATACAAGATTACAAATCGGTAAACAAGTCCGGATATTTCTCACGAACTTCCAACTCACGTTCCCAAGTGGCTTCCTCCACTCCGTGATGCTTCCACAAAACTTTCGCCAAAGGGATGGTTTTGCCTCGCAAAACTTGATCCCGCCTATCCAAGACTCGTATCGGTCTCTCCTCATATGAGACATCCTCATCAACAACTAAATCAGTCCAATCCAACACATGTGACGGATCTGGCTCATACTTCCGAAGCATACTCACATGAAACACATCATGAACTCCGGATAACTGCGGTGGCAAAGCTAAACGATAAGCAGCCTCGCCAATCCTCTCAAGGATCTCAAAAGGCCCGATAAACCGAGGGGACAACTTCCCGCTCTTCCCAAACCTCATCAAACCCCGCTTAGGTGATATCTTCAAAAAGACATGATCACCCACCTCAAATACCAAAGGTCTCCTCCTACGGTCAGCATAAGATTTCTGACGACTCTGTGCTGTAACAAGCCTCTTACGGATAAGCTCAACTTTCTCCGTCGTTTCCCTCACCAACTCTGGACCCAACAAAGGTGCATCACCCACCTCGGCCCAACAAACTGGAGATCTACATGGTCGGCCATACAAAGCCTCAAACGGTGCCATACCGATACTAGACTGAAAACTGTTGTTGTAGGCAAACTCCACTAATGGTAAGTGCCTCTCCCACGACCCACTAAAGTCGAGAACACAACCCCGAAGCATATCCTCAAGGATCTGAATAGTACGCTCGGACTGCCCGTCAGTCTGAGGATGATAAGCCGTGCTAAGGGTCAACTTAGTGCCTAAAGCACTCTGCAAACTCTGCCACAACCTTGCAGTGAAACGGGGATCTCTATCTGAGACGATCGTCACTGGGACCCCGTGCAACCTCACTATGTCCCGGATATATAAGTCGGCAAGGTGATCTACCGAATCTCTAACACGCATAGGAATGAAGTGCGCCGACTTCGTCAACCGGTCTACAACCACCCAAATGGCATCACTACCCTGCTGAGTCTTCGGAAGACCCACAACGAAGTCCATAGTGATATGCTCCCACTTCCACTCGGCAATAGGCAAGGGTTGCAACAAACCCGCTGGCCTCTGATGTTCGGCCTTCACTTGCTGACAAGTAAGGCACTTAGACACAAATGCTGCCACATCTTTCTTCATACCCCGCCACCAAAATTGGCGACCCAAATCCCGATACATCTTAGTACCTCCCGGATGCACCGCAAGGCGCGAATGATGAAACTCTCGGAGTACCTCCTCTCGGCAAGACTCCGGCACAAACAGACGGTCTCGGTATCTCACACTCAGGTCGGGATACACCGTCAAACCCTTCTCAACCTTCCCAATGGAAATCTTTTCTCGGAGAGATTCTACCTCAAGATCACCCCTCTGAGCCTCTAACACTCGAGTCACAAGTGTAGGCTGTGCAACAACAGAAAACAAGGCCGCAGCCTCTACGGATTCGCCCAGATGCAAACCAAACTCCCCAACTGCACCCAACATCTCCCATTCCCGGATGGCTATACTAGCTAAGTCACCAACAGATTTCCTACTAAGGGCATCGGCCACAACATTGGCCTTCCCCGGATGATAGTGCAACTCAAAGTCATAATCCTCAATGAACTCCATCCACCTCCTCTGCCTCAAATTCAAGTCTTTCTGTGTAAACAGATATTTCAGACTCTTATGATCCGAGAATACCTCGAACCTCTCACCATAAAGATAATGCCTCCAAATCTTCAAGGCAAATATCACAGCTGCTAACTCTAAATCATGCGTAGGGTAATTCTTCTCGTGAATTTTCAACTGACGTGAGCCATAGGCAACCACTTTCCCCTCTTGCATCAACACACAACCCAGACCCTCTCGTGAGGCGTCACAATAGACTGCATAACCCAACCCTCTCTCCGGAATAATCAAAACCGGAGCGGTGGTCAATCTAACCTTCAACTCCTGAAACGACTTTTCACAAGTCTCACTCCAAACAAATTTGACTCCCTTCCGAGTCAATCTAGTCAACGGTGAAGCTAACCTGGAGAAATCCTTCACAAACCGACGGTAATACCCAGCTAATCCCAGAAAACTGCGGATCTCAAACACACTCTTAGGCTGTGCCCAATCTTGCACTGCCTCAGTCTTAGATGTATCAACTGACACCCCTTCCCCAGAAACTACATGGCCTAAGAACTTCACTTCTTCTAGCCAGAACTCACACTTCCCAAACTTAGCATAAAGCTTATGGGCTCTAAGTAACTCTAGCACCACTCTCAAGTGTTCCTCGTGCTCCTAAATTTTATTTATCTAAATCTAAATTTTATTTATCTAAATCTAAATTACTTTATATACAGGTATACTTAATCAAATATTGGGCTTTTTCTCCGAGCCGCAAAAGTAATCCCCTGACAAAAGGAACCTTTTCGTATGAAATCATGGGCCAGCGTCGAGTGTTCAAATATTTCAAATAATCTGTCAAAGTTAGGTCGTACGACTCATATATGATTGAACCACCACTGCCAAGTGAACCGTTGCCATAAAATGATCACAGAAAATATCTATGCGTTAAGTGTTTTGAACTATGGAGGACAGCTTGATATATCTTAAAATCATCATAATGCTTAATAACTATCTCGGGTCCCTTGGGAAGGATACCCGAGTTGAGGAGGTTAGTGTCATCATCTGTGAAGTAATTGCAACTAACACTATGACATTGTAAATAAAATGAATGACAGTATAGATATATGTCCATAAACAAGATTCACCAACAACAACAAAAATTTTTTTTGCCACTTACCAACATTGCACTCAATTATAGCTCAAAAAATACAAATTTGCAACCAAAAGAAAGAAATAACATAAATTAGTTGGAAAAATTACACCACAATAATATTACCCATCAAACAAAAAGAAAGTAAAATCCAATCCTGCAAAGAAGCACCCTTTTTTCTAAAGGTAGCTGATTCTAAACAAATTATAATTGTTGCATCCGTAAACATGCTCAGGCGACCATTTTAATTATAATTTTGAAATATCATCTACTCTCAAATTGATGTGACCCACCCATGATTCATGAAACATGCTCTTTTACAACTCCTAATTACAAATTAACAATGATACAACCAAAACCCGCCAAATTTCCAAAACATGGCATACTTAACTTTTTGGACAAAACATCAAGAACCAACATATGTAAAACCTTCATATGCGGATCAAAAAAAAAATAAATAAATAAATAAAAACCTTCATATCTGAATCTTTCCCTTTAAATTAAATTATGATATATATTAGAAATCTAACCAGCATTTCAAACTTTCTACATTAACCTAATCATGGAGACAATCTTGCCTTTAAAAAGTCTTTCTAACACACAGAAAAAGAAAGGTAAAAGTTTCATCAAATTTTGACAAAAAATCGCAAGATCAATTCCTTTTAACTTTGAAAAAATAAAGAACATTAACAAGAGAACTAGAGAGCTTGAGGGCGTTGTTTCAAATACAAAATCAGGGAGTGCCATCAAAACAAACAAAAAAAGAAACCATTATACTGTAAGTTTTTTTGTATATTCAACTTGTATTTCAATTACATCAAGACTGTAGTTTATATAACCCTAACAGCCAAACCAAAAATGAAATACAGAACCATGCCTAACATATACACAGTCATGCCTAATATATATATATACACAATCATCCCTAATATATACACAAAAGAAAGCAAGATAGAGCCAGACTGGAGGTGCTGGCAGACAAAGTGACAATCAATCTCAATGTGCTTCGTGCATTCATGAAAAACAGTGTTATAGGCAACCTGAATAGCACCGCGGTTGTCACAGTGGAGAGACGTCGGAGAGAACTAAGGAACGCCCAAGGTAGAGAAGAGACAACGAAGCCAGACAACTTCAGCAGTAGCATAAGCCATAGCACGGTACTCAGTTTCAGCAGTAGAATGGTAAACAACAGTTTGTTTCATGTTTTTCCAAGAAATCAAGGAATCACCAAGAAACAGAAAGAAACTAAAAGTGAATTTACGATCAGTAACATCACCAGTTCAATCAGCATCAGCATAAGCCACCAAATCCAAGGAAAAAGAAGAAGACAATAACAAGCCTTGGAAGATAGTACCGCGGAGATAAGGAAGAATCCGAACCAAAGCAGCCCAATGCGAAGAACGAGGAGCAGAAACGAACTAGATGACCATATGAACAACATAGGCAAGATCATAGTGAGTAACGATCAGATAGACTAAGCAGCCCACAAGCTCGTGATACAAAGTAGGATCATCCAGTGAGACACCATCAGTAGTGTTAAGCTTCACATTAAGCTCAATGGGGGTATCAAAAATCTTAGTGTCAGTAAGACTGGCATGGTGAATAAACTTATTGGCATACTTGGCCTGAGACAGAAAGTAACCCTTGGGAGAAGAAGCTATCTCAATACCAAGAAAATACCGCAATGGCCCCAGATCTTTCATTTCAAAAGTGCGGAAGAGATGCTACTTGACCTTAGAGATAGCAAGAGTGTCAGAGCCAGTAATGATCATATCATCCATATACAGTAATAAGGCAACAAAACTAGCAGAGGTGTGGAGGAGAAACAAGGCAGAGTCTTGGTCACACGGATGAAACCCAAGCCCAGTAACAGCTGTCTGAAAACGATCATACCAAGCACAAGGTGATTGCTTACAAACAAGTTCAGAGAAATAAGGAAGACCATGGGGAGGACGCATGTTAACCTCTTCAGTGAGATGGCCATTAAGAAAAGCATTCATAACATCCATCTGATAAAGAAGCCAATGACGAACAGTGGCAATAGAGATCAAAGTACGAACAATAGTCATCTTGGCAACAGGGGCAAATGTCTTCTCATAATCAATACCATACTCTTGTGAGAAACCTTTGGCAACCAGGCGAGCTTTGTAGCACTCAAGAGAATCATCAGGGTGAGTCTTGACTTTGTAATCCCACATGCAACTAACCAAATTCTTACCAACTGGCAAACGAACCAACTCTCAAGTACTAGTTTTCTGAAAAGCAACAACTCATCCTCTATAGCTTGAATCCAATGGGGATCCTGATAGGCCTCCTTGTAAGACTGAGGTTCTGAAAAAGAATGAACAGTAGACAAAAAAGTATGATAGGAAGCAAAAAAAACATATATTAGACCAACCCAAACTGTTTGGAGGATGACGCACTCGAGTAAGATATCAGTGTGCAACAGGATCAGAGTCGTCAGAAGTAGGAGGATCAGTAATAGGAGTAGAGACAACTGGTAGAGAAAGAGCTTGGTGACAAGAATAAACTAACAACAGAGGAGGAGGAGGAGAAGGAGCAGGTTGAGGAAAATAAAGAGAAAAGGGAGTAAGGTCATGGGGAACAGTGGAGATGTACTTATTAAGAGGGACCTCAGAGAGAGATGGATCAATGTGAACCAAATCCTATTTGGAAACTGGAGTAGTGATAGGAGGAAGCTGAAAGTAATGCAGACGTTTGAGAAAAGAAACATGATGGGAGATGTAAAGATGATGAGGAATAGGGTCGTAACACCGATAGCCTTTTTGAGTAAGACTATAACCCAAAAGACACGTAGGACAGACTGGGCACTAAGTTTGGTCAGATCTTTACAGGAAAGAAGGACAAAATAAGCAGACCCAACACACGAAGGAGGGAGTAATTGGGAAGTTGAGAGAACAGAGCCTTATAAGGAGACCGACCAGAAAGAAAAGGAGTAGGCATGCGTTGCGGTTAAGAAAAAAAGCAGCAGTAAGATCTATCTCTCCTCAAAACGAAGCTGGAACTAAGGCAGAGAGAAGAAGAGACCTAGCTCTCTCAAGGAGATGACGGTGCTTATGCTCAGTTCGACCATTTTGGGCAGGTGTATCAGTACAAGAAGTTTGGTGAATAGTACCCAAATTGGCCAAAAACTCACAGCACTCAGTTTTAAAATATTTCCTACCCAAGTCAGATCGTAACAATTTAATGGTAGCCCCAAACTGTGTAGTGATCATAAACTGAAATGTACGATACATTTGGTAGAAGTCAGATTTATGAGTCATAAGATAAACCCAAGTATAACGAGTGCAATCATCAACAAAAGACACATTGTATGAGGAACCCCCTTTAGTGAGAACAAGAGAGGGTCCCTAACATCAGTATGCACACGAGAAAATGGAGAAACAGAAACTGAAGTACTTTTCTTAAAAGGTAAAGCTGACATTTTGGCAAGTTTACACCCCCGACATTCATTAATTTCACTAGGAGAAACTTTACCCAATAATCCAGAATGAGCTAAAGATCGTAAGCGGTCAACAGACAAATGACCTAGGCGAGAATGCCATAAGTAAAACTGACTTGACTGAGAATCTAACTAAAATGAGAAAAAAGCAAATAGAGAGGTGGATAGAGGGAGATGCAAGCTTTCTACCACATAGAGATCTCCAACTCAACGATCGGTCCCAATGTGCTTTTTGGACACTCGATCCTGCATACAACAGACAAAAGAGGAAAATATAACATCAAAACCAAAAGTATCAAGTTGACTGATAGATAATAAATTGACAGATAGTTAAGGAATATAAAGAACAGAGAGAATAGTAACAACAGACATATCATAGGGTAAGACAGACCCAACAAATAAAACAGCCATACCAGACCCATTAACAGTATTGACAGTAATAGCAGAGGGAGGTGAGAGACAGTTTTGAAGTAAGGAAAGGTAAGGAGTCAGATGATGAGAGGCACCAGAGTCAAAAAGTCAGACAGAAGAGAAAAATATAACATCAAAACTAGAAGTATCAAGTTGACTGATAGATAATAAACTGACAGATAGTTAAGGACATAAATAACAAAGAGAATAGTAACAACAGACATGTCAGAGGGTAAGACAGACCCAACAGATAGAATAAGCATACCAGACCCATTAGCAGTATTAATAGTAATAAGAGAGGGATGAGGGAGACAGTTTTGAAGTAAGGAAAGGTGGGGAGTCATATGATGAGAGGCACCAGAGTCAAAAAGTCAGACAGAAGAGGAGATTCCTGAAAAGGACCCAAACAAACCTGACTGAAAAGAGGTGAGAGTAGAGGCAGATGAGGATGGCTGGGAGGTGGACAGGAGATGCTGAAGCTAAGCTATCTGGGCTCACAAGGATGCTAAGTCAAGATCAGAAGCCGAAGCAGTTGTAGTATAAGTAGCAGGAGGTCGAAACTATGTCTGATGCGGTTGAGAAGACTGAGCAGACTGACGTCTCTTCTTGGGACAGTTGTACTTCCAATGGCTCTTCTGATGGCAAAAAGCACACTCATCAAAGGCTAGTGGCCTCTTCTTGGGCTTCGCATTGCCCTAAAGCTGATGAGGTGGTGGGGTTGACAACACAGTAGGCTGAGTAGGAGCTAAGAAGACATATGGAGACAGAGTCTGACTGGCCGTCTTAAGATGGTTTCCTTAGAAAAGTGCTCACGAACAATAGCATCCACAGAGCGGAGAAGAGACTAATGAGGATGCCACAATGAATAGCCTCATATTGAGGGTAGAGAGCCGTTAAGAACTACACTAAACGACCTTGCTCCCGAAACTCAACATAAGCATCTAGGGCCTTGAGGCTAGATGGTTCCGTGAGAGCCAATTGATCCCAGAGACCTGTTATTTCAATATAAAAGTCCTGAATAGATTGATCCCACTGATGAGCACTTTGAATAGCTGTTTCCCACTGATACCGTTTGGCAAAGTTGGACAATTGATACACACTTAATAAATAGTCCCACACTCCTTAGCAGTACTGTATTTGGAAAACATCATTCCAATACGATCATTCGCAAAATTATGAAACCATGCCAGAACTTGGGCATCATCACAATCTCAAATATCACAAGAGGTCAGATATCCTTCTTGTTTCGGGTCCAATGGATGAGGAATAGAACCAGAAACATAGCCCCATTTTTTCTGATCAAAAAGAAAATTCTTCATAACACTAGCCCGATAAGCATAATTGGCACCAGTAAGTTTATATCTGATGGCTTGGAATTTGGTGTTCGTCATTATAATAGAGCAAGGATAGATTAAAGAAAGAATTAATTGGCCAGAGAATAATAAGCTGAGACAGACTGAAAACAAATAAATGAACACAAAGAGAGAGATTGAGAGAGAAATGTAGGAACAGAGAGAGAGAGAGAGAGAGAGACAAAAAGCCCTTGCAATCAAGTCAGAGGCCAACAGGCTCGATGAACCACGATGATCGATGATGCAAGGAGCTTCGACCGACAACCAGGTCTGAGGGAAAGAGATAGGTCATGAACCAGATAGAGCCAAGGAGAAGACTCATGACTGACGATAGATGAAGCAAAGAGCTTCGATCAACAACCAGGTTTGAGAGGAGAGAGATCAACGGCGCTAGGGTTTCTCAACAAGCTCTGATACCATGTAAGTTTTTTGTATATTCAACTTGTATTTCAATTACATCAAGATCGTAGTTTATATAACTCTAACGCCTAAACCAAAAAGGAAATACAAAACCATGCATAATATATACACAGTTATCCCTAATATATACACAATCATGCCTATATACAATTATATTCTCACAATTATTCTTTAAACCAAAACAATTCTTGAAAATAAAGCATTCTTTAAGTGAAATCATAATGTTGCATGTCTTAGATCAATATAAACAAATTCTACATATATGTACATTATTCGCGATTTTACCTGTGTTTTTAATGGGATTCTACAATTCAACCGAAAGAGAAGACAGAAAGGATAAATTTACTGTGAGCGACGGGAATGGAAGACGAGAGGGAGGGAGAGAGAGAGAGAGAGAGAGAGAGAGAGCGTGCAAAGAGAAATGGAGTCCAGTAATCTTATATAATTTTGTATTTTAATGCTACGATTATGAGAAAAATTTCAGGAGGATTTTTTATTATTTTATTAGTGTATGGTGTTTTATTTTAGGTGTAATTCAAAGGTGTTTTAATGCTAGGATCATGAAAAAAAATTCAGGAAGATTTTTTATTGTTTGATTAGTATATTTTTTATTTATGTGTAATTTAAAGGTGCAAAATTTTCATGAAGTATTCCATTATATCTTTTTCATAATTCCTAACATTATTCAAAATGTGATTCTAACCAATTATAGCGACACCCAGTACATTTCAAATTTTTATATTATATTTTTTAATAAATTTAAAATTTAATAAAAAAGGTCTTGCTTCAATTACAAATTTGGGCCAAATTAAATCCGATTGAGGACCATGAGTCCATGGTTAGAATAGACAAAGCAAATGGGTCGATTTGGTCGGGTCAAGACGAGTTATGTATTTAAAATAATTTAACATAGACTTGCTCATTTAATAAATAAGTGGGTCATTAATTTTATCTTTTTTTTTTTTTTCTTTTTCTTGACAACAGCTGCGATAACGGTGGAGGTGACGGTAGTGATGGTGGATAAGGGGGTGGTGAAGAGATAATTTAAAATATAATAAAGATAGTTAAATAAAGAAAAGAAAGAACCATCAATAATTTGGAAATGTATAAAAAAAAACTACATTAAAAATACCTCCAATTAACGAGAAGGTTTAAGAAATCTTCCAGCTCTGTTGGCACATCCATTCCATCCAAAATAACATTACGAACTAAAAATTCTAAGCACAAAAGGTCATCGGTCACTCCAGAAATTGTACATGGTTTGGTTATTAGATCGAAGAACTTAGGAGTATCATTAACCACTACAACATTATTCTCGTTAAATCCAGTAGTCACAAGATCTTGATTATGTAAATCCAATATGAACTTCAACAGGCACCTACAAAGGAACAATTTCAAATTAAGTTATGCTAAATGCCTAAATTTTATTTATCAAAATTTAAATTACATTATATAAAGGTCTACCAAATCAAATAACGGGCTTTTTCTCCGAGCTGCAAATGTAATCCCCTGACGAAAGGAACCTTGTTATATGAAATCATAGGCCAGCGTCGAGTATTCAAATATTTCAAATAGTTTGTCAAAGTCGTGTCGTACGACTCATGTATGATCGAACAACCACTGCCAAGTGAACTGTTGCCAGAAAATGATCGCAGAAAATATCTATGCATTAAATGTTTTGAACTATGGAGGACAACTTGATATATCTTGAAATCATCATAACGCTTAATAACTATCTCAGGTCCCTTGGAAAGGATACTTGGGCTAACAAGGTTAGTGTCATCATCTGTGAAATAATTGCAACTAACAATGTGACGCTGTAAATAAAATGAATGATGTTATAGATACATGTCCATAAACAAGATTCACCAAAAAAAAATGTCACTTACCAACATTGCACTTAATTACAACTCAAAAAATACAAATCTGCAACCAAAAGAAAGAAATAACATAAATTAGTTAGAAAAATTACACCACAATAATATTACCCATCAAACAAAAAGAAAGTAAATTACAATCCTGCAGAGAAGCACCCTTTTTCCTAAAGGTAGCAGATTCTAAACAAATTAGAATTCTTGCATTTGTAAACATGCTCAGCTAACCATTTTAATTATAATTCTAAAATATCATCTACCCTCAAATTGATGTGACCCATCCATGATTCATGAAACATGCTCTTTCACAACTCCTAATTACAAATTGACAATGATACAACCAAAACCCGCCAAATTTCCAAAACATGGCATACTTAACTTTTTGGACAAAACATCAAGAACCAACATATATAAAACCTTCATATGCGGATAAAAAAAATAAAAATAAAAATAAAAATAAAAAATAAAAACCTTAATATTTGAATCTTTCCTTTTAAATTCAAATTATGATATGATATTAGAAATCTAACTAGCATTTCAAACTCTCTACATTGACCTAATCATGGAGACAATCTTGCCTTTTAAAAAGTCTTTCTAACGTAGAAAAAGAAAGGTAAAAGTTTCATCCAATTTTGACAAAAAAATTCTAAGATCAATTCCTTTAACTTTGAAAAAATAATGAACATTAACAAGAGAACTAGAGAGTTCGAGGGTTCTGTTTCAAATATAAAATCAGGGAGTGCCATCAAAACAAACAGAAAAAGAAACCATTATACTACAAGTTTTATGTATATTCAACTTGTATTTTAATTACGTCAAGACCATAGTTTATATAACCCTAACGCCTAAACCAAAAAAGAAAAACAGAACCATGCCTAATATATACACAATCATCTCTAATATATACACAAGTAGGGCTGCAAACGAACCGAGCCGAGCCGAGTTTTGCTGAGCTCGAGCTCGGCTCGTTTACTTGTCGAGCTCGTTTATTGAGCTCGAGCTCGGCTTGATAAGAAATTGGGCTCGAGCTCGGCTCGGCTCGTTAACATTAATGAAACTCGAGTTCGGCTCGGCTCGGCTCGACTCGATAATTTTTTTTAATATTATTTATATTATTAATAAATAAATAATGTATTTATACAATTATTTATATATATTTATATATTATTTATATTATTTAATATATAAATAATATATTTATTATATAATTTAAATAAAGATAAACGAGCCGAGCTTGACGAGCCGAGCTCGTGCGAGCTCGAGCTCGGCTCGTTTATTAAATGAGCCTAATATTCGAGCTCGAGCTCGGCTGTTTACTAAACGAGCCGAGCCGAGCCGAGCTTGTTCATGAATAGCTCGGTTCATTTGCAGCCCTATACACAAGCATGCCTATAAATGATTATATTCTCTCATCCCTACTCAAAGTTAAGGTGTTTTAGCCAAAAACAAGGAGAATCTTGGTGAAGAAGTCAGCATGCTGTAGAGCCGAAGAGACAAAAGAAAGCAAGATAAAGCCAGACTGGAGGAGTTGATGGACAAAGTGACAATCAATCTCAATGTGTTTCGTGCGTTCATGGAAAACAATGTTATGGGCAATCTGAATAGTACCGCGGTTGTCACAATAGATAGACGTTGGAGAGGACTGAGGTACGCCCTAGGCAGAGAGGAGACAACAAAGCCAGACAACCTCAGCTGTAGCATGAGCCATAGCACGGTACTCAGCTTCGGTAATAGAATGGGCAAGAAGAGTTTGTTTCTTGTTTTTACAAGAAATCAAAGAATCACCAAGAAACAGACAGAAACCAAAAGTGGACTTACAATCAGTAACATCACTAGTCTAACAGCATCGGCATAAGCCACCAAATCCAAGGAAGTAGAAGACAACAACAAGCCTTGGAAGATAGTACCTCAGAGATAATGAAGAAACCGAATCAAAGTAGCCCAATACGGAGAACGAGAAGCAGAAATGAACTTGTTAACTACATGAATAGCATAGGCAAGATCATGATGAGTAATGATCAGATAGACTAAGCAGCCCACGAGCTCGCGATACAAAGTAGGATCATCCAATAGGACACCATCAGTAGTGTTAATTTTCACATTAAGCTCAATGGGGGTATCAGAAATCTTAGTGTCAGTAAGACTGGCACGGTGAACAACCTTATTGGCATACTTGACCTGAGATAGAAAGTAGCCCTTGGGAGAAAAAACTACCTCAATACCGAGAAAATACCGTAATGGTCCCAGATCTTTCATTTCAAAAATGTAGAAGAGATGCTGCTTGACCTCAGAGATAGTAGGAGTGTTAGACCTAGTAATGATCATATCATCCATATACAGTAATAAGGCAACAAAACTAGTAGAGGTGTGAAGAAGAAATAAGGCAAAGTCTTGGTCACACGGATGAAACCCAAGCTCAATAACAGCTATCTAAAAGCGATCATACCAAGCACAAGGAGATTGCTTCAAACCATACAGAGCACGCTGAAGATGACAAACAAGTCCTGAGGAATGAGGAAGACCAGGAGGAAGATGCATGTAAACCTCTTCAGTGAGATGGCCGTTAAGAAAAGCATTCTTAACATCCATCTGATAAAGAGGCCAATGACGAACAGCAGCAATAGATATCAATGTATGAACAGTAGTCATCTTGGCAACAGGGGCAAATGTCTTCTCATAATCAATACCATACTCTTGTGAGAAACCTTTGGCAACCAGGCGAGCTTTGTAACGCTCAAGAGAATCATCAGAGTGAGTCTTGACTTTGTAGACCCATTTGCAACCAACAAAATTCTTACCAACAGGAAAAGGAACCAACTCCCAAGTACTAGCTTTCTGTAAAGCAGACAACTCATCCTCCATAGCTTGAATCCAATGAGGATCCTGACAGGCCTTCTTGTAAGATTGAGGTTTTGAAAAAGAATGAATAGTAGACAAAAAAGTCTGATAGAAAGCAGAAAAACATGTATTAAACCAACCCAACCTATTTAGAGGATAACGCGCTCGAGTAGGATATCGATGTGTAGCAGGATCAGATTCGTTAGAAGTAGGAGGATCAGTAGTAGAAGTAGAGCCAACTGGTGGAGGAAGAGCTTGGCGATGAGAATAAACTAACAGCGGAGGAGGAGGAGGAGAAGGAGCATGCTGAGGAGAAGGAGAAGAAAAAGGAGTAAGATCATGGGGAACAGTAGAGATATACTCATCAAAAGGGACCTCAGAAGGAAATGGATCAATGTTAACCAAATCCTCTTTGTAGTGATAGGAGGAAGCTGAAAGTAAGGTAGACGTTCGAGAAAATAAACATGACGGGAGACGTAAAGACTACGAGAAATAGGGTCGTAACACTGATAGCCTTTTTGAATAAGACTATAACCCAAAAGACACACAGGACAGACTGGGCACTAAGTTTCGTCCGATCTTTAAGGGAAAGATGGACAAAACAAGCAGACCCAAACACACGAAGGAGGAAGTAATTGGGAAGTTAAGAGAATAGAGCTTCATAAAGAGACCGACCAGAAAGAAAGGAAGTATGCATGCGGTTAAGAAGAAAAGCAGTAGTAAGAACTGTCTCTCCTCAAAACGAAGCTGGAACTGAGGCAGAGATAAGAAGAGACCTAGTTGTCTCAAGGAGATGACGGTGTTTACGCTCGGCTCGACCATTTTTAGCAGGTGTATTAGTACAAGAAGTTTGGTGAATGGTATCCAAATCGGCCAAATACTCACAGAACTCAGATTTAAAATACTCCCCACCCAAGTCAGATTATAACAATTTAATGGTAGCCCCAAACTGTGCAGTCATCATAGACTGAAATGTACGACATATTTGGTAGAAGTCAGATTTATGAGTCATAAGATAAACCCAAGTATAATGGATGTAATTATCAACAAAAGACACATAGTATGAGAAACCCCCTTTAGTGAGAACAGGAGAGGCTTCCCAGACATCAGTATGCACAAGAGAAAATAAAGAAACAAAAACTGAAGTACTTTTATTAAAAGGTAAAGTTGACATTTTGGCAAGTTTACACCCCCGACATTCATCAATTTGACTAGGAGAAACTTTACCCAATAATCTTGACTGAGCTAAATACCGTAAGCAGTCAACAGACAAATGACCTAGATGAGAATGCCATAAGTAAAACTGACTCGACTGAGAATCTAACTGAGATGAGAAAAAAGCAACTAGAGAGGTGGATATAGAGAGATGCAAACTTTCTACCACATAGATCTCCAACTCTACGATCGGTCCCAATATGCTTTTTGGACACTCAATCCAGCACACAACAGACAGAAGAGGAAAATATAATATCAAAACTAGAAGTATCAAGTCACTGATAGCTAAAAAATTAACAGATAGTTGAAGAACATAAAGAACAAAGAGAATAATAACAACAGACATAGCAAAGGGTAAGACAGACCCCTAGATAGAACAGGCATACCAGACCCATTAGCAGTATTAACAGTAATATGAGAGGGAGGGGGGAGACAGTTTTGAAGTAAGGAAAGGTGAGGAGTCATAGGATGAGAGACACTAGAGTCAAAAAGTCAGACAGAAGAGGAGATACCTGAAGAGGACCCAAACAAACCTAACTGAAAAGAGGTGAGAGTAAAGGCAAATGAAGATAGTTGGGAGATGGACAGGAGATGCTGAAGCTGAGCCATCTAGGTACGCAAGGACGTCAAGTTAAGATCAGAAGCCGGAGCAGATGCAGTATAAGTAGCAGAAGGTTGAAATTGTGTCTGTGGCGGCTGAGAAGACTGAGCAGACTGACGTCCCTTCTTGGGATAGTTGTACTTCCAATGGCCCTTCTGATGGCAAAAAGCACACTCATCAGAGGCTAGTGGCCCTTTCTTGGGCTTTGCATTGGCCTGAAGCTGATGAGGTGGTGGGGTCGACAATAGAGGAGGTTGAGTAGGAGCTAAGAAGACAGATGGAGACAGAGTCTGACTGGCTGTCTTGAGACGGGTTTCCTTAGAGAAGAGCTCATGAACAATAGCATCCACAGAGAGAAGAGGAGACCGATGAAAGATGCCACCACGAATAGCCTCATACTAAGGGGAGAGAGTCATTAAGAACTGCACTAACTGACTTTGCTCCCGAAACTCAACATTAGCTTCTAGGGCCTTAAGGCTAGATGGTTCCATGAGAGCCAACTGATCCCAGAGACCTGTTTTCTCAATGTAGAAGTCCTAAATAAATTGATCCCGTTGACGAGCAATCTGAATAGCTATTTCCAACTCATACTGTTTGGCAAAGTTGGATAACTGATACACACTAAATAAATAGTCCCACACTCATTAGCAGTACTGTATTTGGAAAACATCATTCCAATACGATCATCCACAAAATTATTAAGCCAGGTCAGAACTTGGACATTATAACAATCCCAAGTGTTACAGGAAGTCAAATATCCTTCTTATTTCGGGTCCAATAGACGAGGAACATAGCCAGAAACATAGCCCCATTTTTTTTTACCAAGAAAAATTCTTCATAACACTAGCCCAATAAGCATAGTTGGCACCAATAAGTTTACATTTGATGTCTTGGATTTTGGTGTCCGTCATTATTATAGAGCAGGGATATATTAAAGAGAGAATTAATAGGTCAAAGAGTAATAAGCCGAGAGAGACTAAAAACAAACAAATGAACATAGAGAGAGAGAGAGTCTGAGAGAGAAATTTACGACAAAGAGAGAGAGAGAGAGAGAGAGAGAGAGAAAGAGACGAAAAACCCTTGCGATCAAGTCAGAGGCCAACAGACTCGATGAACCATGATGATTGATGATGCAAGGAGCTTCAACCGACAACTAGAACTGAGGGAAAGAGAGAGGTTGTGAACTAGATAGAGCCAAGAAGAAACCTCACGACTGACGATAGATGAAGCAAAGAGCTTTGATCAAAAACCAGGTCTGAGAGGAAAGAGATCGATAACGCTAGGGTTTCTCAACCTGCTCTGATACCATGTCAGATTTCTGTATATTCAACTTGTATTTCAATTACATCAAGATCATAGTTTATATAACCCTAATGCCTAAACCAAAAAGGAAATACAGAACCATGCCTAATATATACACAATCATCCCTAATATATACACAATCATGCCTATATACGATTATATTCTCACAATTATTCTTTAAACCATAACAGTTCTTAAAAATAACTCATTCTTTAAGTGAAATCATAATGTTGCATGTCATAGATCAATATAAACGAATTCTATATATATGTACATTATTTACAATTTTATCAGTGTTTTTATTGGGATTCTGCAATTCAACCGACAGAGAAGACAGAAAGGAGAAATTTACTGTGAGTGACGGGGATGAAAGACGAGAGAGAGAGAGAGAGAGAGAGCGTGAAGAGAAATGGAGTCTAGTAACGGATATAATTTTGTATTTTAATGGTACGATTATGAGAAAAATTTCAGGAAGAATTTTTATTATTTCATTAGTTTATGGTGTTTTATTTTAGGTATAATTCTAAGGTGCTTTAATGCTAAGATCATAAAAAAAAAATTCAGGAAGATTTTCTATTGTTTGATTAGTGTATGATATTTTATTTTATGTGTAATTTAAAGGTCCAGAATTTTCATGAAGTATTCCATAATATCTTTTTCATAATTCCGAACATTATTCAAAATGCGATTCTAACCAATTATAGCGACACCCAGTACACTTCAAATTTTTATATTATATTTTTTAATAAATTTTTAATTTAATAAAAAAGGTCTTACTTCAATTACAAATTTGGGCCAAATTAAACCCGATTAAGGACCATGTGTCCATGGTTAGAATAGATGAAGCAAATGGGTCGATTTGGTCTGGTCAAGACAGCTTATGTATTTAAAATAATTTAATATAAACTCGCTCATTTAATAAATAAATGGGTCATTAATTTTATCTTCTTTTTTTTTTCTTTTTTTTTTTCCCCCCAACAACAACGGCGATAACAGTGGTGGTGGTGGTGGTGGTGGTGGTGGTAGTGATGGTAGATGAGGGGGTGGTGGAAAAGATAATTTGAAATATAATAATGACGGTTAAATAAAGAAAAGAAAGAACCATCAATAATTTGGAAATGTATAAAAAAAACTACATTAAAAAACCTCCAATTAACGAGAAGGTTTAAGAAATCTTCCATCTCTATTGGCACATCCATTCCATCCAAAATAACATTACGAACTAAAAATTCTAAGCACAAAAGGTCATCGGTCACTCCAAAAATTGTACATGGTTTGGTTATTAGATCGAAGAACTTTACAGTATCATTAACCACTACAACATTATTCTCGTTAAATCCAGCAGTCACAAGATCTTGATTATGTAAATCCAATATGAACTTTAACAGGCACCTACAAAGAAACAATTTCAAATTAAGTTATGCTAAATGCCTAAATTTTATCTATCAAAATCTAAATTACATTATATACAGGTATACCTAATCAAATAATCGGCTTTTTCTCCAAGCTACAAATGCAATCCCCTGACGAAAGGAACCTTGTCGTATGAAATTAGGGGCAGTGTCGAGTGTTCAAATATTTCAAATAGTATGTCAAAGTCATGTCGTACGACTCATATATGATCGAACTACCACTGCCAAGTGAACTATCGCCATAAATGATAGCAGAAAATATCTATGTGTTAAGTGTTTTGAACTATGGAGGACAACTTGATATATCCTGAAATCATCATAATGCTTAATAACTATCTCGGGTCCTTTGGGAAGGATACTCGGGCTGAGAAGGTTAGTGTCATCATCTGTGAAGTACTTGCAACTAACAATGTGACGCTATAAATAAAATGTATCACGTTATAGATACATGTCCATAAACAAGATTCACTAACAAAAAAAAAATTGCCACTTACCAACATTGCACTCAATTACAGCTCAAAAAATACAAATCTACAACCAAAAGAAAGAAATAACATAAATTAGTTTGAAAAATTACACCACAATAATATTACCCATCAAACAAAAGGAAAGTAAAATACAATCTTGCAGAGAAGCACCCTTTTTCCTAAAGGTAGCAGATTCTAAATAAATTCGAATTCTTGCATCTGTAAACATGCTCAGGGGACCATTTTAATTATAATTTTGAAATATCATCTATCCTCAAATTGATGTGAGCCACCCATGATTCATGAAACATGCTCTTTCGCAACTCTTAATTACAAATTGACAATGACACACCCAAAACATGCCGAATTTCCAAAACAACGCATACATAACTTTTTGGACAAAACATCAAGAACCAACATATATAAAACCTTCATATGCGGAGCAAAAAAATAAATAAAAATATAACCTTCATATCTGAGTCTTTCCCTTTAAATTCAAATTATGATATGATATTAGAAATCTAACCAACATTTCAAACTCTCTACATTAACCTAATCATGGAGACAATCTTGCCTTTTAAAAAGTCTTTCTAAACACAGAAAAAGAAAGGTAAAAGTTTCATCCAATTTTGACAAAAAAATCCCAAGATCAATTCCTTTTAACTTTGAAAAAATAAAGAACATTAACAAGAGAACTAGAGCGCTCGAGGGCTCTATTTTAAATACAGAATCAGGTAGTGCCATCAAAACAAACAGAAGAAGAAACCATTATACTGTAAGTTTTCTGTATATTCAACTTGTATTTCAATTACATCAAGACCGTAGTTTATATAACCCTAACGCCTAAACCAAAAAGGAAATACAGAACCATGCCTAATATATACACAATCAGTGGCGGAGCTAGGAAATTAGGTTAGAGGGGGCACTTATTAATTATAATTTTTTATTTAAAAAAAAGCATGAGCAACATTAAGATAATTATAATTTTATGAGATAAATTTAAACATAAAAAAATTACATATTCATTATTGATAAGAACAAATCAAAATTCTATAATAGTGTGGAATAGCTCGGTGTGGGATGATGATGTAAGTTTGCAATTTTAGCACAAAAAATTATGGATCAAAATTCTTAATTTTAAAAAATAAAAACACACCATTTATAGCACAAATTATTATAAAATCTATTTAATTTTCGTTTGACAGAAAAATATTAAAGATATGACATTACTTATAAATGATGTGTTTTGAATGAAAATTATTAAATAGTCTTCGAGTACCATATGGCGTTACCTACGTAATGCTCAAAGGATAGAAAATCACAAATCACACTAAGTGGTATGTCAACTACTTGAAAATAATGAATTCATTATATCCAATTTATAATATTTTTCGCTACACTATTGATTTAAACTACTATATAAATAATACCACATAATGTCCCTAAGCATCAAATAACTACTTGTTGTGAACAATATAATAAATCCTTATCCAAAGAACATGTTAAGAAAAAAAAGAGAATACATTTTATACATGGTGATAACCAAAAAAAAAACATTCAAAACTGAGGGGAGGCACTTGACCCCCCTAGCCCTACGCTGCCTCCGCCCCTTACACAATCATGCCTAATAAATATATATATATATAAACACAATCATTCCTAATATATACACAAGCATGCCTATATACGATTATATTCTCTCAACCCCGCTTAAACTTAAGGTATTTTAGCCAAAAACACGAAGAGTTTGTCAAGAAGAAACTGAAAACGAGCAGTGGTGTGAATCTTGGTGAAGAAGTCAGCAAGCTGTAAAGCCAAATGGACAAAAGAAAGTAAGATAGAGCCAAACTGGAGGTGCTGACGGACGAAGTGACAATCAATCTCAATGTACTTCGTGCGTTCATGGAAAACAGTGTTATGGGCAATTAGAATAGCACCGCTGTTGTCATAGTGGAGAGACGTCGGAGAGGACTGCAGAATGCCCAAGGCGGAGAGGAGAAAACGAAGCTAGACAATCTTAGCAGTAGCATGAGCCATAGCACGGTACTCAGCTTCAGCAGTAGAATGGGCAACAACAGTTTGTTTCTTATTTTTCCAAGAAACCAAGAAATCACCAAAAAATAGATAGAAACAAGAAGTAGACTTACAATCAGTAACATCACCATCTCAATCAGTATCAGCATAAGCCACCAAATCTAAGGAAAAGTAGAAGACAACAACAAGCCTTGAAAGATAGTATCGCGAAGATAACGAAGAATCTGAACCAAAGCAGCCTAGTGCAGAGAACGAGGAGCAGAAACGAACTAGCTAACCACATGAACAACATAGGCAAGATCAGGGCGAGTAACGGTCAGATAGACTAAGCAGCCCACAAGCTCGCGATACAAAATTAGATCATCTAGTGGGACACCATTAGTAGTGTTAAGCTTCACATTAAGCTCAATAGGGGTATCAGAAATCTTAGTGTCAGTAGGACTGGCATGGTGAATAACCTCATTGGCCAATGACGAACTGCAGCAACAGATATCAAAGTACGAATAGTAGTAATCTTGGCAATAGAGGCAAATGTCTCCTCATAATCAATACCATACTTCTATGAGAAACTTTTGGCAACCAGGCGAGCTTTGTAGCACTCAAGAGAACCATCAGAGTCAGTCTTGACTTTGTAGACCCATTTGCAACCAACCAAATTTTTACCAGCAGGCAAATGAACTAACGCCCAAGTACTAATTTTTTGTAAAGTAGACAACTCATCCTCCATAGCTTGAATCCAATGGGGATCCTGACAGGCCTCCTTGTAAGACTAAGGTTCTGAAAAAGAATAAATAGTAAACAAAAAAGTACAATAGGAAGCAAAAAAAAAAGTATTAAACCAACCCAACTTGTTTGGTGGATGATGTGCTCAAGTAGGATATTGGTGTGCAGCAGGATCAGAGTCGTCAGAAGTAGCAGGATCAACCGTAGGAATAGAGACAACTAGTGGATGAAGAGCTTGGTGACGAGAATAAACTAACAACGGAGAACGACGAGAAGGAACAGGCTAGGGAGAATACAGAGAAAATGGAGTAAGGTCATGAGGAACAATAGAGATGTACTCATTAAGAGGGACATCAGAAGGAAATGGATCAATGTGAACCAAATCCTCTTTGAAAACTAGAGCAGTGATAGGAGGAAGTTGAAAGTAAGGCAAACGTTCGAGCAAAGAAACATGATAGGAGACGTAAAGACGATAGGAAATAGGGTCGTAAGACCGATAGCCTTTCTGAGTAAGACTATAACCCAAAAAGACACATAGGACAGACTGGACACTAAGTTTGCTCCAATCATTACGGGGAAGAAGAACAAAACAAGCAGACCCAAACACACAAAGGAGGGAGTAATTGGGAAGTTGAAAGAACAGAGTCTCGTAAGGAGACCGACCAGAAAGAAGGAGAATAGGCATGCGGTTAAGAAGAAAAGCAGCAGCAAGAACCCTCTCTCCTCAAAACGAAGCTGGAACTGAGGTAAAGAGAAGAAGAAACTTAGCTGTATTAAGGAGATGGCGGTGTTTATGTTGGACTCGACCATTTTGAGCAGGTGTATCAGTACAAGAAGTTTGGTGAATGCTACCCAAACTGGCCAAATACTCACAGAACTCAGTTTTAAAATATTCCCCACCCAAGTCAGATCGTAACAATTTAATGGTAGCCCCAAACTGTGTAGTGATCATAGACTAAAATGTACGATATATTTGGTAGAAGTCAGATTTATGAGTCATAAGATAAACTCAAGTATAACAAATGTGATCATCAACAAAAGACACATAGTATGAGGAATCCTTTTTAATGAGAACAAGAGAGGATTCCCAGACATCAGTATGCCCAAGAGAAAATGGAGAAATAGAAGCTAAAGTACTTTTAGTAAAAGGTAAAGTTGACATTTTGGCAAGTTTACCCCCTCGACGTTCATCAATTTAACTAGAAGAAACTTTATCCAATAATCCTGACTGAGCTAAAGACCGTAAGCAGTCAACAGACAAATGACCTAGGCGAGAATGCCAAAAGTAAAACTAACTCGACTGAGAATCTATTTGAAATGAGAAAAAAGCAACTGGAGAGGTGGATAGAGGGAGATGCAAGCTTTTTACTACATAGAGATCTCCAACTCTACGACCAGTCCCAATCTGCTTTTTGGATGCTCGATTTTGCACACAACAGACAGAAAAGGAAAAGATAACATCAAAACCAGAAGTATCAAGTTGATTGATAAATAATAAACTGACAGATAGTTGAGGAACATAAAGAACCGAAAGAATAGTAACAACAGACGTGGCAGAGGGTAAGACAGACCCAATAGATAGAACCGTCATACCAGACCCATTAGCAGTATTAACAATAATATGAGAGAGAGGGGGGTGACAGTTTTGAAGTAAGAAAATGTAAGGAGTCATATGATGAGAGACACCAGAGTGAAAATGTGACGACCCAGAAATTTCTCCCTCCACTCGAGCGGAGGAGTGGCCGCTCGAGCGGACTTGTGAAACTCCCAGTATTTTTGCAGGCTGCTCGAGATTCTGAGGGTTGTAGATTCCCGCTCGAGCGTAGAAATGGACGCTCGAGTGGATGGCTTTGTTTGTCTGAGCGCTCGAGCGCAAGGTGGGGCGCTCGAGCGGGTCGCCTAGTTCAGCTTGAATTTTGAGGCACGTGGGTTCGTCTGGGGCATTTTTTTTTTTTTTTTTATAAGGTATTTGGAACCTCCTTATTTTATTCTGGGGTACTGATTGTGGTGGTAATATGATGGTAGAGTAAGATTTGATCCAAAACTTTAGTTTGAATAATTTGTTTGCGACCAACCGTCACTCATTTGCCCTTTTCTTTTTCCACACTTTGAGTTTGGATGTGAGGTTCGAATCGTTGGAAAGCTTATTTCCGGGGCTTCAATTTGGGCACAAGAACGACCTAAAACGGAGTCCGGATGGGAGAGTTGCGCATGTTTGAAGTTTCGGGATCTGTGCTGAAAACAGGTCCGCTCGAGCGGGAATTACGGGACAGCAGCTTTAAACACGAATTTTTGGATCATTTCTTCCATTTTCCTTTTCCCTTCTTCTCTTCTCTCCCTAGGTCCGAAAACCCTAGGGTTTTGATCCCCAAATACTTCCATTTCCCTTAGGTTTGAGCAAGACCTTCCACCAAGAAGTGAAGAAGACAAGAAGACGAACAACTTCAACCGATTGGAATTTCGAGATTTGGGGGATTCGTCTCAAAGCTTTGCCCCTTGCTTGATTCTTGAGGTAGGGACCCTTATTCTTTTACAATACTTGAATTCATGGATGGATTGTGGTATTTTGAGTATATAAATGCAAAATTTATGGTTTTGAACATTTGGTGTCAAACTTGAGATTTGGGGTTTTATGGTTTGTGATGTTGGGAGTTAAATTGATGAGTTTAAATGATGGATTGTGAATCCTAGGTGTAGAATCATTGGGAAAATTGGAATTAAAAGTGGTGATTTAAGAAGTTTGAATTTTTGCTAAAGATCCTCATTATTCTTGAAACCCTAGATTAATTGGTGATGATAAATACTGAGGTTGCCCAAATTAAACATAGAATCATGGAATTGGTGGGTTGAATTATACGTGTACAAGTTTAATTGGATTTCTGAGATGTTTCGAAATTATGTTTAAATTTAGCGAATGAACTTTGTTATAAATGTGGAATTCATGTAATAAAGTAAAGGAAAAATTAGGGAAATAATTTAGTAAGGATCTGGAAGACATGAACTCAATTGTGGGGTGTTGAAATGGGATTCAAAGATTTAGTTTGAATTATGATGAAGTGCAAAGTGATGTGTAATTGGAATAAAGAGAATTAATTAAGAACGAAATAAGTTTATGTGATTCAATTTCTTTGTGTATTACAAATTGTGTAGGGACAACTACAGGGGCAGACCAAGCAGCCAAACACTGTGAGTAATAGTACTTCACATGTACATTCTTTTCCGTTACTAATCATTGTTAATAATATTCTGTTATCCGCAGCAATATGGTAACACTTGGTGTAATCTATGTGAACATGGAAAGAATTGGCTTAATTTTGTATTCCGATTACGGTTCAAGATCATTGGTAATGTGATATGAGCACGCATAATAAATGTATGTGAATTATTGAGATTGTTCAGCATTACTAACATTTTGTTATCTGTAAAATACTTCTATTGATTGGTAGTGAACAAGAGAAGCAATAATGCTCGTGTATTCCGACTTATTCTGTTTTGTTAATAATGGATCAAGAGTGGTACGAGGTAAATGATAACGTCCTTATCAAGGAGTATTATTAATATTCTGATATACATGAGACGATTATGACTAATTGTAATAGACCATGAGATGATTTGTGTATATCGTGACTGTTGGTACCAACTTTATTGTGGTCTTCGGACCTACCTGTTGTGGTCTTCGGACCTACCTGATCTGAATATGAAAATGATTACGCTTATGCGTTCTGTTATTTCTGGGCCGGTGGCTGTTCTCTTATTTTGGGCATATGGCCATTCTGTATCTTCTGTACATACTGGGCTTAAAGATGCTCTATTATGAAAACTAGAACTATGATTGTTTGAGATATATTTACTGAATGTAGTTAATTATATACTGCTGCAGTTATATATATATGAAAAACCTACGTGATTCGTGATTAGATCAAGATTAACGAATTCCAAATCCCAACACTGCAAAACACACAACCTAAAATCATCAAGCACTTACGAGAGTGATTTTAGTTTGTTTGTTTTTAAGACTAAATAATAAATCGACACAAACGATTTTTTACGTGGAAAAAACCACAATTGAAGAACCTTCAATTGTAATCAAAAACCACGGGCGAACCGCCACTGATCAATCCACTACTGAAGAACTTAAAAGATTACAAAGATACCATACAAATTACCCAACCCAGTCAATTTGTCTCTGAATCTTCTGTAACTCTTCTACCACGCCTTCGTCACGGAACTGATCTTGAAGTTGATTCCACACCACAACTTCACTTGTCGAATTAACGACTACGTAAAGTATCAAACACCTTTTGAAACTCTACGCAATGACCTTCGGATTCCACCGAAGAGAACTCTCTTGAATCTGTTGTATCAACCTCTTTGATGTATGAATCTCAACTCATAAGTTTAGAACTCTCTCAAGAACATCAAAGAAAAACTCACAAAAACTCAGAAGAAAACTTCAAACAAAACCCTAGAAAACCCTAAACCAGATCTAGGAAAAGTAATACTAAAACAAGCCCAACAAGCGAATTTATAGATTCTGAGATCGCGAGGTCCGCTCGAGCGTGGGTCTTCCCGCTCGAGCGGAGACTTCAACAATTGTGATTCATATAGCCTTCCCGCTCGAGCGTCCATTGCCCCGCTCGAGCGGGGAATCACACCATCCAGTACTTTGTTCATGCTGCGCAGAGATGCTGAGGACTAGCAATCCCCGCTCGAGCGTTACTTTCCCCGCTCGAGCGGGGAGACAAAAACATGAAAATCTGGAAAACTATAACAACTTACAACCTTGGTTTTGATGCACGGATTTTGACAACAAAGGGTCCTAACAATATACTTTACTGTTGAATTGAACATTATAAGATTTACGTACTATTATTCACTGAGCTTGACTCACTTTATTCTATGTCTGTTTCTGTAGGCACTCAACCAGGTGGTCAACCTTAACCTGTGGTTTCCGTTACCAGTTGTCAAGCCTTGAGTATCTAAGCTCTTAGGTGTCGACCGTGCAAGTATGGAGTTTTGTTAAGTTTTAATTTGTACTATAGATGTCTATTATGATGTTTCATGTGTATGTAATGTAGATGTATATGTACATAGTTATCTTCACTTACACGTCACTGTATATTTATCTGTATTACGCTTTGTCTGCGGTCCTGGCATAGTAGTGATAGCTCAATGGATATTATTTTTTTACGCTATTATAGGTTATTGAATGATTCCGTTCAGGCCCCATAGGTTATCTACATCAGGTTTTGCATCCGTTTCTGTAATGGTCATGCCCAAACTTTTAGGGGCGAGTTTGGGGTGTGACAGAAAAAGCCAAACAAAAGAGGAGATAGCTGAAGAGGACCCAAACAAACCTGAAGAGAGGTGAGAGCAGAGGAAGATGAGGATGGATGGGAGGTGGACAGGAGATGTTGAAGTTGAGCCATCTGGGCATGCAAGGACGCTACGTCAGGATCAGAAGCCGGAACAGATGCAGTATAAGTAGCAGAAGGTCGAAACTGTGTCTGAGGCGACTGTGAAGACTGAGCAGACTGACGTCCCTTCTTGGGACAGTTGTACTACCAATGGCCCTTCTGATGGCAAAAAACACACTCATCAGAGGCTAGTGGCCCCTTCTTAGGCTTCGCATTGCCCTGAAACTAATAAGGTGGTGGGGTCGACAATAAAGGAGGCTGAGTAAGAGCCAAGAAGACAGATGGAGATAGAGTCTGACTGGCCATCTTAAGACGAGTTTCCTCAAAGAGGAGCTCACGAACAATAGTATCCACAGAGGTGAGAGGAGACCAATGAAGGATGCCACCACGAATAGCCTCATACTGAGGGGAGAGAGTCGTTAAGAATTGCACTAAACGACCTTGCTCCCAAAACTTAACATAAGCGTCTAAGGCCTTGAGGCTAGATGGTTCCATGAGAGCCAACTGATCCCAGAGACCTGTCATCTCAATGTAGAAGTCTTGAATAGATTGATCCCGCTAAAGAGCACTTTGAATAGTTGTTTCCAACTCATACCATTTGGCAAAGTTGGATTGCTGATACACACCTAATAAATAGTCCCATACATCCTTAACAATACTGTATTTGGAAAACATCATTCCAATATGGTCATCTACAGAATTATGAAACCAGGTCAGAACTTGGGCATTATCAAAATCTCAAGGGTCATAAGAAGTCAGATATCCTTCTTGTTTTGGGTCCAATGGACGAGGAACAGAACCAGAAACGTAGCCCTATTTTTTCTGACCAAGAAGAAAATTGTTCATAACACTAGCCTAATAAGCATAATTGGCACCAGTAAGTTTACATCTAATGGCTTGGATTTTGGTGTTTGTCATTATAATAGAGCAGGGATAGATTAAAGAGAGAATTAATAGGCCAAAGAGTAATAAGTAGAGAGAGACTGAAAACAAATAAATGAAAATAGAGAGAGAGAGAGAGGCTAAGAGAGAAATATACAAACAGAGAGAGAGAGAGAGAGAAAGAGAGAGAGAGATAGGAAAAGCCTTTGCGATCAAGTCAGAGGCCAACAGACCCGACGAATCACGATGATCAACGACGCAAGATGCTTCGACCAACAACTAGGTCTGAGGGAAAGAGAGAGGTCGTGAACCAGATAGAGCTAATGAGAAGACTCACAACTGATGATAGATGAAGCAAAAAGCTTCGATCAACAACCAGGTCTGAGAGGAGAGAGATCGACGGCGCTAGCGTTTCTCAACCTGCTCTGATACCATGTAAGTTTTATATATATTCAACTTGTATTTCCATTACACTAAGACCGTAGTTTATATAACCCTAACGCCTAAATCAAAAAAGAAATACAGAACCATGCCTAATATATACACAATCATGCCTATATACAATTAGGTTCTCATAATTATTCTTTAAACAATAACAATTCTTGAAAACAACTCATTCTTTAAGTGAAATCATAATGTTGCATGTCTTAGATTAATATAGACGAATTCTATTTATATGTACATTATTCGCGATTTTACCTTTGTTTTTATTGGGATTCTACAATTTAACCGAAAGAGAAAACAGAAAGGAGAAATTTACTGTAAGCGACAAGGATGGAAGATGAGAGAGAGAGAGAGAGAGAGAGAGAGAGAGAGAGAGTGAAGAGAAATGGAGTCTAGTGACAAATATAATTTTGTATTTTAATGCTATGATTATGAGAAAAATTTCAGGAAGATTTTTTATTATTTTATTAGTGTATGGTGTTTTATTTTAGGTGTAATTCAAAGGTGTTTTAATGCTAGGATCATGACAACAAGGTGTTTTAATGACAACAAAGTGTTGTCATGCTAGGATCATGACAACAAAGTGTTTTAATGCCAGGTAATTCTAAGGTGATTTTTATTTTTATGATTAGTCTCTACAGTTCATAGAATATGAGAAATCAGTAATGACATACATGTGAAGTATTAGTTTGTTGCTGACAACATAATTTATCATAAGAGGGCCTGTGAAAAATCTGAGGTTTACTTAAATCTTTCTAATTTCTTGTATGTTCTCATTTGAATTACTATTTCAAAACTTTAATCTGTCATATGCTATGTTTGACTAGTTAGCTGTTGACCAGCCATTCATATGGTCTGTTTGTGATTTCATAAAAAAATTATTTTTGAGTTTTAGTCCGGGGGATTGAACCCCTAAACCAAATTGGATTAACTGGTTCAATATCTGGTTCAACCAGTTGATCTGTGAACCAGTCACTGTAATTGGTCAATGTTTGACATGTGGGTAGGGTCATTCTATTTCCACACACCACCTTTTCTTAGTTCAAACCATTTTTTTTTTGGGTACAGATATCAATTATTGAACAAAAAAACTCATGGTTCGGATATCAATTACCGAACCAAAGGTATAGCCGAACCATAGGTTTTTGTTTGGTAATTGATATTTGAACCCTTTTTTCTTTGGTAGTTGATATCCGATGAAAAGAGGGTGTGACCTGAGAAAAACATGTGTAAATTGATGCTCCCGTGGGTGCAACTTTGCATTTGGCCAACTGATCCATCAACCTTGTTCGGTATGATGTAACAACTTGGGAACAGTATATTTGAACGAATAATGTGCATGTTTGTTTGCTTTTCTCCCTTGCAAAGGATGATAAGATTAATTATAGAATTGAAATAAAATATGTATATTAACTAAAAACGTGGTGTTTAATAAATCCTTTAGTTAATGCCATTTCCTGAATTGTACATATTGTTTTTTTTTCCCCTCTTTCACTTATTTCCATTTATTTACGGCTCTTTCTTTTTGCCTAGGTATTGTTATTCCAATGCTTGTAGCTGTTATTGATGTTGTACCTTTGGAGAAGCTCGCTGTTCATTTCCATGACACTTACGGGCAAGCTCTTTCAAATATTCTTGCATCACTCCAAGTAAGCCATCTTTTCACGTTAATCCGTAGAAACCCAAACCTGTTATGAAAGATCAATCACATTTCATATTTCAGGTGATCAAGACGGAAGTTAAACCATCTATTGTGCTTGTATGCACACACTGGTTTTAAAAGTAATTCGGGCCCACCTTTCAACAAGTTTACTATAGGTTTCTCTGGCCAGACATCAATTTACTCGAGCTTCCTTATGTTTTATTTAGAATTAAAATAAATTCTTTGGATGAACTGTTTTTTGAGCTTTTAGATGTATTGTGCTGCAAAATGGATTACAATTAAATGAATTGTTCTTAGCTAAGGTTTTGACATTTTGTTTCTTGACAGTAGTCAAGAGTCAAGACAAATAGACTTTGAAGTAAATAGTGGAAAAAGTAATTGAAATGCATCCTAATAGATAAGTAATAGTCATTAATTGGCTACCTTTGCTAGTTTCCGTCCTGAAATTGAAGTCTTCAGTTGAAGGAAAAAGGTAAAAATATTTTCATTTTTTCAGTTTGTCATATTAAGACTAGAGATCAGTGGTTTCCTCTATCCTACTGCTAATCTAATCCATTCATGACTTGTATTTAATATTTCATTGATCCTCTTTTAGAACTTGATTGATATCCCCTATCTAGTGGCGGTGTCCCTTTGCTGCAATGATTTTTGCATAATGTGGAGGAATATTGAAATTCATCCTAAAGAATATGATCATATTTGTCGATCTTTTTGAATAAAACAGCATTGCATCATTTGTGGTATTGTTTTTGTTTATACCTAACTTAATCGTGATTTAAGTTATATTTTACTAATCCTCGTATAGAATTTGATCATATTCACTTGTTTGATGTCGATTTCCCACTTTTCTACAATGTTACTAGCATCCCCATCGAAGTTTATCCAAAAAATATAACCATATTTGTTGTTCTTTTGTAAGGGTGCGTCATTTGAATTCTATAAATTCTTAATAGAGTTTCGTGGTGAATTCATATTTCACATTAATTCTCTGATGTTGTCTTCTAGATGGGGATTAGCATTGTAGATTCATCTGTATCGGGTCTTGGAGGTTGCCTATACGCTAAAGGTGCTTCTAGGAATGTTGCGACTGAGGACGTTGTTTATATGCTGAATGGGCTCAGAGTTGAGACCAATGTGGATCTCCGTGTTAGATATCACCCCATGTGAGGGGTGATATTCTTCTCCATGTGCTGCAACATTGGCCAACCTACAAAGTCACAAAACATGAGTTGGCCATGTGAATGAATAGCTGGCCATGTGCAAGGCCAGCTATGACTCTCCACCATTCCTCTATCTTGATGTGTATAAATTGAGAGGGTGAGAGGAGAGTTGAGAGAGAGCAAGAGCAACCAAAGAGAGTGAGAGATGTGAGGCGGAGAGACCGTCTCTCTCGGTGTGAGCGAGAGAGACGGGTGAGTGGGTGAGTGAGGAGAGTGTGAGCTCCTCCTCTATTGTAATCTTTCTGTAATCTCTCCATTGTTATAGTGATAACCGGCTACTCTCCCGTGGACGTAGGCATTGAGGCCGAACCACGTTAAATATGGTGTCTCCTTTAGTGTGGGTGTGTTTTTCTGCTTGCTATAATTTCTATAAGGTCTTGGGCGGGATCCCAGATCCCAATACTCCGAAAGGTCATTTTGGCTGGGGATTTCATCTGTAAACATTTGGGCCGGTCCTCTGGTTCAAAGACTGCAATTGCATTGAGTCGAACCACAGCTCATGCTTCCAAGTTATAAGCTACGTGGGACCAATGCACCTTGCTAAAGACATGCTTGCACACCAAGTTCTCAGTTTTTGAAATTGCCTCAAGCTATGTTTGAATCAACAATTTCAGGAGGGAAAGAAAAGGGGATATTCAGAATTGCCTTCAATGTCCCTTTATAGATATATCGGTTTCCATTGTTGTATCACAGAAGCATTGAAAAAAAATAATGATAAATAATCTCAGTCCATTGTCTACACATTTGAACTTTGTTCAGTTTCTATTTTGTGATGGAATGCCTTTCATGGCATTTATGTACCTGAAGTGAAAAAAAATTTCAAAAAAAATGAAAAGAAGGAAAAAAAAATGAAAAAAAAAAAAAATCTATTGCATAGAACATTAAATTTTCTAATATTTGTTTGTGCACGGATTTTTGTACACGTAGCGTTACTCTTTCAAGTAAGAAGGGGGTGGTCAATGATTAGTTGGTGCTCTTCTTCTAGGTGATCTTACCGCCTGCGGCAGTGGTGGCGGCCCCTCCCTCTTCTTGTTGCCGGTGCGCCGCCACATTACCTTTTGGGGAGGCCATACCCTATACTTCAATTTTTTTTTTTTTAAAATTTTATTTAGGAGAAATTATTTATAAAAAAAAAAAAATCAGAATTTGACCAGTGTAATAAAATAAACTTGAGTTTTTAATCTTACCAATTGAAATTTTAAACTTCATTTATTTTTGTTAAGTAAAAATGACTGAAAAATAATATTTAAGTTATTAAATTCAATGAAAAATAATATTTTAGACATTTTCAATACATTTACATTAAGTCTAATAATTAAAATATTCTTTTATCATTGATTTTATTTAACAAAAATATACTAATAATTTAGATTGACAAAATAAAAAAATAAAAAAATAATTATAAGCGTCAATTTTGAATTTTTTTTTTTTTGGTGTAATTTTTTTTCTTTCGTTTATTTATTTATTTTTTTCATGGAGTAATTTTTAGCCCGTTGTATAATATGGTTACATGTGCACATTTAGACGCACATGTACGCATTGGTACATGCTTTTCAGATATAGTAACTTTTTAATGTTTAGCTTTATTTATTTTTATTATTTTAACTTTACTTAAAAAGTTAAGTTTCAGATATATTTTAATTTTTTTTATAATTGATTTGTTGGTTGTGAGAGAAAAAATAAAATAATTATAATTCAAATGTGATATTTTATCTTTTTGATTAAATTAACCTATTTTGTTTTTATTGACTAATTTAGCCAATTTAAATTAATTATATCTGAAAAATAAAAAAATTAAGTAAAATATTAAAAAATTCACCAATAATGAAAAATATATATAAAAAAAATCTTAACTTTTTGAAACCAAATATAGTGACATTGCCCAATTGAAATAAGCCACAAATCACCTTAAAATGAAAAAAAGTTGGGTCAATACTCTTAAAACAATACAGGTGACACCTAATCAGTTTTCTCCTAACACTGCAAGACAAAAGTAGTGGCTGTTATAGTTTAGACTAGTAACTATTATATAATTGAATAACTTTTTTGCCTTGGGACACCTGATGATAACGCACCCAATAACTACGCATGTGGGTGGAGGCAGCAAAAACGTACCAATGCCTAACTAGCCAATGAAAAATTATTAGGTACTGGAGTAATTATTAAGTAATCTCATAATACGGATATATGATATTTCATAATATTTTGATTGGTAAAAAAGGTAAATAAGTAAGGTTTATAAATATCGGATATGTGATATTTCATAATATCGGAAAATAAATAACACACCCGGATCAGTTATACGAAACCTTCGAGTGACTCAAAATGATTGAATATAAACCTAATAATAATATTAGTGGAAAAAAGTTTCTCTCTCTTGACCCTCTTTAGAATGTATTGAATTTAGAATTATTTTGATGGGTAGTCTAAATGTTCTTTTATAGGTAGAGAGGGGACCAATTTCCTTATTCAACAATGATTCTATTTTCCCATCAAAATAGAATACTTGGAAAACACTCTTCTTTATTTACCAATTAATTGTAGCAAAAATGTGGAATCATAATCTTACCAAATCTCTAATTCATATTATCATATCATGTGGATCAATATAATGACTAAATAAATAATTTAGTCTTACATTCTCCCACTTGGCTCATATGAAAACTTACGTCAAGATTTAACAAGGTTAACATTAGGCGCGCAATAAACCATATTCAATATTACTTTTAATTTGGTTATCATCATAAGGCTATAATTAAATAGTTCATTAATATGAGTCATGGGGTTCTACACCAATAGTGCGATATAGTCCATTCCATATACTACAATACTAGCAACTAGTTTAACATAGCCCTTTAAGTGAAGAGTATAAAAGGGTCCAACAATAATGTCTTTTATGAAAGACTATTCATGTTGTCATTTATTCATTCATTCATTCTCATATATGTACGTACTTATTTCATAACAGGAAATATATCAGAAATACAATTAATGAGATCTCAATGTGTCAACAAACACAATCAATCATAAACCACTGTTATGGATTACATTCAAGACCCAATTGGCAAGTTTCTTAATTGTCTTTAAGAGTAATCCCTTCATCAATAGATCTGCACTTAAAGGTTATGTACTTATGTGTTTTTTTGACACTTTCTGTTTCTGAAATTCTTCTTTAACGACAAAGTATTTCAATATGTGTTTAGCATTATTAGAATACTTACCTTTCTAAGAAAATAAAACTGTGAAATTATCACAATAAATTCTCAATGACTTGGTGATAAAAGTCGACAATCCCAAGTCCTGAAATAAAGTTTCGCAATAACAATTTATGAATTGTGGTCTCAAAGCACACCACAAATTCAACTTTCATAGAGGATACTTACAATAGTTCGTTTTACACTTTTCTTAACATTGCTCCTCCACATAAAAGAAACAAAGAATCAAAAGTGAATTTTCTACTATCAATATATTATCTAAAGTCTGAATCTAAGTAGCTAACCAATTCATGATTATCAGACTTCATAAATGTGAGCAAGTAATCTTTTATTCCTTATGATTACCTTATCACTTCCTTATTTGAGTATTGAATTTTATACAATAAATGTATAGAGAAGCGTTTCCATTCTAATTGATTTTATAAAAATTTGCATAAGACTGGATTTATTTCTTTTCGGAACATGGATAACTTTATGTGAATATTCTCTCATTCTAAATCTCTAAAGAACTTTTAATATATATACTTTCTAAGACAATCTCAACAATTCATGTGATTCATTTAGAAATATTTAATTTCTATCACATATGTTGTTTTACTAATATATTTCATTTCAAAGTTCTTAAAAAAAAATTTCTTAACTCGTGCAATAAATCACATATATTATTGACAAAAAAATATCATTAATAGTACAAAATCATAAGTATAAACTTGCCCACTTTGATCTGTAACGCCCTCAAAATTCAACCCATTAAATAAATAATATAAACATGCATTATTAAAAAAAACAATATATAATCCATCCATCAGAGTATTATGAAATAAAATACATAATAATTGCCCTACGGGCTTACATCTTGCCAAGCCAACACTTGGACACAATTCACTGAGTTCTAACTCAAAAACAGATAAAGCCCTAGGCTTGAAAGATTACATTGTTCAAATAAAAAATAAAAATAAGACAAGTCTTCAAATTCAATTCCTCACAAGCTAAGTCCTTGGAGGGAGTGAACCACCTGAACCTGAAAAATAAAGTTCCCATATAGGGTGAGCCACAGCCCAGTAGAGAAATACTAAACCAAGCATAAGAATTAACTAAAGCATTAGCATCTGATACATGGTTAACACTCTACAATCAAGTTACAATTTCATGACACAAATGTCTACATTGCCTATGACACACTGTCTATGGCACATTTTACTTCCCACTTATGGCTCAGAACCTGGCCAAATAACTCAACAAGGATAACAATATTAGGCTAAACCTTTCTTATAACATAATAAACACACATGCTGGTGTTATATCAATCTCAATCAACTTCACTTCCATACTTCCCAACTGATACACATTTTGGTGATGTATCATATCAACAACAAATAGAAATATTTCTATTAACAATAAGCACACATAAGATGCTACTGGAGTCCATCCCCTATCTCCTCCCAATAAATCCGGTTTAGAGGTCCATCCCCTATCTTCCCCTAAACCGTGGAGTTCATCCCCTATCTCCTCCAAAACCAATGCATATGCAATAAAACACACAATTGCCATATACAACACATAATTAATACACAAATGTTCTGTATTAACTCAACAGTCAAACAATTGACTCAATTCCAGTTATACCTAAGCCGCATGCAAGGTCTACAACAATCAATGGCTATCCTCCACCGATAGCCCAAAACAGTTATTTCTAAACAAGAAATAAATACATCAATGAATGTAAATTTAACATTCCCAAAGGTAAGTATTTAAACTACCCAATTCCATGAATTAAACCAAATTCCACATTGTTCCTTTAAATTAATTATACAAATTAATCTAAACCAAAACCCTAAGGTTTCTTCCAAAATTACCAAACTACCCCCACATACCAAAATTACCAAACTACCCCCACATACCAAAATACCAACACTTAGGATTAAAGCGTATAAATGGAGTAGGAAATCCCTACCTCGAAGAAATAACCCAAAAAGATGATGATGAAGAAGTGCTCGAAACTCCAAAGTGCTCCAAACCGACAACTGCTCAGATTAAATGGAAGCCCTCACTCTCCTCTATCTTATTTGTAAAAGAACTAGGGTAGAAACACACCCTAACTAGATCAAACCTAGGAGAAAAGGTGTTTAGAGAAGAAGAAAAGTCGGACTTTAGGGTTTGAGATCAAAAAGAATGAAAAACTGCCCTAAAAATCCCGCTGTTACGTTTAAATACTGGACAGGCTCGCTCGAGCGAAGACCTGGTCGCTCGAGCGACCAGACACAAGAAAGCCTCGCTCGAGCGAAGAGATGCTCGCTCGAGCCAAAAGCAAAACAGCTCGCTCGAGCGAAGAAAGCTCGCTCGAGCCAACAAACACTGCTCTCAGGTCTAATGTACTGGACGCAAAGCTCGCTCGAGCGAAGGGACCCTGGCTCGAGCGAAGGACCAAAATCAAGGACCTCGCTCGAGCGAAGAAGAGCTCGCTCGAGCGACCAACCCAAAAACTGGACATCAACTATTGGTTTCTAAACCCAACCAACCTGCCATTAACCTGCCCAACATAATCCATAACTCACAACTGAAGAATTAAAGACAACAACAACAACAATATGATAATGGAATCTACGGAACATAAGTCCGGATACAATAATCAAATGGGAAAAGACCGGGGTCGCTATAACCCCCCCCCTTAAAAGAATTTCGTCCCCGAAATTAAGCATAAGTTTGTAAAAACAAGTTTTTCTCAATTCCCAATGATATCATAAAGCAATAAACAACAACTTGACCCAAACCGGTCACTTCATCTCTAATCAAGAGGCATCTCACAATATGTATAAATCAACATATATTTCAACTTGCATCAATATTATGCATTAATCTTTCAATGTTAACAATTTCCATATCATATTCAATCTCATGATATAAATAACACATTCAATATATAAATGTTATACTCCACTTCCATAAAAAGGCAAGTTTCAAAATGTTAACATTAAACCAAAACATTCTCAATGTTTTCCCAACTTAAGACATATATATATAAACTCTTAAGTTCAACAATATTACATAATCTAAATACAAGATTACAAATCAGTAAACAAGTCCGGATATTTCTCACGGACTTCCAACTCACGTTCCCAAGTGGCTTCCTCCACTCCGTGATGCTTCCACAAAACTTTCACCAAAGGGATAGTCTTGCCACGCAGGACTTGATCCCGCCTATCCAAAACTCGAATCGGTCTCTCCTCATATGAGACATCCTCATCAACAACTAAGTCAGTCCAATCCAGTACATGCGATGGATCCGGCTCATACTTCCGAAGCATACTCACATGAAACACGTCATGAACTCCGGATAACTGCGGTGGCAAAGCTAAACGATAAGCAGCCTCGCCAATCCTCTCAAGGATCTCAAAAGGCCCAATAAACCGAGGGGACAACTTCCCGCTCTTCCCAAACCTCATCAAACCCCGCTTAGGTGATATCTTCAAAAAGACATGATCACCCACCTCAAATACCAAAGGTCTCCTCCTACGGTCAGCATAAGATTTCTGACGACTCTGTGCTGTAACAAGCCTCTTACGGATAAGCTCAACTTTCTCCGTCGTTTCCCTCACCAACTCCGGACCCAACAAAGGTGCATCACCCACCTCGGCCCAACAAACTGGAGATCTACACGGTCGGCCATACAAGGCCTCAAACGGTGCCATACCGATACTAGACTGAAAACTGTTGTTGTAGGCAAACTCCACTAATGGTAAGTGCCTCTCCCACGACCCACTAAAGTCGAGAACACAACCCCGAAGCATATCCTCAAGGATCTGAATAGTACGCTCGGACTGCCCGTCAGTCTGAGGATGATAAGCCGTGCTAAGGGTCAACTTAGTGCCTAAAGCACTCTGCAAACTCTGCCACAACCTGGCAGTGAAACGAGGATCTCTATCTGAGACGATCGTCACTGGGACCCCGTGCAACCTCACTATATCCCGAACATACAACTCAGCAAGATGATCTACTGAATCTCTAACGCGCATAGGAATGAAGTGCGCTGACTTCGTCAACCGGTCTACAACCACCCAAATGGCATCACTACCCCGCTGAGTCCTCGGAAGACCCACAACGAAGTCCATAGTGACATGCTCCCACTTCCACTCGGCAATAGGCAAGGGTTGCAACAAACCCGCTGGCCTCTGATGCTCGGCCTTCACTTGCTGACAAGTAAGGCACCTAGCTACGAAAGCTGCCACATCTCTCTTCATACCCCGCCACCAGAACTGGCGACCCAAATCCTGATACATCTTAGTACCTCCCGGATGCACCGCAAGGCGCGAATGATGAAACTCTCGGAGTACCTCCTCTCGGCAAGACTCCGGCACAAACAGACGGTCTCGGTATCTCACACTCAAGTCGGGATACACCGTCAAACCCTTCTCAACCTTCCCATTGGAAATCTTCTCTCGGAGAGATTCTACCTCAAGATCACCCCTCTGAGCCTCTAACACTCGAGTCACAAGTGTAGGCTGTGCAACCACAGAAAACAAGGCCGCAGCCTCTACGGATTCGCCCAGATGCAAATCAAACTCCCCAACTGCACCCAACATCTCCCACTCCCGGATGGCTATACTAGCTAAGTCACCAACAGATTTCCTACTAAGGGCATCGGCCACAACATTGGCCTTCCCCGGATGATAGTGCAACTCGAAGTCATAATCCTCAATGAACTCCATCCACCTCCTCTGCCTCAAATTCAAGTCTTTCTGTGTAAACAGATATTTCAGACTCTTATGATCCGAGAATACCTCGAACCTCTCACCATAAAGATAATGCCTCCAAATCTTCAAGGCAAATATCACAGCTGCTAACTCTAAATCATGCGTAGGGTAATTCTTCTCATGAATTTTCAACTGACGTGAACCATAGGCAACCACTTTCCCCTCTTGCATCAACACACAACCCAACCCTCTCGTGAGGCATCACAATAGACTGCATAACCCAACCCTCTCTCCGGAATAATCAAGACTGGAGCGGTGGTCAGTCTAACCTTCAACTCCTGAAACGACTTTTCACAAGTCTCACTCCATACAAATTTGACTCCCTTCCGAGTCAATCTAGTCAACGGTGAAGCTAACCTGGAGAAATCTTTCACAAACCGACGGTAATACCCAGCTAATCCCAGAAAACTGCGGATCTCAAACACACTCTTAGGCTGTGCCCAATCTTGCACTGCCTCAGTCTTGGATGTATCAACAGACACCCCTTCCCCAGAAACTACATGGCCTAAGAACTTCACCTCTTCTAGCCAAAACTCACACTTCCCGAACTTAGCATAAAGCTTATGGGCTCTAAGTAACTCTAGCACCACTCTCAAGTGTTCCTCGTGCTCCTCCCTCGAAGGTGAATAAATCAGGATGTCGTCCACGAAGACGACCACAAAACGATCCAAGAATTCCCGGAAGATCCGGTTCATCAAATCCATAAACACTGCCGGTGCATTGGTGAGCCCAAACGGCATCACCAGAAACTCATAGTGGCCATACCGCGTACGGAATGCCGTCTTCGGAATATCCTCCTCCCTGACCCTCAACTGGTGGTAACCCGATCTCAAATCTATCTTAGAGAAACAACGGGAACCCTTCAACTGGTCAAACAAATCATCAATACGGGGCATAGGATACTTATTCTTAACCGTAGCCCGATTCAACTTCTGTAATCAATACACAATCTCAAAGCACCACCTTTCTTCTTAGCAAAGAGGGCCGGTGCTCCCCACGGCGAAACACTAGGACGGATATAGCCCTTATCTAACAACTCCTGGAGTTGAACCTTCAACTCAACTAACTCGGCTGGGGCAAAACGGTAAGGTGCCATAGAAATCGGCGCCGTGCCGGGCACTAAATCAATAGAGAACTCAATCTCTCGCTGAGGTGGCAAACTAACAAGATCCTCGGGAAAAACGTCCGAATACTCACAAACCACCCTCGGCAACACAATCTGGGTCTCATCACCCTCACTAATCGAAAGACTAGCAAGTAGACCACTAAGCTCACTCCGCCCTCGCGGATCATACCCCGGTGGCAAAACACTACCAACCCGGTCCCCCAGAAAACGAAAACACTCCCCGTTCACGGTACAACAAGTGACCCTCTGACGGTAGCAATCAATAACTGCCCGGTATGACGACAACCAGTCCATACCCAAAATAACATCAAAGCCCTTCATGGGCATAACTACAAAAGAGAAAGGGATTCTATGATCATCGACCTCTATATCACAACCCCTAACACCTTGTTTCAAAATCAATTCACCCCCAAGAGGTGACACTACACAAATAGGAGAGGCTAACTGAGCTAACTCCAACTCCAAAACAGATGCAAATGCAGCAGACACAAAGGAATGAGATGCACCCGTATCGATCAAAACACTAGCAACTGAATTGCAAAACAAGAAGGTACCTCTCACGACAGATGGAGCCGGTACAAGATCCTGCGCTGTAACAGCATACACGCGCCCAGATGACCTCTGATCAACCTGCTCACCCCTAGACTGCTGCACAGACTGGGACGAAGAAGCCCCCTGATTGGCCCTCGAGGCCTGAACTGACTGAGCAGGCAGCTGACTCTGAGTCTGCCTCGAACCAGATGCACCAGATGTGCCACCCAACTGTGGGCAAAACCTCTTCATGTGCCCCGGCTGACCGCACTGAAAACAAGAGAGCGGCTGGCCTCTACCCTGACTCTGGCTCTGAGATCGAGCCGAAGAAGATGCTGCTCTCTGAACTCCTCCCCTCTGAGGACAAACTGGAGACTTGTGACCCAGCTGGCCACACTTGAAACAGGTAATGTCTCCCTGACTGCCTTTCCCAGAACTAGCACTCGGCACTGGAAAAGTGGATCTAGAAAAACTACTCTGAGGCTGCTGAGGAGTGAAACCTCTCTGCCTCCTGCCATCACTCTGGCCATCCTGACTCCTCTTGGAGCCTTTCTGCCTATCCCCCTCTTCCTGCATCATAGTCTCGGTATGGGCTGCTGCATCAACCAATCGCCCAAAATCCCTAATCATAGATCCGACAACTCTCAGCATGAGGCCACGCCTCAACTTCTTCTCAAACTCAATACAGCGGCGTTCCTCAGTCGCCACCAACTCAGGTGCAAACCTGGACAAACTAGTGAATGTAGCCTCAAACTCGGCCACTGATAAACTGTTCTGCTCAAGATGGCGGAACTGATCTCTCAACTTCTCCTGAACAGCTGGAGACAGGTACTTCTCCTGAAAAGCATCAACAAAAGCCTTCCAAGTACCTCCAATACGACCCTTGGTGAACTTCCACCACTGACCCGCATCCCCCTTCAGCTGGAATGATGCCAAGGTCACCTTCAGTACCTCGTCTTCGATGCCTAGCATCTCAAACGTTTTCGTTGTCTGTTCGAGCCACTCATCTGCCTTAAGCGGCTCGCTAGGATCACCTAAAAACACGTCCGGTTGAGACCGGAAGAACTCCCTCTTCAGAAAAGAAGGCCCTGCATCTGTAGCCACAACAGCCTGGGCTGGATTGCAGCCCTCAGAATATCAACTGACGCCTGAAATGCCCCTGCTATCCCTTGGGCCAAAGCGCCCATAAACTGCTGTCCTACTGGCTCGGCCACATTGGCCTGGCCAACACCCTCCTGAACTGCCGGAATTTCCTCCGGTATAGGCACTTCCTGCCTGGCCTGCCTACCCGCCTACCACGACCTCGTCCTCGTCCTGACATCCTAATAAAGGAAACAAAGACGTTAGCACTATAAATAATGTGCCAAAACTATAACACTCACGTCCTAATACATTGGACAACAATAAATCACACCACGTAAGCACATAATCACATAAGCACCTACGAATTTCATTCCTGGATAATGATAGTCCCAAAGGGTTACTATAGTTCCGGTTGGAAGCAGCATTGATCAAGTGCCTTTCCAACAAGACTACTAGAAACTCAAGGATCCAATCAATATCTAGAAACTACATTCCATACCCACATAATCACATAAACATGTTATCATATAAGCATGCAATCATTACACTAAGTCTCTATCAAACGAGACGAACCCATTGTGATACTAATCACTTCCCACGTACCCAAAGTATTCAAACCCGGTACGCTCTGATACCAAGTTGTAACGCCCTCAAAATTCAACCCATTAAATATAAAACAAAACATGCATTATTAAAAGAAAACATTATTTATTACATCAATCATCAGAGTCTTACGAAATAAAATACCATAATAAATGCCCTACGGGCTTACATCTTGCCAAGCCAACACTTGGACACAATTTACTGAGTTCTAACTCAAAACAGATAAAGCCCTAGGCTTGAAGATTACATTTTCAAATAAAACAAATAAAAATAAAACAAGTCTTCAAATTCAATTCCTCACAAGCTAAGTCCTTGGAGGGAGTGAACCACCTGAACCTGAAAAATAAAGTTCCCATATAGGGTGAGCCACAGCCCAGTAGAGAAATACTAAACCAAGCATAAGAATTAACTAAAGCATTAGCATCTGATACATGGTTAACACTCTACAATCAAGTTACAATTTTCATGACACAAATGTCTACATTGCCTATGACACACTGTCTATGGCACATTTTACTTCCCACTTATGGCTCAGAACCTGGCCAAATAACTCAACAAGGATAACAATATTAGGCTAAACCTTTCTTATAACATAATAAACACACATGCTGGTGTTATATCAATCTCAATCAACTTCACTTCCATACTTCCCAACTGATACACATTTTGGTGATGTATCATATCAACAACAAATAGAAATATTTCTATTAACAATAAGCACACATAAGTGATGCTACTGGAGTCCATCCCCTATCTCCTCCCAATAAATCCGGTTTAGAGGTCCATCCCCTATCTTCCCCTAAACCGTGGAGTTCATCCCCTATCTCCTCCAAAACCAATGCATATGCAATAAAACACACAATTGCCATATACAACACATAATTAATACACAAATGTTCTGTATTAACTCAACAGTCAAACAATTGACTCAATTCCAGTTATACCTAAGCCGCATGCAAGGTCTACAACAATCAATGGCTATCCTCCACCGATAGCCCAAAACAGTTATTTCTAAACAAGAAATAAATACATCAATGAATGTAAATTTAACATTCCCAAAGGTAAGTATTTAAACTACCCAATTCCATGAATTAAACCAAATTCCACATTGTTCCTTTAAATTAATTATACAAATTAATCTAAACCAAAACCCTAAGGTTTCTTCCAAAATTACCAAACTACCCCCACATACCAAAATACCAACACTTAGGATTAAAGCGTATAAATGGAGTAGGAAATCCCTACCTCGAAGAAATAACCCAAAAAGATGATGAAGAAGAAGATGCTCGAAACTCCAAAGTGCTCCAAACCGACAACTGCTCAGATTAAATGGAAGCCCTCACTCTCCTCTATCTTATTTGTAAAAGAACTAGGGTAGAAACACACCCTAACTAGATCAAACCTAGGAGAAAAGGTGTTTAGAGAAGAAGAAAAGTCGGACTTTAGGGTTTGAGATCAAAAAGAATGAAAAACTGCCCTAAAAATCCCGCTGTTACGTTTAAATACTGGACAGGCTCGCTCGAGCGAAGACCTGGTCGCTCGAGCGACCAGACACAAGAAAGCCTCGCTCGAGCGAAGAGATGCTCGCTCGAGCCAAAAGCAAAACAGCTCGCTCGAGCGAAGAAAGCTCGCTCGAGCCAACAAACACTGCTCTCAGGTCTATGTACTGGACGCAAAGCTCGCTCGAGCGAAGGGACCCTGGCTCGAGCGAAGGACCAAAATCAAGACCTCGCTCGAGCGAAGAAGAGCTCGCTCGAGCGACCAACCCAAAAACTGACATCAACTATTGGTTTCTAAACCCAACCAACCTGCATTAACCTGCCCAACATAATCCATAACTCACAACTGAAGAATTAAAGGACAACAACAACAACAATATGATAATGGAATCTACGGAACATAAGTCCGGATACAATAATCAAATGGGAAAAGACCGGGGTCGCTATAACCTCCCCCCCTTAAAAGAATTTCGTCCCCGAAATTAAGCATAAGTTTGTAAAAACAAGTTTTTCTCAATTCCCAATGATATCATAAAGCAATAAACAACAACTTGACCCAAAACCGGTCACTTCATCTCTAATCAAGAGGCATCTCACAATATGTATAAATCAACATATATTTCAACTTGCATCAATATTATGCATTAATCTTTTCAATGTTAACAATTTCCATATCATATTCAATCTCATGATATAAATAACACATTCAATATATAAATGTTATACTCCACTTCCATAAAAAGGCAAGTTTCAAAATGTTAACATTAAACCAAAACATTCTCAATGTTTTCCCAACTTAAGACATATATATATAAAGCTCTTAAGTTCAACAATATTACATAATCTAAATACAAGATTACAAATCAGTAAACAAGTCCGGATATTTCTCACGGACTTCCAACTCACGTTCCCAAGTGGCTTCCTCCACTCCGTGATGCTTCCACAAAACTTTCACCAAAGGGATAGTCTTGCCACGCAGGACTTGATCCCGCCTATCCAAAACTCGAATCGGTCTCTCCTCATATGAGACATCCTCATCAACAACTAAGTCGGTCCAATCCAGTACATGCGATGGATCTGGCTCATACTTCCGAAGCATACTCACATGAAACACGTCATGAACTCCGGATAACTGCGGTGGCAAAGCTAAACGATAAGCAGCCTCGCCAATCCTCTCAAGGATCTCAAAAGGCCCAATAAACCGAGGGGACAACTTCCCGCTCTTCCCAAACCTCATCAAACCCCGCTTAGGTGATATCTTCAAAAAGACATGATCACCCACCTCAAATACCAAAGGTCTCCTCCTACGGTCAGCATAAGATTTCTGACGACTCTGTGCTGTAACAAGCCTCTTACGGATAAGCTCAACTTTCTCCGTCGTTTCCCTCACCAACTCCGGACCCAACAGAGGTGCATCACCCACCTCGGCCCAACAAACTGGAGATCTACACGGTCGGCCATACAAGGCCTCAAACGGTGCCATACCGATACTAGACTGAAAACTGTTGTTGTAGGCAAACTCCACTAATGGTAAGTGCCTCTCCCACGACCCACTAAAGTCGAGAACACAACCCCGAAGCATATCCTCAAGGATCTGAATAGTACGCTCGGACTGCCCGTCAGTCTGAGGATGATAAGCCGTGCTAAGGGTCAACTTAGTGCCTAAAGCACTCTGCAAACTCTGCCACAACCTGGCAGTGAAACGAGGATCTCTATCTGAGACGATCGTCACTGGGACCCCGTGCAACCTCACTATATCCCGAACATACAACTCAGCAAGATGATCTACTGAATCTCTAACGCGCATAGGAATGAAGTGCGCTGACTTCGTCAACCGGTCTACAACCACCCAAATGGCATCACTACCCCGCTGAGTCCTCGGAAGACCCACAACGAAGTCCATAGTGACATGCTCCCACTTCCACTCGGCAATAGGCAAGGGTTGCAACAAACCCGCTGGCCTCTGATGCTCGGCCTTCACTTGCTGACAAGTAAGGCACCTAGCTACGAAAGCTGCCACATCTCTCTTCATACCCCGCCACCAGAACTGGCGACCCAAATCCTGATACATCTTAGTACCTCCCGGATGCACCGCAAGGCGCGAATGATGAAACTCTCGGAGTACCTCCTCTCGGCAAGACTCCGGCACAAACAGACGGTCTCGGTATCTCACACTCAAGTCGGGATACACCGTCAAACCCTTCTCAACCTTCCCATTGGAAATCTTCTCTCGGAGAGATTCTACCTCAAGATCACCCCTCTGAGCCTCTAACACTCGAGTCACAAGTGTAGGCTGTGCAACCACAGAAAACAAGGCCGCAGCCTCTACGGATTCGCCCAGATGCAAATCAAACTCCCCAACTGCACCCAACATCTCCCACTCCCGGATGGCTATACTAGCTAAGTCACCAACAGATTTCCTACTAAGGGCATCGGCCACAACATTGGCCTTCCCCGGATGATAGTGCAACTCGAAGTCATAATCCTCAATGAACTCCATCCACCTCCTCTGCCTCAAATTCAAGTCTTTCTGTGTAAACAGATATTTCAGACTCTTATGATCCGAGAATACCTCGAACCTCTCACCATAAAGATAATGCCTCCAAATCTTCAAGGCAAATATCACAGCTGCTAACTCTAAATCATGCGTAGGGTAATTCTTCTCATGAATTTTCAACTGACGTGAACCATAGGCAACCACTTTCCCCTCTTGCATCAACACACAACCCAACCCTCTCGTGAGGCATCACAATAGACTGCATAACCCAACCCTCTCTCCGGAATAATCAAGACTGGAGCGGTGGTCAGTCTAACCTTCAACTCCTGAAACGACTTTTCACAAGTCTCACTCCATACAAATTTGACTCCCTTCCGAGTCAATCTAGTCAACGGTGAAGCTAACCTGGAGAAATCTTTCACAAACCGACGGTAATACCCAGCTAATCCCAGAAAACTGCGGATCTCAAACACACTCTTAGGCTGTGCCCAATCTTGCACTGCCTCAGTCTTGGATGTATCAACAGACACCCCTTCCCCAGAAACTACATGGCCTAAGAACTTCACCTCTTCTAGCCAAAACTCACACTTCCCGAACTTAGCATAAAGCTTATGGGCTCTAAGTAACTCTAGCACCACTCTCAAGTGTTCCTCGTGCTCCTCCCTCGAAGGTGAATAAATCAGAATGTCGTCCACGAAGACGACCACAAAACGATCCAAGAATTCCCGGAAGATCCGGTTCATCAAATCCATAAACACTGCCGGTGCATTGGTGAGCCCAAACGGCATCACCAGAAACTCATAGTGGCCATACCGCGTACGGAATGCCGTCTTCGGAATATCCTCCTCCCTGACCCTCAACTGGTGGTAACCCGATCTCAAGTCTATCTTAGAGAAACAACGGGAACCCTTCAACTGGTCAAACAAATCATCAATACGGGGCATAGGATACTTATTCTTAACCGTAGCCCGATTCAACTTCCTGTAATCAATACACAATCTCAAAGCACCACCTTTCTTCTTAGCAAAGAGGGCCGGTGCTCCCCACGGCGAAACACTAGGACGGATATAACCCTTATCTAACAACTCCTGGAGTTGAACCTTCAACTCAACTAACTCGGCTGGGGCAAAACGGTAAGGTGCCATAGAAATCGGCGCCGTGCCGGGCACTAAATCAATAGAGAACTCAATCTCTCGCTGAGGTGGCAAACTAACAAGATCCTCGGGGAAAACGTCCGAATACTCACAAACCACCCTCGGCAACACAATCTGGGTCTCATCACCCTCACTAATCGAAAGACTAGCAAGTAGACCACTAAGCTCACTCCGCCCTCGCGGATCATACCCCGGTGGCAAAACACTACCAACCCGGTCCCCCAGAAAACGAAAACACTCCCCGTTCACGGTACAACAAGTGACCCTCTGACGGTAGCAATCAATAACTGCCCGGTATGACGACAACCAGTCCATACCCAAAATAACATCAAAGCCCTTCATGGGCATAACTACAAAAGAGAAAGGGATTCTATGATCATCGACCTCTATATCACAACCCCTAACACCTTGTTTCAAAATCAATTCACCCCCAAGAGGTGACACTACGCAAATAGGAGAGGCTAACTGAGCTAACTCCAACTCCAAAACAGATGCAAATGCAGCAGACACAAAGGAATGAGATGCACCCGTATCGATCAAAACACTAGCAACTGAATTGCAAAACAAGAAGGTACCTCTCACGACAGATGGAGCCGGTACAAGATCCTGCGCTGTAACAGCATACACGCGCCCAGATGGCCTCTGATCAACCTGCTCACCCCTAGACTGCTGCACAGACTGGGACGAAGAAGCCCCCTGATTGGCCCTCGAGGCCTGAACTGACTGAGCAGGCAGCTGACTCTGAGTCTGCCTCGGACCAGATGCACCAGGTGTGCCACCCAACTGTGGGCAAAACCTCTTCATGTGCCCCGGCTGACCGCACTGAAAACAAGAGAGCGGCTGGCCTCTACCCTGACTCTGGCTCTGAGATCGAGCCGAAGAAGATGCTGCTCTCTGAACTCCTCCCCTCTGAGGACAAACTGGAGACTTGTGACCCAGCTGGCCACACTTGAAACAGGTAATGTCTCCCTGACTGCCTTTCCCAGAACTAGCACTCGGCACTGGAAAAGTGGACTAGAAAAACTACTCTGAGGCTGCTGAGGAGTGAAACCTCTCTGCCTCCTGCCATCACTCTGGCCATCCTGACTCCTCTTGGAGCCTTTCTGCCTATCCCCTCTTCCTGCATCATAGTCTCGGTATGGGCTGCTGCATCAACCAATCGCCCAAAATCCCTAATCATAGATCCGACAACTCTCAGCATGAGGCCACGCCTCAACTTCTTCTCAAACTCAATACAGCGGCGTTCCTCAGTCGCCACCAACTCAGGTGCAAACCTGGACAAACTAGTGAATGTAGCCTCAAACTCGGCCACTGATAAACTGTTCTGCTCAAGATGGCGGAACTGATCTCTCAACTTCTCCTGAACAGCTGGAGACAGGTACTTCTCCTGAAAAGCATCAACAAAATCCTTCCAAGTACCTCCAATACGACCCTTGGTGAACTTCCACCACTGACCCGCATCCCCCTTCAGCTGGAATGATGCCAAGGTCACCTTCAGTACCTCGTCTTCGATGCCTAGCATCTCAAACGTTTTCGTTGTCTGTTCGAGCCACTCATCTGCCTTAAGCGGCTCGCTAGGATCACCTAAAAACACGTCCGGTTGAGACCGGAAGAACTCCCTCTTCAGAAAAGAAGGCCCTGCATCTGTAGCCACAACAGCCTGGGCTGGATTTGCAGCCCTCAGAATATCAACTGACGCCTGAAATGCCCCTGCTATCCCTTGGGCCAATGCGCCCATAAACTGCTGTCCTACTGGCTCGGCCACATTGGCCTGGCCAACACCCTCCTGAACTGCCGGAATTTCCTCCGGTATAGGCACTTCCTGCCTGGCCTGCCTACCCCGCCTACCACGACCTCGTCCTCGTCCTGACATCCTAATAAAGGAAACAAAGACGTTAGCACTATAAATAATGTGCCAAAACTATAACACTCACGTCCTAATACATTGGACAACAATAAATCACACCACGTAAGCACATAATCACATAAGCACCTACGAATTTCATTCCTGGATAATGATAGTCCCAAAGGGTTACTATAGTTCCGGTTGGAAGCAGCATTGATCAAGTGCCTTTCCAACAAGACTACTAGAAACTCAAGGATCCAATCAATATCTAGAAACTACATTCCATACCCACATAATCACATAAACATGTTATCATATAAGCATGCAATCATTACACTAAGTCTCTATCAAACGAGACGAACCCATTGTGATACTAATCACTTCCCACGTACCCAAAGTATTCAAACCCGGTACGCTCTGATACCAAGTTGTAACGCCCTCAAAATTCAACCCATTAAATATAAAACCAAAACATGCATTATTAAAGAAAACATTATTTATTACATCAATCATCAGAGTCTTACGAAATAAAATACCATAATAAATGCCCTACGGGCTTACATCTTGCCAAGCCAACACTTGGATACAATTTACTGA